>OY744552.1:25700944-25840944 GCA_963556195.1 Sepiola atlantica | reverse complement strand
CATATTCATATAGGATTGTAAAAATTGCACATGAAATCAAATTAGATGTTTAATTTGTAAGGAGATGAAAATAAGTGAATAAGTTTAAAATATAAATAATGAACTTTGACACATAGAATTAAACTAGAAATTTGTAAAATAAAAACAAAATGAATGAGTAAATAAATAATAATAACAATAATAATAATAATAATAATAATAATAATAATAAGTATAATAATAATGGTAATAATAATTGGAATAGTAATAATAATAATAATAGTAATAATAATAATAGTAATAGTAATAATAATAATGATAATATTAATAATAATAATAACAATAATAATAATAATAATAATAATAATAATAATAATAATAATAATAATAATAATAATGGTGTTACATTAAGACGGGCCTGTATTTTGAAAACGGGTAAAGTAGCTAGTATGAATTATGAACTGGGTGAAAGAAGTTGAATTCAGTACAAATTAAGTGCATATGTGATTTGAGACAAACAGACATGTCTGATAGGGAGTCATTCTGGGAATCATAACATACTGGCCGAGAGGAAACGCTCGGATCAAAAAGGTTAGACACAAAAGCGATGTTGAGTTCTGTTATGACATTCATTGAAGGGTCAAAGGGAGCTGACGTCACCGATCCCTGGTAAGAAATTAGCTTTCAGACAGTTCACCACGGAAGCGCCTTATGGGCAGACGTCTATAAACTGAGCTCTGTAATGCACAGAGTCGGGTGACATCGCCAGATATGGGCTAAGACACAGAATAAGATCCAAACGGTGGGACAAGGAAATAGCCGATTGCATCCGTCACATTTCCACAAAGCAGTATGAAAGAAAGACAGAGTTTGAATGAACGAACCGACGAATGGAGATCTCTTCGACTGAAGTGTGAAATAAACCAATAGAAATCTCTCTCAAAAATCTCGTCTTCGAATGGTTTTGTCTCCGTGCATGAAAACAGAATTTGCCCACAAAATAGGTACACCACTGCGACTACGAGCCAGCGACGGAGATGAGTGTGCCAGCAAACCCACGACGAGCGGAGGCAAACATCTGTAAGGTAACTTTCCTTGTGCATAACATGTTGGGTCCTAAGCTGTAAAACGAAAAGAACTAAAAATCGAATATACTTAAAGGGCAATGTTTAAAATATATAAAGTGTTAAAATGAGATACAATGTTTTAGGTAAAATGGTTAATAAACAATATTCAATGAGAAAAGAATTTTAAAGAGAACTACGTTAAAGAGCAGATATTTTAACAAAAAAAGAATTTAAGAAAAGATGTTTTAACGAGAATTGTTAAAATAGGTTGACAGTTCGAAGGCTTAAAATCGCCCTAAGGAAATGTGTATTGAAAGTGCCTATTGAAAATGCCTATAGAAGTGCCTTACGGAAAGTGTTAAAAAAAGGTTGAAAACGCTTCATAATCTTTTCGTAAACTTTCGTGTGGTTTTCGTGGCTTTAATTCTCATGTGTGTTATGCAACATGTGCGTTTTCGGGACTGTGACCAATTGTTTAAGTGGTTTAAGAGAACTACCATGGTCAAGACAGGAGTGGTGGCTATGCAACATATGCCTTTTGGTGTCGCGCCCCTTTTTGGTGTACTATGCAACAACAATAATAATAATAATAATAATAATAATAATAATAATAATAATAATAATAATAATAATAATAATAAAACAAAAAAGAACTGGAAAAGCTGATAAACACAACCAGGATATTCAGCCAGGATATCCAAATGGAGTTTGGAATAGAAAAATGTGCACTGCTAGAGATCAAAAAAGGAAAACTGGAAACGACAGAAGGTATAGAACTCCCCAACCAAGAGGAGATGAGGGCGCTAGGAGAACAAGTAGCTACAAATACCTGGGAGTTCTGGAAGCAGACACAATCAAATATACAGAAATGAAAGAGAAGATTGGAAAAGAATATCTACGAAGGAGAAGGCAACTCTTAGAAACTAAACTATATAGCAGAAACCTAGTAAAAGGGATAAACACATGGGCTGTATCACTAATAAGATACTCTGAACCATTCATAGGCTGGACCAAAGAAGAACTCAGGCACCTTGACCAAAGAACTAGAAAACTAATGACTATGCACAATGCATTGCACCCAAAAGACGACACGGACAGACTCTACGTGAAAAGAAATGAAGGAGGTAGAGGACTGGTAAGTATAGAAGACTGTGTGGAAGACACCAAAAAAGAGATGGAGAAATATGTAACCCAGAACACGGAAAGACTGATCACCACAGCAAGAGACACCAGCCCAACAAACAACCCCGGAAGTACTGAACCCAGAAACAAAAAGACAAGAAAGGAAAAGTGGGAAGAAAAACAACTACATGGACGCTTTATAAGACTCACAAGCGATGAAGCCAATGAAAACAGCTGGGCATGGCTAAGAAAAGGACACCTGAACAAAGAAACGGAATCTCTGCTGACGGCCGCACAGAACAATGCGATTAGGACAAACTTTATTAAAGCAAAGATAGATAAAACCCAGGAAAACAGCAAATGCCGACTGTGTGGACAAAGAGACGAAACGATAAATCATATAATAAGTGAATGCAGCAAGCTAGCACAAAGGGAATACAAGAACAGACATGACAGCATGAGGAAAGAAGTACACCGGGAAATGTGCAAACAACTGAATTTCGAATATGCAAAAAAACGGTACAAACACAAACCAGAAACTGTACTAGAAAACGAAAAACACAAAATCATATGGGATATGAATGTACAAACAGACAAACCCATAACAGCAAGGAGACCGGATATGATAATAATCAACAAGAAAGAAAAATCCTGCAAGATCGTGGACTTTGCCGTTCCAGCAGACCACAGAGTGAAGATCAAAGAGACGGAAAAGAGAAGCAAATATACTGAACTTGCCAGAGAATTGAAAGAAATATGGAACATGAAGAAAGTCAGTATAACACCAATAATCATAGGAGCACTAGGAACAGTCCCCCAAAACATGGAGAAAAGACTAGGAGAAATAGGAATCAAAGGGATAACTGAGACCATACAAAGGACAGTAATGATCAAAACAGCTACAATCCTGAGAAATGTCCTCGAATGCGGAAACCAACCCACATAAGCAACGAATGGAGAACAAACACATGGAAGCACAAAACAACAGAACCGGGGAAAATACAACCGCACGAATGAGGCGCAAGCATAGGCTGACGCCACAAAAATTATGGACAGAGGGTCGAGGAGGGAAAGCGCAAACCAGACCTCCACTGGAAGAGCGCGGACAGCTCTGGGACCTTGGGAAGGCTTGTTGCCACTCGGGCCCCAGAGGGGACCGATGGCCCTTATCAGCGGGAAATCTTCGGTAGGTGGCTGTTGCGATTACCGCAAGGTCATCAGCGGTGATGAACGAAAAGAGGTGGAGCATACTGGAGGCCTGAGGAGACTTGTTGTCGCTCGGACTCCAGGGAATACCACAGGTTGTCGGCAGTGGGCGACCACTGACGATGACCAGTGTGATAATTCCTAGTGAGTAAATAATAAGTGAAGGTGATTCGCATCTCATCTAAATGAAGTACCCCCCTTACGTACCGTTTAAAAAAAATAAAAAAGGATCACACACAGAAATGTAATACCTTAAAAGTAAAAATTAAATAAATACACAAACGCATAATGAGCGCCATATCTGCATCACTTATTAACTTTTGTAAGATGAAGTATTCTCTTGGTTCCAGAAAAAAAAAATGACTGGCTGCAAACCGAAAGAAAATGACTTGGTACAGAATAAACGAGAATTTTTTTCTTAGAAAAATTACTTTATTCTTAATATTTAATTTTTAAAACCAAACAATGTTATTCACGCCTTTATTCGCGTCGAATCATTTCATGCACAGAGAGAAGTTGTCACGTAAAAACACGCCAATCCGTTTAGTAACCATCTAGCAACTCGCACACACAAGTGGGCGAGGTTGTTTAACCTTTGAAAGCCTTCATAGCAAAAACAGAAAACTGCCACAGTATCTCGCTGACTGCAGCTGTGATTCATAGCTTGATGCATGATTTTTACAGTTAATAGATAACTATATGTTATTAAAAACGTGTGGTTGTTCTCATGGTAACTGTAGTAGAGTGAGCGATTTTCTCTAATATGAGTTCGCTGAGTTTGTGTAGTTTAAGAGTGTTATTAAATATTACAGTTGTAGGATCAATGGAGATGAGAGAATTAAAAATAAGTTAATGTGATGGCTACATTTTTGTGTTAGTATTATATTTTTATACGGCGCAACCGATAAAGTTTCAAGTAATAATCAGTTCTATTTGATAGTCTTCTGAAGGTTGAAGGTTCACTCTTTACTACAGACGATACTAAGAATACAATTAAGAAGTACTTAAGATGTCTGCCTTGTTATGGTTGACAGAACGAGAACAGTTCAACCTTGTTTATTAATTAAAAATGGCGATCCACGAGTGCATCATTAAGATTATCTAGTTCAACATCTGAAGAAGCAGTGTAACCGAAACGGTGTAAGAATAACATCCAAGGTGAGAACAGTAGTCTGTTTCATGTATCTCTGGAGGTTAAGCCTTGTGACCCATATAATGTAGTGCAATGGAATTGTAGTTCTGTTTCAGTGATATATTCTGCTGTCTATTATTGTAATTAATAATCATTTTCCCGTTTATATGACGATTATTTCTTTGTATTTGTTAGGTTATATATGGTTGTACGTTCTTTTGATAACATTTTGTAGATTCTGTTTCGATATAATTTTATGTGTAGAAGATTATCTCGGTGTTTTATTTTCGTACGTTATTACTCAATGCATGAATTACGTTTACTAGATGGGATTTATCTTCTATTGTTTCTGTTGATTTGAGGTGTTAAGTAAGAATGTGTGTTATAATTTCATGACGTTGTGCTAGTGTGGTCTAGAAATATTATTGCAATTTAATTCTGTTTTCATATCGAAACAAAAATCTATTGAGTTTGGATCTGGCGGAAATATACATTTTTAATAAGTAAATAAGTTTTCTATTGAAATTATAGCCCGATATGTTGACTATGCAATTTGTGGCTGTGGTACAGCTTTTTTGTTTGGTATTTAATGTAAAATGAAGTCTCGTAAGTTAGGGATGTTTTTCAATATAAAATTTTCATTGATCAGTATATTTAGCTTATGCTTTTTACTATATATGTTTTAGTAATATTTATTTCATATAAGCTATAAAATCGTGTGGGAGTGTATTTTGTAGCCTATGTCTTATCTTGATATGGAATTTTATAAAATAGATTTTGTTGTTAAATTTGCTTTTTGTATGCCAGATTTCTTAATCTGACCGAGACTATATTTTGTGCTTTGTGTAAATAGAAAGTGTTCATACTGTATTGAAAGTTGTTTTGATTTTAAAGCCTGTGTGTATAATGCCTAATTTTTTACACATGCTGAAGAAAATAATAGCTAAGCTTGTGTGTATCAGGTTTTCAGTATTGTTTCAAGTTGTTTAGGAAAATGGAGTTGTTGTTTTTCAAAGAATGGTTCAAGATTGATGATAATATCCTTAACTTATGATTGTTTTTGTTGTAATTTTTAACATGTTTTTCTTTGCAAAAATTATGAATTTCCTCACATTTACAAAATAATAAAATAGCCTAATACAAAACATGAAAGCATATAAATTATAATTGTTAGTGCATATGTTTAATATTTCGTACTATACACTGTCCTTTATCAAATAATGTATTTTTTTATTTAAATAATAAATATGAAACTCTTTTGAATAACTGGACATTGGATACATTTTAGAGTCTTTTTTTCTTTTTTTTCTGACTTAAGCCTGATGAACTAGTCATGTATAGAATTTATAAATAATTGTGGTGGTCTTATTAGCGGGCCAGAAATAAAAACACAAAAAGGGAATTGAGTACATAATTATATTAACAAAAAGAGTATTACAAAACATATAAAATTGAGAGGGTTATCAGCGAGACTGTTCGGTCCAACTAACATGTTTGACTATCCTTAAGAGCAGTACCTGTGCTATTTGTAGCTTAGACAGTTCCTGCGTGTGTCGGTAAATTACCATTTAAGTAACGAATACGGTTAAATTTCTGAAAGGGTTGTGAATTTTATAAACGATCTAATGTATGGTATGTTTGGTTACATTGTGCATGGCGTAAAAATATGTTGATAATGGTTTACGTTAACTTTTGATTGGAGCTAATATTGAGAGACTTGTCTTCTTTCTGTTTGCAGATACAATAGACACGGACTTCATAGGGAGACAATGATTCTACAATCATTAACTCCATTGTATTTCTTGTTCATTGTCAAGGATGACTCGAAGACCACCAAAAGCAATTCTAGGATAAGAATAGAAATACTAAGAGTATTTCTAAGGTTTCGTTCTTCTCGCGTAAGTGCCAAGTATTACTGCTTTACCGAGGTTTGAGAGTAGAGTTTACCTTACTATTTCTTTTATGTATCGGTGGAAGAGGGATTATTTTATAGCTTGTCTAGTGGTATTGTGAAACGCTACAGTAAAGCCAATTGAATTTCCGAATTTACAACACGTGTTATTCGCAAACAATAGCCTACGTTAATAAGTACAAACCGAACGTTGCTTTACTTTGATTATCCAATTGGAACCAGTATTGCCACGTGATATATCCTGTGGCCTATGTGATGAGGGAAAACCTGGATCGAGTGTCTAAAATATCATTGGTTTTCCTTATCGCCGTAATAAAAGGTTCGCCTTTGCCTGGCGTGCACAACCTGGATGTTAGAAAGTACAAGTGCATGTCGGATAAAAGAGTATGTACGCTTATCGAGCACGTGTGACCGGCATGTTTTTCCATCCACAAGGCGAGCTAAATAAAAGTTTCGTTCTAGCACTCGACGGGCTAAGATCATTGAGCGACAGAGATCAGTATTAAAAACGGTGTTATTGGAGAAATGTCTACTACAAATCTTGCGGCAAATACGTTATTGCATTGGATATAGTGTGACCCGAGAAGAGTATACAACTTAACAAAGTTCCAGTTGCGAGCACGTTGTTTCCATCTAAAAAAGCACAGCTGTCATTGTTTTTATTATTTTCTATTCCTTCACTCGTCCAATAGTATTATTAAAAGCTACAATACAGCCAATTCAACTTCTAAATTTACAACAGTTCGGTTCAGACGCAACGTTTCTTAACTTTTATTATCCGATTTATAACGTGCTATAACTAGAATAATAAGAAAGACGAGCATACACACGTGATCGTAAAATGAGTGTTACGTTTTCCCGCCATTAGAAAAAGCTTTCTCGTCATTATTTATCACCAAAATTTATATTTAAACAAAATGGCGTCCTCTTTTGTTTTGCGCTATTCGAGTCACTTCAGACTTTACCTAGTAGACACAATTCTTGTGGACAATAAATAAATTGGACCGGCAACTCCTGGGGAATCAGAAACCGACCCTCTTGAACAACAGCGCAGACAGACGCAAATCGTTTTTTTTTGTGTCTGTGTAAGAGGCGATGACAAAGGCGCTTCGGTGAAGTGGAGACGATAGCAGTCGCAGGGGGAAATCGCGTGAAAATCTGTGTCGCAGCGTTGAGCAATGATGTTATTAAACCCGGTTGGGATTGATTAGAATTTGAAATGGGTGAGAAAACTCTTCACAACGTAGGAGACATGACCAGCTTAATTGGTTTTCTATCGTATGGCATATCAACGTTGTTTTTGTTATTTAATATGGAAAGTCTAAATTATGGCGAAGCATTGCTTACTTTTGCAAGGAATTTTAAACTAAACACAGCTTAAACAGAAATGTTTCTGGGACAAACTCTCCGAAGAATAAACATGAAACGTCTTGTAAAGAATTTCATGATTTGCTTAAAATAAGGTTGATGAAGAATACATAATTTGAGAATAGTAAGCGTTTTGTGTTGCCGTTATCAAAATAACATGGCGCTGCATGAATTCTTATAATGTGATAAGTAAACTATAAAAATAAAATAAAAACGTTTTCATCATTCTAAGAGCCTTCGACGATTAGTGTATTCATGGTAAACCTTAAATCAAACGTGAAGATGTATCCACATACTTTAATGCATGAATACATTTAATTAATTTGTAAGTAAGACATGTTAAATTATTTAAAATTCATTAAATTGTTGCTAAAACCAATGACAAACTGATTCGATAATAATTGGTTAAATATTTAGGTAAATAATGTTTAAATATCAGAAATTCAAAGTTAATTAAAAAATGTACCCCGCCATAATTAGCAATAGTTAGTACCGTATCCGCAACCAATTTAATATAGGCCTGCTAGATATAATATAATGTAATTGATACAATATATCATGTATTGTTATAATACAGGGTGGGACAAAATCAGGGTCCTATCTTTAAATTTGAATAACTTGAATTTGAATAACTTCCACAAAATAAAAGTTAAACTCACCAAACTTTATGTGTGTGTAGACTGACCCTTCCGAGATTTTTTGAAATAAACAAAACAAATTTTAGCCGAAAAACACTTCTTAAAACTTACAAAAACTAAAGTATTGTTTTTTACACTGTTTTGAGTTTTTTAAGCAAAAATAATGTTTTCTAAATGAGGGTACGTTCCTTAGGGCTAATACGGCTCATGCTTGCTTCGGAAGGGGTCCTTTACTTATTCTAAAAAAAAAAATTTTAAAAATCAATAAATAAAAAAGTTATGAATTTTTAAAAATAGGACCCTTATTTTTGCCCACCCTGTATAATATAATATAATTAAAGCAAACGATTACGTTTCCATATGTCTTGCACAGATTGTTGGGGGAAATACATTTAATTCTAACGTTTTGATCTTAGGCATTAGAAACCCCCTCTAAATATCAAAAATAAAATAATATAAAATTCAAATTTTGTCTTTTAAAATCTCAATAATATTTTTGGAGCTATTTTCACTTTCATGCGTGTAAACATTTTTTTTCGTTAGACTAATGCAAAAATATATTCTACTGATGTAATTTACTTTATGTTTATTTATTGACTATTTTATCTGAAGTTTAAATGAAATATATGCAACATTTTTCTTCTCAATGGCTGATTGGAACAGCTTAAGGTTCTTCATATCTGAAACCTCTCGTAAATCAATTTTTTAAAAACTGCCCAGTATAACATCCGATATATTCGAGTGGGAAATTGTTAGTATTGAGAGCGTTAATACTATCCGAAGCTTTACAAAAGAAACAAAATAAGCAGCCATAAATGTGCCGCCGTTATAAGCTAGATACACCACTATTTTAATATATTTCAACGATGTAGATGCTTTGAAACTATTGCATCCTTTAAAACTGGGTGAAGTCTTTTGCTCGTAGAAAATGCTAAAAAAGTATTTGTTAAATCAAAAGTGGCCGATCAAAGGTTTGGCTACCATGAGTTTTGAAGTATAACAAACGGGTTTTAAAACAATGCCAAGTATCATTAATAGGCAAGGGTTATCTCCTCAGCATTTGGCAAAGCCACAATTTTCAAACAGATCTTTGCAGCAAATTTCAATCTTTGTGAGCAGGTCCATATACCTCCAAAATTCCCCCTATGATTTTAGCGATAGCCGAGTAACTATCTATGGTGTTGCCAAACCTATTAATAACCAACCATGGAACTGGTGCCCACAACATTTCAGTCATAGTATTCAAGAAACTGTAACCAGAAAAATCTCCTCTGCGTACGAAGCTGTTTATTCGTTGCTTGAAAAAGAATGGCTTCCCATCACAGTCGAAGACTACGCTGCTAGTCTGCCCACTATTTAAAAATACTAGCGATCAGGTTTTGCATCTCAGTACAGACTAATCAGTCTCCTGGCGTCATGAATAAGTTGCTCGAATCTGTAAAAAAAAACAAATGGTTATCAACCACCTACACAGAAACAATCTACTTAATGATAAGTAATCGAGATTTCGTCATGCAAGATCTACAGCTGGCGTGTTAACTGTGATACCGCACAGGATCAGTGAATCAATCGATGGGGGTCTTCCTTACAAGGGCGATAGGTCTTGGTATTTAATATACTAAGACCTATCGCGCTAGCCTTCGCTAGGATTTGGATCAAAAGTTTGCTTCACAAGCTTATTAGCAATGGAATAACTGTAAATGATCTCACAACCATCTAATCTTTTCTCTCCGAAAAGTCTATTAAAGTAGTTGTTGAGGGCAGACCCGAAGTTCATAATATCAATGCTGGCGAACCTCAAAGATCTTTTCTGGGCCTGACACTCTTCCTGATCTTCATAAATTATCTTCCAAATCAGAATCTAAGACTATTCGTTGATATCTATGCAGACAACACAACTATGTATGGCAGCACTTCAAAGCGCACTGATGATCAAGATGTGTTTTAATCTCTTTCTCTCTTTCTCTCTCTCTCTCTCTCTCTCTCTATATATATATATATATATATATATATATATATATATATATATATATATATATATACATATATACAGGGTGGGCAAAAATAAGGGTCCTATTTTAAAAAATTCATAACGTTTTTATTTATTAATTTTTAAAATTTTTTTTTTAGAATAAGTAAAGGACCCCTTCCGAAGCAAGCATGAGCCGTATTAGCCCTAAGGAACGTACCCTCATTTAGAAAACATTATTTTTGCTTAAAAAACTCAAAACAGTGTAAAAAACAATACTTTAGTTTTTGTAAGTTTTAAGAAGTGTTTTTCGGCTAAAATTTGTTTTGTTTATTTCAAAAAATCTCGGAAGGGTCAGTCTACACACACATAAAGTTTGGTGAGTTTAACTTTTATTTTGTGGAAGTTATTCAAATTCAAGTTATTCAAATTTAAAGATAGGACCCTTATTTTGGCCCACCCTGTATATATATATATTTGTATATATATCCCCTTCTCTCTCTCCCCCTCTCTCTCACTCTCTCTCTCTCCATCTCTCTCTCGCTTTCTTCCGAGTTGGAGCATGTGTTGCAATGGGGGAAAAGTGGCTTCTTACTTTTAACAGCTCTAAAACCAGGCTTTTCTCCTTTAAATACCATAGCTTGCATTCTTCCTAGCTGAAATGAATGGCTTTTTTTCAGGAAACATCCTTCTTCGATAAGCTCCTAGGACTGACTTTTACTCCAAACCTGAAATGGAAAACTTACATAAAATCTGTTGCTAAGGTCGATGAGAAAATATTTAGATCATTCTATCTCTCCAGAAAGTACCTCACTCCTAACCCAATACTCTACCTGTATAAAGGCCAAATACGTTCTAAGATGGAGTACTGCTGTCATATCTGGGGAGGTTCCGCTCGGAAGACTCTTTCCTGACTTGACAGAGTACAAAAACGACTCCGCAATTTAGTGGGGAGTATCTCTTCTCTTTTCTGCAGCCTCTTGCACACAGAAGACATGTTGCTAGCTACTCTTAATTGTATCGTTATTTTCATGGTAGACGATCGACTGAGCTAAACTCACTGGTCCCTCCTATGAAGCATTCACAGAACGAACTCTTCTGACTACAATCATAACAGAGAACTTCCTCCTCTGTCTCTCTCTATATTTATCTCTTTCTCTCTCTACTCTCTCCATCTCTTACCATCTTTCTTTCTACAAAAAAAAACAAGTTGAACTTCTATAAACAAATGTTTTTATTAGAACGTCCCATTTAAAGTACAACATACAACGAAGCTGTTTCCCAGCTGACTACAACATGGTCGTCTTAAAGTCTTATGTAAACAAATACATGTTGAGCCGCCATGTTGGATAATCAATTCCCCTCAAGAAATATTTTGTCGATTTGACCCATTGTGTCTAATACTCGTGGCGTTCTTCATCGAACTGACTATCTTTTAACCCTTACCTTCGAGTGCCCCAGGTCTCGATAAGAGGTGGCCCAGTAATAAATTAAAAAATTACAACTTACTACATGACAAAGAGGTTGGGTGAGAGGATTATCTCCTTTTTTGAACCACAGACAATAAGTACGTAGCCAGTTCCCCCTCCCTGTATTCGCCAAAATCAGCTCAGTCTCTATATACCAGCAGGCCTATTTTGTAAACATGCTACTTTTTGTCTAGATTGTCGTTTTGCAGTAGTAATTGATTGAGATTCGGAACTATCTGCCGAAACGAATCCGTTTAAACTCGTTGAACCTCGTTTAAATTGATGATTTTATCGAATTGCGAGTTTACTCCATTTGTTTCTTCCTCGCTTGATCGATCTTTTTACAGTTAATTCATAATTTTATGGTGATTGGGGTCAGAAATGTATTTTATAAGCAAACAATATCGCAATAATTAAATTTAGCTTTCAAAATTGCCTTAAAATAAAGTGTTAATAAAACGACATACTTAAAAACATCAAATGTGTTTATGTGATTTAAAAATAATCGATTTTATTTCAAAATCGATTTATTTTCAAATAATCGATTTTATTTCAAAATCGATTTATTTTCAATAGCATATATTCTTTCATTAACTTATATTTCTTAAAATGTAAATATATTCCCAGAATAACTTAATTAAGAAAAAAGACAAGGGGGCAATGCACGAAAAAGTAAAAAGAAAGACTCCCAGAAAACGCCGAGTAGGTACACCTACTTTCAAATAATTTTGTTTTCAATTAATTGGTACTTTTTAGGAATAGGCATCCAGTAAAATGTCAGTACTTACGTCATCAATTCCGAGTTTCGCTGAAGACTTCCGAGACTGGTAGACGTTAACGAATTAAACGAACAAACTGAATGCATTATAATCGTTTTTCTGCGAGGATATTTTATATCTAAGTGTATTATGTAATGTTGTGTTTGTACTTCTACACAATATGAACTGTACCGTTTTTTTTTACCCTTACCCTTACCCTCACCTAACCCTAACCTAAGTTGTAGGTTCAGTTCGGCGAAAGTCAGTTTAGTTCGATTCTAATTGATTGAAAACTAGCCGCCTGGTTAAAAAGTAACAACGCTTTTTTTTTATTTCGGTAAAAGTCGGACATTTATTCAGTATTTTTTCTGTTCGTGGTCAGAATTGCTTACATCACGACTAAATTACGACCCCAAATCTATGGATGCCTATTCCTAAATGGCCCCGATTAATTTGGCCTCTACTTTGATGGGTTCATGCCTTTTACCTAGCGTAGCAGTGCATAAATCACTGACGAATATGGCTTCGATTAGAGATGACTGGGCACAGTTCCAAATACTATTTCAAACTTAAGCGTGGCAGTGCAACGGATGGGCGTAGCCTTAAAAAATATGCTGGGACGCAGCTAAAAATGACATTTAAAACTTTAGCCGGTTTCACTGAGTAACGAACGTAGTCTTAATTGGAGATTATTAGTCAGATTAAAAAATACTATTCACAAACTGAAGTCTAAAGTCTGACTGAGGAATATAATCTCGAATAGAGATTATTGAACGCAGCTAAAGATGATATTTCTTAAGCTTGATTCACCGAGTGACCGGCGTAGCTAAATATAGAGATTATTGGTTAGATTTAAGAAGGCTATTAAAAACTGAAACCTAAAAACCCATTTACGGACATAATCGCAAATAAAGATGATTGGGTGCGGCTAAATATTCTATTTAAAACGTAAGCCTCGTACATCGAGTGGCAAATATAGCTCAAATAGAGTTGATTTGACGCATTTAAAACATTATTTTTTTTAATTTAAACCCTCGTACATCGAGTGGTGAAAATAGTTCAAGTAGAATTGATTTGACGCATTTAAAAATGGTATCTCAAATTTAAGTCTCGTACATCGAGTGGCTAACATAGCTTAAGTAGAGTTGACTTGACGCTTTAAAACATTTTCTTTTAATTAAAAGCCTCGTACATCGAGTGGTGAATGTAGTTCAAGTAGAATTGATTTGACGCATTTAAAAATGCTATTTCAAATTTAAGCCTGGTACATGGATTGGCGAGCATAGCTCAAGTAGTTTTGATCTGACGCATTTAAAAATGTTTTTTTTTAATTTTAAGCCTGGTACATCGAGTGGTGAACATAGTTAAATAGAATTGATTTGACGCATTTAAAAATACTATTTCAAATTTAAGCCTGGTACATGGATTGGCGAGCATAGCTCAAGTAGTTTTGATCTGACGCATTTAAAAATGTTTTTTTTTTATTTTAAGCCTGGTACATCGAGTGGTGAACATAGTTAAATAGAATTGATTTGACGCATTTAAAAATACTATTTCAAATTTAAGCCTGGTACATGGATTGGCGAGCATAGCTCAAGTAGTTTTGATCTGACGCATTTAAAAATGTTTTTTTTTTATTTTAAGCCTGGTACATCGAGTGGTGAACATAGTTAAATAGAATTGATTTGACGCATTTAAAAATGCTATTTCAAATTAAGCTTGGTACTCCGTGTAGCGGACATAACTTCAAATAGCAATTATTTGACGCTTTTAAAAATACTATTCGTAACTGATGCATGGTACATTGAGTTGTAGACATAGCTTGAAATCGAGTTTATTTGACGCATCATGAAATGCTATTTCAAACAAAAGCGCTGCATGCCGCCTGACGAGCATAGCTTCTTATAGAGGCAATTTTGTGCTTCTAAAACTGCTATTTCAAACTAAATCCTGTTACACTGAGTCGCGGACATACCTTCAAATAGAGATGATTTGACGAAGCTTAAATACTATTTCAAACCTAATCGAGTCATATCTGCTGATGCCGATGAGTGGACGTATTTACAAAAAGGCGGCCTGTTTGTTAAGGTCCGATAGAAAGAGCAGTAATAGCCTTGCGTGACAAACACACACACTTATTTATAACGACTATCGATCAATCTTTATCAGTATTTTCATTGAAGCAGACGATAGCCGGTAAAGGAAGCTTTTCAGTGACGAAACAAGATTCATTGAGGGTCGCATGTTCGGGGGGAAAAAGGGGATCGTATCCGCTTCCGACATTATGGCTGGAAATGATGGGGATTTTTTTATTGAGTGAGCGATAGCGGACATTTCAATCTACGCTTCGAGCCATTAAAGCAAGTAGTATTATAGAGCCAGAAATACTCGATGTTGGGAAAAACACGTGAGCGATTCTTCATTTAATGGATCGCTGAAGGGACGCGTGAGAACACTGTTTACTTGAAGCGATCCTCGGCTTAATTTCCTGTGTGTTAATATAATAATTCGTCATCCCATTACCTTCATATATATATATATATATATATATATATATATATATATATATATATATATATATATATATATATATATATATGTATGTGTGTGTGTGTATATTTATATGCATATGTGTATGTGTATGTGTCTAAGTAGTGGTAATCTAAGTTAAATAATAACTGAATTTAAATTATTTGGATTATTCGAAATACTGTCCTCATCTTTGATGTTATCCTCACAACGTTTCGGCCGATGTAACCTCTGACCTTTTTCAAGTGTATCTTGTCGAACTCGGGAATATTTCTGTCAAACTCGGGATCTATACAGGTAGAAGTATTCAGTAATTCGTAATTGTATACTTAGTATAGCTCGTACTGAGGATTCAACATCTGAAGACTGTTACTTAGAACTGATTATTTCAATACTTAGTGCAGGCGATACTAAGAATACAATTACGAATAACCTATGACATCTACCTGGTGACGGGAGCAAGCTACGTCTGTGGATTTAATAAAGGTTTCCGTCGAAATTTCGTACAGGTTACCGAGTTCGACATAAAAAATCCCGAGTTCGACAAGATACACCATAAAAGAGTCGGAGGTTACATCGGCCGAAACATTGTGAGAATAACATCCAAGATGAGAACAGTAGTCCGAATAATCCAAATAATCCAAATTATCAATCCTCCCTTCAAAATGTCCGAAACATAATAACTGAATTGTGTTTAGATTTCGTTATAAGGAATTTAGTATTTTGATCAATACTGCGAGAGCGTCATTAATTTTTAAACCGTTCTCTATTTAATCTCCTGTACGGGTTAGGGTGTGAACAAGTGATTCTCTGCTTTTTCTAGTTCACAAATTATGTAGTTGGGTCTGTTTTTGGTTTTTGATGAATTTCCCAGCACTAAAAGTCTGAAATATTCGTATTTTGTTAATATACCTTGGATTGAAACTCCATTAGAGGCCGTATACGTCTTGTTAGGAGACTATTGATTTACTCCTCTCCAGGAGTTAGGCACAAGGCCAGTTTTTATCTTACTCCCACAAGTAAGATGTGACCCAAGGTCGGGTCGGGAAAGTGGGGTTTAAAAATTGCCTGGGTAGCCCCGTCGGCATTCCCCGGTAGGAGCGCCTCAAGCAGTAAGCAATAAACTTACTCCTCCCCAAAGAGGGGAGGCGAAGCCTGGGAGGGTGGACCTCCTAGAACTGCACAGGACAGACCCATAGACCGGCGTAAATCAAGCCCCGAAGGCCAAGACAATACCAGTCTATGGGGTGCAGTATCCATCGGAACAGATACTACACTTTGATCTTAGCCAAAAGGCCAGGAGAGTATCACTATCACCAATATATGAAATAGGGAATGCTTCTATATTGGAAAAATTGTGATTTGTTTCTGTGGATGGCGTTTCTTATGGATAGCCTATATAATTTTTTTTGGGGGGTGCATTGTATTATTAGTGCTGAATATATTTTTATTTTATGAATAAATAGTTACTAAAAGTGTTAATATATATATATATATATATATATATATATATATATATATATATATATATGAGAATATGTAGTTTGCTTAAAGCATTTCGTGTAATATGTTTATAGAGGAGTCATAGAAGGCTATGACTATGCAAGAAGTGGTAATATGTCGGTGTTAAGAAAGAGGAGAAAACCGAAATTATTTTTTAAATTATTTCTTATCATGAATCATACTTGTTTAATGAGAAAATATCTAATGTGTTTGGCCGTGTTCCATAATATATTTCGATGTAAGACCTCTTTATCAAATGGTGGGTGTTTCAAACCTCTTAAACCCGTGTAGACTGATAATGTTGGTTTTATGGAATTACTGCGGTAAATGTAATCATGTCCTGCAAATAAAATTACATTAAATTAAATTACATTTTTTAATGATGATATAATTATCGTTAAATTTAATTGTATTTGTTAAATTTATTTGTATATTTATTTTAAAATTATTTAGTTTGTTAGATCGATTTTTGTAAATTGTTATCATATTAATTTATTTCAATGTTAAATTTAAAATTAAATCTTTTATCGAGTTATTTCAATTTAATATTTAGTTTTAACAAAAGGGAGTTAATTACAAAAAAATGTTGTACTGAGTCATTTCCCTGATATTCCAGAGGGTTACCATATAGGCGTGGTCGCCTTTATGGTAACCCTCGGATTGTGATAGAATGACCAACTCCTACCTACGCAGGTCACAGCCTTCAGCAGCAGGAAGGCAAATGTTTTTCAGGCAGACGAATTTAAACAAATCAATGGCTGAGAAATGAGCTGGAACGTGGATGACTTTAGCATAGATGAGCCATACTGGATGGCAGCGAACCGTACAGTGAGCGGACACTGCGAAAACTCCCTCAAAGGCAGACCAGTCTTTATGTAAGGTTGCGAAGGCGGATGAATGGTTGCAACCAGTCAAGGTGTTTGGTGGTCTCGATTTTTATGCCACTGAACATAAACCTGCCTGGCCAAGATGATGGGTATGTTGTTTGTTTATCAACCTATCCATGTTAAACAAATCCACGCGCAGGAGTCTCCAGGGACACCAGTAGTGTGACAAACGATCGAAGAGAAGAATGGGAGGAAGTCTGGCGGCGATCTGAAGAACGCGGTGGGGACAGGATTGTTATATCTGGAAGTCTTTAGTGTTCAACCAGCAACTTCGCTCTTGCCCCCTAAGCAAAAGAGTGATTCAGCGGTGGCATTTGTAACTGAACAGCCCTTTCGGGGATCTACTCTGCTCACCCTCAATGGGACGGGGTCTAGAAAAGATGCCATAAAATAGTTTTCTTACCCTTCCTGGAAAACTGCTTTCAGGGGGTTTCATCTTAATTTCGGTCAAAACACTCAAATAAAATTAAAAATGGCATCATGGAATTCCGTACCCAATTCGACTGACACTCTTCAAGACCCAAAAGAAAAACGGATGGTGTCGCGCAGGAACTCCAGAGACTCGACATCGATATTGCAGCCCTTTCAGACGAAATAAATCTGTGTAAAGAAGGTGGTGGCTACACAATTTTCCCGAAAGTCTACAAGCCTGACAACCCACGACTACATGGGGTCGGTTTCGCTATAAAGAACACATTGATGTGTAGACTCAATTACCAGTCGGCATAAACGAACGGTTTATAACCCTTAGAATTCAAACTGGAAGAAAATCCTTATGCCACAGTAATCAGCGCATATCCCCCCCCTCGATGCCAATTAACAAACCAATGAGGAGATCTAGAATGACCTTGACATACTACTTTCCGCCGTTCCGATTGAAGATCAAATAATCGTTCTTGGTAATTTTAATGCGAGGGTCAGTAGGGATTCGGAATTTTGGAGAGGAACTATTGTCAAAGAGGGTGTGGGTAACATGAACTCGAATGGAACACTTTTACTTTCAAAATGATCCGAATACTATCTCATTGTCACTAACACGCTTTTTAGACAAAGCGATAAATGCAAGACCACTTGGCAACATCCGGGATCAAAGCATTGGCATTTTATAGACTATGTTATTGTTCGCGTACGTAATAGGACAGATGTTCTAATTATAAAAGCTGCTCGGCTCACCGAAGACTGCTGGACAGACCATCGTTTAGTTCTCTCAATAATGAGAATAAAGCTGCAACGTAGGGAGGAAAACCGGAATATACATAAGAATCACAAATTCAACATAGAATTTCTGCGGGATTCGACAAAGCGGTTTAAGCTACAACAATCTCTACTTCAACACCTACCTGGCCAATATCCGACCATTGCTTAAGATCATTGACAAAAGCTGAAATCTTCCACTTTTGACGCATGCGGGGAGTCGAATGGTTTGAAGAAATATTAGAATCAAGACTAGTTTGACGAAAATGGCACAGAAATAGAAAATCCAATCGAGCAAACAAGAAAAGCGATCGCATCACATCTCAATGACCCAAACTCTGAAGCCAAAAAGAGGAAGCATAGAGAGTTAAAAGCCAAAATAGAAACATCTACAAGAGCCATTAAAAACGACTGGTGGACGAACAAATCTAAAGAAATACAACTCCATGTTTATAAAAACAACATGAAGAATTTCTTTAGTGCAACTAGAATTGTCTATGGTTCCAGCACACAAGGCTTAGCTGTTTTGAGAATTAGGGATTGCTCTCGAATTCTCAAAAGTAGTGGAGAAATCTTTGCCCGCTGGAAAAGAACATATTGAAGATCTGTAAAACCGACATCCAGTCGTCGACGACAATGCGATACATCAAATCTCACAACTAACAACTGTGGACGATTCACTGTGAAGAATTCCCACTCTTGAACAGGTCAAGACTGCTGTCCTTGCTTTGAACAATAATAAGGCTGGACAACTCCTCTATTCACATCAATGTATTGTCAAAATATGGGTAGACGAGAAAATACCAACTAATTTTAGGAATTGTCTAATTACAACCATTTTCAAGAAAAAGGGTAATAAAACTGATTCTATAAATTATAGAGATATTATACTACTATCAATTGCTGGAAAAATATTGGCTTGTATCTTAACAAAGAGACAACCACCTCTCGCTGAGTCTGTTTTAACTGAGTCACTATGTGGCTTTCGACCGGTACGTGGCACTAACATCATGATATTCAGTCTAGGGTAGGTTCAGGACAAATGCCGAGAGCAACAGCAACCTCTATATATGGATTTCATCGATTTAACAAAAGCGGTTAATAGTGTAAGCCGTGAATTTCTTTGGTAAATCTTTTCAAAAACTGTTGTCCAGAGAAGTTCATCAAAATAATGAAACTTTTTCACAACGATATAACTGCAACGGTAATCGCAAATGGCAGCTCTACAAATCCATTTAAAGTAAAATCTGGAGTCAAACTAGGATTTATAGCTATACTGACCTTTTTTTCAATCTTTCTTTGCAACTGTACTGCACATAATGGATGGTCAACTTCCACCTGGTATATCCATAAACTACAGAATGGATAGTGAAGTTTACAACGTTAGACTCTGAAGGCCAGAACAAATGTTGATTCCCTTATTGTATGTCAGTATGCAGATAATAATGCAGTTTGTGCTCTGACTGAAGAGGACTTACAAGCTTTGAGTAATGCTTTTGCGAATGCATATTCCAAACTAGAACTAAAATTCAACGTTCGACAAACTGAGATGTTATTTCAAGATAACAGAACAATTCCTAATATCCAACTAGGCAGCACGTTGCTTGAAACCGTGGATATCTTCGTGTACCTGGGTAGCCACATCGCTTCCAATGCCACAATTGACGACGAAATCTAATATAATATAAGGTGCTCAAGTGCTGCTTTCGTAAACTTCGTTCCAGAGTCTTTGATGATAAAGATTTAAGGGGTGATACTAAAATATTAGTGTATCGAGCCACTGTCCTTCCAACACTCTTGTATGCATCGGATACTTGGACGACATACCGTTGAAACTGTATAGCACTAGAAAAACTACATCAAAGAATTTTACGACGAATTTTTAAAATTTACTGGAAAGATCGTCGAACTAACCTCAGTGTCCTGGAAGAGTCTGGTTGCTATAGTATAGAGAATTTAATTGTTAAAAATTGTTTGAGATGGGATGGTCACGTCGTAAGAATGAGCGACCAGTCTTATCCAAATAAAATAGTGGGAGCTAGGAAGGCTGGAAGACAGAAAGAAACGGTACAAGTTATTTGGAGAAGGATATAAATAGGTGTGGAATTAATCACATAGCATTGGAAGCATGTGCATTAGACCTCTTCAAAATTGACCCTTTTCTTCAAACATATGGAAACTGATATTATTCCCATTCTCCAAGGTCTAAATTAGCTAAATATACCAGTTATTGTGATCTTGGACCTTGGCTAGGCCTGCCTCAAGAGCCATGTAATTTTATTGTTGACGTTTTTCAAAAACGCTGCAAAATTAGGGATATTATGTCCTTATTTTCATTGTAGCTTTCCAGAGGTTGATGCTATAGCATTGAAAGTGGTACCAAATGAAAGCTAATAAAATTTTCTTGCATATGGTAGTAAGCACAATAAAACACATGAACACCTGTGTAAATTTTAACTAATTTTAATGCACAAACAGTTGGGACACTACAAAAAATCAGTTTGGTAGTATGATAGCACTGCACTGACACCTAAATGGTCCGGGGGTATTTGATTGCGTTTCAAGAGAGAAGTGGTGAGTTGTTTCCAGTCTCGTCTTAACTAACTGTACCAGAAAAAATAAAAGAATTAAAAAAGGCTTTGACTGTAATTCAATTTCCAACCGAATTTCGTGCAACCCACTTTCTCTCTGCCTTTCTCTTTCTATCCTCTTCATTTATATCAGCTGATATCCACATATGCAAATCAAAAACCACCATAAAAACCTGCACCTATGAAGAGAAGCCCTTTTTTATCAGCAGACACGACATGCGAAGCACCTCATTCTTTGTTCCTGACGGTGAGTGTTCCTTTTTATTGTCACAGAAGATCCCTGATTGGGCAAGCCAGACAAGAAGTTAAATGCTTTCAACAATCAACGTCTAGCTTAGAAATTATGCATATATTCAAAATCGTTATGGCGACTCGTTGTGGTTGCCGCTGCTGTAGTTGCCGCTTATAATACCGTATCTAAATACATGCATACGAATAGACGACTGATGTTTATATAAAAAGTTCTTACAGTTCTTGAAGAACGCGACAAATGTATATGTTGGAAAAAATAACCATTTTAATGGATTTCTCTAGAAAATCCTTTAAAGATTATATGAAGATCACTAGTCTGATTAAATAGTCATCAGTATTTCTTTTGTTCGTTAAACGCGACTGCAAGTTTGATAGTATTTAATTCCATTCAAAATGACATGTCAATCTGCCATGTATAATCCTTGTTAGCACTTGCAGCCAGCTTATACAATTACGTAGCTGGCGACGGTGTCTTTTAGCCGAATAACATATCACGTTTTAGTTGTATGATGTAAAGGGTGTGTAAATGGATAGTAGCATTCCGAGTTGGTCTTAAAAGTGTCCTCGACTGGTATCTATGTATTCTAGCACTATGTGATCCTCAGAATATATTCTCTGTATAGTGAATGACTGGCTGTGTGTGGTGAAGAGCCGCATCCTTCTCAAGATTAGCATGTTAGTATGCATGGACATAGACAGGATACGGCGGGGTAAACTTTAGCCCGAATCAAAATAACAATGAATCAGAGTTGCATTGAATTATATTCATAGTAGTTAGACACTAATGAATTAAGATTGTCTGAATTTCAATTTAGTATTTGGATCCCTCAACTTCAGCCTTAAATGTTCACTTGTTCTAGAATGTGGATTTTTATAAAAATTGAGAATATCTTAAACATCGATAAGGAACATACAAAGCATAAACGGATCGTTATATGATCTATAGTTAGTTTGGTTTAGTTTAATGCAAAGGCTTCGATTTTTGTGAAATTAACGGTCACTTAATTTTGACAAAAAGCTTTGACAGCCTCTTTACCCCTTTGTATAAAACTAAATTAAACCATACATATTCGATGTTACAACCCCTTACGCCTAATTTCTCTTTTCAAAAATGTATAATGATCGCTTAATAAGTTTAGGACTAAATCATGTACGTATAAATATATTAAATATATATATATATTGATATATATATTCCCCTAAAAATGTGTTTCTTTGGATTTTATAAGTGTTCAATGGGTGTAATACAGGCACATCTTACCATTTATGAATCCAAATATTTTATTCCCTAAGATCCGTAGTCATTAGACACAAATTTAACAAGACTATCTGAATTTTAATTTCGTTTAAGACGGCTAAATTTTTAGACATTTTATAGAATCACATCATGTAATAGTCCTGATAAAAATTGAAATGTTGGGAAAAGTTGTCGTGTCATCATACGTTTGGATTTACATAAGGGAACAAAATAGTAGTTCTAAACGGTTCTGCTCGGAAAATTAATGTTACTTTACCTGAGATGAGTATTCTGATATATATATATATATATATATATATATATATATATATATATATATATATATATAATTATTAAAGCGGTAAGGAGACCAATAAATGCAGCCTTTTTTTTAAATAAAATATTATTTATTTAAAATCAAAATTTATTTTCGATTCATAAAAGATAGTACAAACAATATTCGTTCTTTCTTTTATTTAAGCGACATGTTGTCACTTATTATTCTGTTCTTATTGAAATTTGGTGTTTAATATCCGATTAAAATATGTTATTCATAACATACACGTGCGTACCAAGGCAACCCATTTTTAATCGGATATTACACACCAAACTTCAATAAGAACAGAAGAATAAGTGACAAAATGTCGCTTAAAAAAGAAAAAAATATTGTTAGTACCATCCTGATGAAGATTCTTTTATAAAATGAAGTTTGAATTTGAAATAAATAATATTTTTAAAAAACAGCCTTCATTTATTGGTCTCTTTACAGCTTTAAAAAATTACAAATTTAAAATGCATTCAAGTATTCGAAATATTTTATTCATATATATATATATATATATATATATATATATATATATATATATATATATATATATCGCGTGTCAGGTTATATTGAAAAGAAATCATAAAGTGCTCGATCTCAGTAAAGTGAGAGCTAATATAATTTATTTGAAAACTATATGTTACATATTTCAGAAACGTACCGCGGTTTTATCTAGATTGGCTTACTTTTTACATTAAAACAAATATATATGCCCAGTGGAATCGTCAGCGTTCTGAATGAGGTCAAACTACGATTACAAATGGCGTTATATCGATAAAAAAACCGGTGCATTCCTGGAAAGTCTCTCTGGAAAAATATATTGGATGGGAATTAATTGAGTTTTATTTTATGTGCCCTTCTAAACTACGAAGTGATAACGTTTAGCTCTGTTTTGTTTTACTTTTAAATTAATATTTTTCTATTCGAATGTGCATTCAAAATGAACAACAACAGAAAATGAAAATTAAAATAATCGCTGATTTAAAAGCCGCGGTCTTCTTTGGGTGGTAGTTGCATTTTGCATGAACATTATTGATCTTTCGAGAATGAATTTCAAACAGGAATTGATGACTAGTTTTATACTTGAAATAAACTTAGAATAAGCAATCTTATTATTATTATTATTATTATTATTATCATTATTTGTGCTCACTAGAAGATATCACACAAGTCATCGTCGGTGATTTCTCTCCGACAACAACAATTGGTGTTCCCTTGAGTCTGAGTGACAACAAGCTTCCTCAGATGTCCAGTACTCTCCATCTCTTTTCGATCCACAACGCAAATAACTTTGCGGTATCCCAACAGCCGCCTACCATCGATTTCTCGCTGGCTACGACCATTGGCCTCCCCTGGGATTTGTGTGGCAATAAACCTTCCCAAAGTTCCAGCACCTTCTGCACTTTTCCAGTGGAGGTATGGTTAGTGCTGTTTATCCTCGGTCTTCCCATCCTTCTTTTACTCTCTACGACTATTTTGCGTGGTGTCAGCCTGAGCGGTGCAATTTTTTTTGGAGTGGGGGAGCTGATGATATGTCTTGCAGTATCGGTTCTTTGGTTTGTGCGGTGGTGTTCTTCCGATGGTTTTGTTTTCTTCATATTGTAACTTCCATGTGATTGGTTACTATTCGCAGCTTATGCGGATTGGTTTCTGCACTCGAGGAGTTTTCGTTAAGATTTCAGCTATTTTTAATCATTACGGTATTCAGTGCTTCCTTTGGTTCCAATTTCTCCTAGTCTGTTTCCCAGTGTTGGGGGGACTGTGCCTTGTGCTACTTCGACGTTCTTCCTGCTCCATATCCTTTTCAGTTATCTGGCAAGCTGAACGTATTTGTTTATTATTATTATTATTATTATTATTATTATTATTATTATTATTATTATTATTATTGTTGCTGTTATTATTATTATTGTTGTTGTTATTATTATTATTATTATTATTATTATTATTATCCTTCTTCTTCTTATTATTATTATTATTATTATTATTATTATTGTTGTTGTTGTTGTTGTTGTTGTTATTATTATATTTGACACCTCTAATTTTATTACTTATTTTTCTTGAAATTCACCCCGCACTTATATATTGGAGGACTTACACATAATCCTAGCTGTATTATTATTTTTATTTTTTTAGTTTATTAGAAATCTACTGCATTACAACAATTCATACTCACCAAGTGATGCTTTAATTTTATGCTATATTTTCTAGTTATTTATGTTAAATTTACAAGATTGTTCTCAAACATATCTAAGGTTAACCACTTGAAGTGCCTACATGTAACGCCTATCCCATCTCGCTGATTAAGTAAACAATTTTTATCGGGAAAATAACAATAGCCAATTTTTCACTAAAACACAGAGAACAGGTGGTGTTGTGCAGTGTGGGTGTCGAAGATTTTTTACTACAGGAATTCCAATCGTATATTTTTATACTTGGATAATGAGGTGCGTTTTTTTATCATCTGAGTTATTAACTAAACTTTTGTGGTGTCTGTATTATTTTTATTAGGATTGTTATCTAGGAACACAGTTCCTAAATAAACTATATTTTAGTTAAACAGTTTTCATTCTTGATGAGTATAATTGTATCATAATTTAATTTTATAAATGCTCCACTGATTATTTAGTAAAAATATTGGTTCTATGTTTATTTTATCAATATATTTGAACTTGATTAATTAACTATAAACTTACTCATTATATATATTGTTCGTGGAAGTTCTGAATTGTTTTTGGTACAGACAGAGAGAAAGCAATGTTCATTGCTGTGATTGTAGTGAGACGAGTTTTTGCTGTGAATGTTTTACAGGGAGATGATAAGGCATTTGAGCTCCTTGTTGCGCCTACCATTAACAAGCGATACAGTAGAGGGAGGCTAGCAACATCTCTTGTGTATGAAAAAAACTGCAGGGACGAGAAGAGAGCATCTGCACCAAATTGTAAAGTCGATTACTAACTTTGTCAAGAAAAGTAAGAGTGCTCCGAGTTGCACTTCACCAAATATCACAGCAGTGTTCAATCTGAGGACAAATCTGTATGCAGGATTGTATCAAGAGTCAGGTAGTTTCTGGGGAGTGGGTAGAACTATCCAACTATTTGCCAGCAACACATGAGATGTAAGTCTTATATTTCAAGTCACGGGTGAAAGTCAGTCCTAGAATCTTATCAAAGGATGGGGGCTTCCTAAAAGTCAGCTATTTTGATTGAGAGAAGTGCGGATTCGAGCGTTGGTGGTTAAAAGAGAGAAGCTTGGTTTTAAAGACGTTAAAAGTAACTAGCAACTTTTTTCTTCACGTTCTCTAAGGCGAAAGATAAAGAGAGAGTCGTAAGGATCCTGATCACTAATGCTCACTAGAGTGCTACCATATATAGTTGTGTCGTGTGCATAGATGTTAAAAGATGATCTAGGAATATGATTGAGAAGATAATTTATGAAGATTAGGAAGAAAGTTGTGTCTCTAATGTTGTATTTTCTCGAAAAAAGTACATCTGGGTACGTTTTAATGAGTCACATTGTATTCTCAAACATACCTGTAGAATTACAAAGAGAACTTATACAGCAATATAACTCCAATTACTCTACACTGAACAACATTTTACACAACTATAAAGACATTTAAACACTCTGGTTTTACTAAGGGGTGAACATGTGCGCTCAGGCCCTTATTGAACTGGTGATGACATACCCTCAAAACTGGAATGAATGAAAACTCACCCGCTTTTGAGAACTTCTCAAACTGGCCAAGGAAATGACCTTTTTTGCATTTTGTATTTTGTCTCAAAGAAGACGAAAAAACTGCTCCGTGAAAGAAAGCAAGCAAAAGTGTCATCAACGTAACGTGTGTAAATGATTACTTGATATTCTTAAGCCCGTATTATTCGGCCTACTAAATCTCTGAGTCCTTTCAATGTGTGTCTTCTATACACAAATTATCTCTCTTAAAAGACACTGAGTTAATGGCTTCCTTTGACATTAATAGTTTGTTTACCAATGCATCATTGGATGAAACTATAACTATATGTGAGATTATCTTTACCTGAACGAATTTTTCTTAAACTAATAGATTACTTTAAAATCAATTTCTTTCAGTTTTACCAATATAATGTATCAGAAAATTAATTGTATATCCATGGTTAGTCCTCTTGGCCATCGTTAGCCAACATTGATGTTGGAATTTTGGAAAATTAATTGTTTTCCAAAATGACAAAGCCTGCTTTTTACACACGTTACATTGATGACACTTTTGCTTGTTTTCCTTCACAAGGTGTAGCTGAACAGTTTCTTTGTCTTCTTTGTGACTTGTATCCATCGTTATAATTTACCATGGAGGTCGAGAATTATGGTTCTCTCCTATTCCTTGACGTTTTAGTGGCTAAAGCTGGTTAAACGTTTTAAACCTATGTGTATAGAAAACCAACCAAAATCTTATTGGTACTCTTACTCATCCAGCACTTATGATTTGTTCTTCAATCCAACTCGATGCGGAACTTGGTGAAATTACAAGTAGTTTTCTTGCTAATGGATATCCCATCAGAAAAAGCACCATTTCACGCAAATTTGTTATATAAATGTTATATAAATATTGTTATATTTAATGGTGATAAATTTATCGAGCAGTCACTATCTACTTAAAACTTCCATTGTTAGAACCCGACGGTCTGGACTTTATTAAAAGGTGTCTTACTTGAATGATGTTTGAGAGTAGTTTACACGACTCAAAAGTGTTCTCTTCTTTCCGTAATAAAGTTTGTCAGCCATTTAAAAGAATTCTGTTTATAATTTGTTGTGAGTGTGAAGCTAACTACGTTGGTAAGACATCCCACGGATTAGAAATAAGAATATGTCAACATATACCACGTAATATTCGTTTACACAAGGTTTCGAGATGACCCTGGAATTTTAAAGCACATGGATCTGTCACAGGTAATCACAGTACAAATATTTATTCTGACCAGTATTCTGATGATTTGTTTTCTGTTTTACACCACAGGTCGAACTTTCATCTCAATCTTATTGAGGCGTTAGTTATAAACGATTCTTGACATTGCCTCAAAAGATTTTGAAACATAAGTTGGATAGTTTTCATGATTAACTATACCCCATAAGATATTATTATGGCGTTAGTTATGAACAGTTCTCGACGTAGCCTATGTTGACAAAAGATTTTGAAACATAAGTTGGATAGTTTTCACGATTAACTATACCCCATAAGATATTATTAAGGCGTTAGTTATGAACAGTTCTCGACCTAGCCTATGTTGACAAAAGATTTTGAAACATAAGTTGGATAGTTTTCACAATTAACTATACGCCATAAGATATTATTAAGGCGTTAGTTATGAACAGTTCTCGACCTAGCCTATGTTGACAAAAGATTTTGAAACATAAGTTGGATAGTTTTCACGATTAACTATACCCCATAAGATATTATTAAGGCGTTAGTTATGAACAGTTCTCGACCTAGCCTATGTTGACAAAAGATTTTGAAACATAAGTTGGATAGTTTTCACGATTAACTATGCCCCATAAGATATTATTAAGGCGTTAGTTATGAACAGTTCTCGACCTAGCCTATGTTGACAAAAGATTTTGAAACATAAGTTGGATAGTTTTCACGATTAACTATACCCCATAAGATATTATTAAGGTGTTTGTTATGAACAGTTCTCGACCTAGCCTATGTTGACAAAAGTTTTGAAACATAAGTTGGATAGTTTTCACGACTAATTATACCCCATAAGATATTATTAAGGCGTTAGTTATGAACAGTTCTCGACCTAGCCTATGTTGACAAAAGATTTTGAAACATAAGTTGGATAGTTTTCACGATTAACTATACCCCATAAGATATTATTAAGGCGTTAGTTATGAACAGTTCTCGACCAAGCCTATGTTGACAAAAGATTTTGAAACATAAGTTTGATAGTTTTCACGATTAACTATACCCCATAAGATATTATTAAGGCGTTAGTTATGAACAGTTCTCGACCAAGCCTATGTTGACAAAAGATTTTGAAACATAAGTTGGATAGTTTTCACGATTAACTATACCCCATAAGATATTAGTAAGGCGTTAGTTATGAAGAGTTCTCAACCTAGCCTATGTTGACAAAAGATTTTGAAACATAAGTTGGATAGTTTTTACGATTAACTATACCCCATAAGATATTATTAAGGCGTTAGTTATGGAAATTTCTCGACCTAGCGTATGTTGACAAAAGATTTTGAAACATAAGTTGGATAGTTTTCACGATTAACTATACCCCATAAGATATTATTAAGGCGTTAGTTATGAACAGTTCTCGACCTAGCCTATGTTGACAAAAGATTTTGAAACATAAGTTGGATAGTTTTCACGATTAACTATACCCCATAAGATATTATTAAGGCGTTAGTTATGGACAGTTCTCGACCTAGCCTATGTTGACAAAAGATTTTGAAACATATGTTGCATAGTTTTCACGATTAACTATACCCCATAAGATATTATTAAGGCGTTAGTTATGAACAGTTCTCGACCAAGCCTATGTTGACAAAAGATTTTGAAACATAAGTTGGATAGTTTTCACGATTAACTATACCCCATAAGATATTATTAAGGCGTTAGTTATGAACAGTTCTCGACCTAGCCTATGTTGACAAAAGATTTTGAAACATAAGTTGGATAGTTTTCACGATTTACTATACCCCATAAGATATTATTAAGGCGTTAGTTATGAACAGTTCTCGACCAAGCCTATGTTGACAAAAGATTTTGAAACATAAGTGTGATAGTTTTCACGATTAACTATACCCCATAAGATATTATTAAGGCGTTAGTTATGAACAGTTCTCGACCTAGCCTATGTTGACAAAAGATTTTGAAACATAAGTTGGATAGTTTTCACGATTAACTATACCCCATAAGATATTAGTAAGGCGTTAGTTATGAACAGTTTTCGACCTAGCCTATGTTGACAAAAGATTTTGAAACATAAGTTGGATAGTTTTCACGATTAACTATACCCCATAAGATATTATTAAGGCGTTAGTTATGAACAGTTCTCGACCAAGCCTATGTTGACAAAAGATTTTGAAACATAAGTTGGAGAGTTTTCACGATTAACTATACCCCATAAGATATTATTAAGGCGTTAGTTATGAACAGTTCTCGACCTAGCCTATGTTGACAAAAGATTTTGAAACATAAGTTGGATAGTTTTCACGATTAACTATACCCCATAAGATATTATTAAGGCGTTAGTTATGAACAGTTCTCGACCTAGCCTATGTTGACAAAAGATTTTGTAAACATAAGTTGGATAGTTTTCACGATTAACTATACCCCATAAGATATTATTAAGGCGTTAGTTATGAACAGTTTTCGACCCAGCCTATGTTGACAAAAGATTTTGAAACATAAGTTGGATAGTTTTCACGATTAACTATACCCCATAAGATATCATTAAGGCGTTAGTTATGAACAGTTCTCGACCAAGCCTATGTTGACAAAAGATTTTGAAACATAAGTTGGATAGTTTTCACGATTAACTATACCCCATAAGATATTATTAAGGCGTTAGTTATGAACAGTTCTCGACCTAGCCTATGTTGACAAAAGATTTTGAAACATAAGTTGGAGAGTTTTCACGATTAACTATACCCCATAAGATATTATTAAGGCGTTAGTTATGGACAGTTCTCGACCTAGCCTATGTTGACAAAAGATTTTGAAACATAAGTTCGATAGTTTTCACGATTAACTATACCCCATAAGATATTATTAAGGCGTTAGTTATGGACAGTTCTCGACCTAGCCTATGTTGACAAAAGATTTTGAAACATAAGTTGGATAGTTTTCACGATTAACTATACCCCATAAGATATTATTAAGGCCTTAGTTATGAACAGTTCTCGACCTAGCCTATGTTGACAAAAGATTTTGAAACATAGGTTGGATAGTTTTCCCGATTAACTATACCCTATAAGATATTATTAGGGCGTTAGTTATGGACAGTTCTCGACCTAGCCTATGTTGACAAAAGATTTTGAAACATAAGTTGGATAGTTTTCACGATTAACTATACTCCATAAGATATTATTAAGGCGTTAGTTATGGACAGTTCTCGACCTAGCCTATGTTGACAAAAGATTTTGAAACATATGTTGGATAGTTTTCACGATTAACTATACCCCATAAGATATTATTAAAGCGTTAGTTATGAACAGTTCTCGACCAAGCCTATGTTGACAAAAGATTTTGAAACATAAGTTGGATAGTTTTCACGATTAACTATACCCCATAAGATATTATTAAGGCGTTAGTTATGAACAGTTCTCGACCTAGCCTATTTTAACAAAAGATTTTGAAACATAAGTTGGATAGTTTTCACGATTAACTATGCCCCATAAGATATTATTAAGGCGTTAGTTATGAACAGTTCTCGACCTAGCTAATGTTGACAAAAGATTTTGAAACATAAGTTGGATAGTTTTCACGATTAACTATACCCCATAAGATATCATTAAGGCGTTAGTTATGAACAGTTCTCGACCAAGCCTATGTTGACAAAAGATTTTGAAACATAAGTTGGATAGTTTTCACGATTAACTATACCCCATAAGATATTATTAAGGCGTTAGTTATGAACAGTTCTCGACCTAGCCTATATTGACAAAAGATTTTGAAACATAAGTTGGATAGTTTTCACGATTAACTATACCCCATAAGATATTATTAAGGCGTTAGTTATGAACAGTTCTCGACCAAGCCTATGTTGACAAAAGATTTTGAAACATAAGTTGGATAGTTTTCACGATTAACTATACCCCATAAGATATTATTAAGGCGTTAGTTATAGAACAGTTCTCGACCTAGCCTATGTTGACAAAAGATTTTGAAACATAAGTTAGATAGTTTTCACGATTAACTATACCCCATAAGATATTATTAAGGCGTTAGTTATGGACAGTTCTCGACCTAGCCTATGTTGACAAAAGATTTTGAAACATAAGTTGGATAGTTTTCACGATTAACTATACCCCATAAGATATTATTAAGGCGTTAGTTATGAACAGTTCTCGACCTAGCCTATGTTGACAAAAGATTTTGAAACATAAGTTGGATAGTTTTCACGATTAACTATACCCCATAAGATATTAGTAAGGCGTTAGATATGAACAGTTCTCAACCTAGCCTATGTTGACAAAAGATTTTGAAACATAAGTTTGATAGTTTTTACGATTAACTATACCCCATAAGATATTATTAAGGCGTTAGTTATGGACAGTTCTCGACCTAGCGTATGTTGACAAAAGATTTTGAAACATAAGTTGGATAGTTTTCACGATTAACTATACCCCATAAGATATTATTAAGGCGTTAGTTATGAACAGTTCTCGACCTAGCCTATGTTGACAAAAGATTTTGAAACATAAGTTGGATAGTTTTCACGATTAACTATACCGCATAAGATATTATTAAGGCGTTAGTTATGGACAGTTCTCGACCTAGCCTATGTTGACAAAAGATTTTGAAACATATGTTGCATAGTTTTCACGATTAACTATACCCCATAAGATATTATTAAGGCGTTAGTTATGAACAGTTCTCGACCAAGCCTATGTTGACAAAAGATTTTGAAACATAAGTTGGATAGTTTTCACGATTAACTATACCCCATAAGATATTATTAAGGCGTTAGTTATGAACAGTTCTCGACCTAGCCTATGTTGACAAAAGATTTTGAAACATAAGTTGGATAGTTTTCACGATTTACTATACCCCATAAGATATTATTAAGGCGTTAGTTATGAACAGTTCTCGACCAAGCCTATGTTGACAAAAGATTTTGAAACATAAGTTGGATAGTTTTTACGATTAACTATACCCCATAAGATATTATTAAGGCGTTAGTTATGAACAGTTCTCGACCTAGCCTATGTTGACAAAAGATTTTGAAACATAAGTTGGATAGTTTTCACGATTAACTATACCCCATAAGATATTAGTAAGGCGTTAGTTATGAACAGTTTTCGACCTAGCCTATGTTGACAAAAGATTTTGAAACATAAGTTGGATAGTTTTCACGATTAACTATACCCCATAAGATATTATTAAGGCGTTAGTTATGAACAGTTCTCGACCAAGCCTATGTTGACAAAAGATTTTGAAACATAAGTTGGAGAGTTTTCACGATTAACTATACCCCATAAGATATTATTAAGGCGTTAGTTATGAACAGTTCTCGACCTAGCCTATGTTGACAAAAGATTTTGAAACATAAGTTGGATAGTTTTCACGATTATATATACCCCAGAAGATATTATTAAGGCGTTAGTTATGAACAGTTCTCGACCTAGCCTATGTTGACAAAAGATTTTGTAAACATAAGTTGGATAGTTTTCACGATTAACTATACCCCATAAGATATTATTAAGGCGTTAGTTATGAACAGTTTTCGACCTAGCCTATGTTGACAAAAGATTTTGAAACATAAGTTGGATAGTTTTCACGATTAACTATACCCCATAAGATATCATTAAGGCGTTAGTTATGAACAGTTCTCGACCAAGCCTATGTTGACAAAAGATTTTGAAACATAAGTTGGATAGTTTTCACGATTAACTATACCCCATAAGATATTATTAAGGCGTTAGTTATGAACAGTTCTCGACCTAGCCTATGTTGACAAAAGATTTTGAAACATAAGTTGGAGAGTTTTCACGATTAACTATACCCCATAAGATATTATTAAGGCGTTAGTTATGAACAGTTCTCGACCAAGCCTATGTTGACAAAAGATTTTGAAACATAAGTTGGATAGTTTTCACGATTAACTATACCCCATAAGATATTATTAAGGCGTTAGTTATGAACAGTTCTCGACCAAGCCTATGTTGACAAAAGATTTTGAAACATAAGTTGGATAGTTTTCACGATTAACTATACCCCATAAGATATTATTAAGGCGTTAGTTATGAACAGTTCTCGACCTAGCCTATGTTGACAAAAGATTTTGAAACATAAGTTGGATAGTTTTCACGATTAACTATACCCCATAAGATATTATTTAGGCGTTAGTTATGAACAGTTCTCGACCTAGCCTATGTTGACAAAAGATTTTGAAACATAAGTTGGATAGTTTTCACGATTAACTATACCGCATAAGATATTATTAAGGCGTTAGTTATGGACAGTTCTCGACCTAGCCTATGTTGACAAAAGATTTTGAAACATATGTTGCATAGTTTTCACGATTAACTATACCCCATAAGATATTATTAAGGCGTTAGTTATGAACAGTTCTCGACCAAGCCTATGTTGACAAAAGATTTTGAAACATAAGTTGGATAGTTTTCACGATTAACTATACCCCATAAGATATTATTAAGGCGTTAGTTATGAACAGTTCTCGACCTAGCCTATGTTGACAAAAGATTTTGAAACATAAGTTGGATAGTTTTCACGATTTACTATACCCCATAAGATATTATTAAGGCGTTAGTTATGAACAGTTCTCGACCAAGCCTATGTTGACAAAAGATTTTGAAACATAAGTTGGATAGTTTTTACGATTAACTATACCCCATAAGATATTATTAAGGCGTTAGTTATGAACAGTTCTCGACCTAGCCTATGTTGACAAAAGATTTTGAAACATAAGTTGGATAGTTTTCACGATTAACTATACCCCATAAGATATTAGTAAGGCGTTAGTTATGAACAGTTTTCGACCTAGCCTATGTTGACAAAAGATTTTGAAACATAAGTTGGATAGTTTTCACGATTAACTATACCCCATAAGATATTATTAAGGCGTTAGTTATGAACAGTTCTCGACCAAGCCTATGTTGACAAAAGATTTTGAAACATAAGTTGGAGAGTTTTCACGATTAACTATACCCCATAAGATATTATTAAGGCGTTAGTTATGAACAGTTCTCGACCTAGCCTATGTTGACAAAAGATTTTGAAACATAAGTTGGATAGTTTTCACGATTAACTATACCCCATAAGATATTATTAAGGCGTTAGTTATGAACAGTTCTCGACCTAGCCTATGTTGACAAAAGATTTTGTAAACATAAGTTGGATAGTTTTCACGATTAACTATACCCCATAAGATATTATTAAGGCGTTAATTATGAACAGTTTTTGACCTAGCCTATGTTGACAAAAGATTTTGAAACATAAGTTGGATAGTTTTCACGATTAACTATACCCCATAAGATATCATTAAGGCGTTAGTTATGAACAGTTCTCGACCAAGCCTATGTTGACAAAAGATTTTGAAACATAAGTTGGATAGTTTTCACGATTAACTATACCCCATAAGATATTATTAAGGCGTTAGTTATGAACAGTTCTCGACCTAGCCTATGTTGACAAAAGATTTTGAAACATAAGTTGGAGAGTTTTCACGATTAACTATACCCCATAAGATATTATTAAGGCGTTAGTTATGAACAGTTCTCGACCAAGCCTATGTTGACAAAAGATTTTGAAACATAAGTTGGATAGTTTTCACGATTAACTATACCCCATAAGATATTATTAAGGCGTTAGTTATGAACAGTTCTCGACCAAGCCTATGTTGACAAAAGATTTTGAAACATAAGTTGGATAGTTTTCACGATTAACTATACCCCATAAGATATTATTAAGGCGTTAGTTATGAACAGTTCTCGACCTAGCCTATGTTGACAAAAGATTTTGAAACATAAGTTGGATAGTTTTCACGATTATATATACCCCAGAAGATATTAGTAAGGCGTTAGTTATGAACAGTTTTCGACCTAGCCTATGTTGACAAAAGATTTTGAAACATAAGTTGGATAGTTTTCACGATTAACTATACCCCATAAGATATTATTAAGGCATTAGTTATGAACAGTTCTCGACCAAGCCTATGTTGACAAAAGATTTTGAAACATAAGTTGGATAGTTTTCACGATTAACTATACCCCATAAGATATTATTTAGGCGTTAGTTATGAACAGTTCTCGACCTAGCCTATGTTGACAAAAGATTTTGAAACATAAGTTGGATAGTTTTCACGATTAACTATACCCCATAAGATATTATTAAGGCGTTAGTTATGAACAGTTCTCGACCTAGCCTATGTTGACAAAAGATTTTGAAACATAAGTTGGATAGTTTTCACGATTAACTATACCGCATAAGATATTATTAAGGCGTTAGTTATGAACAGTTCTCGACCTAGCCTATGTTGACAAAAGATTTTGAAACATAAGTTGGATAGTTTTCACGATTAACTATACCCCATAAGATATTATTAAGGCGTTAGTTATGAACAGTTCTCGACCTAGCCTATGTTAACAAAAGATTTTGAAACATAAGTTGGATAGTTTTCACGATTAACTATACCCCATAAGATATTATTAAGGCGTTAGTTATGAACAGTTCTCGACCTAGCCTATGTTGACAAAAGATTTTGAAACATAAGTTGGATAGTTTTCACGATTAACTATACCCCATAAGATATTATTAAGGCGTTAGTTATGAACAGTTCTCGACCTAGCCTATGTTAACAAAAGATTTTGAAACATAAGTTGGATAGTTTTCACGATTAACTATACCCCATAAGATATTATTAAGGCGTTAGTTATGAACAGTTCTCGACCTAGCCTATGTTAACAAAAGATTTTGAAACATAAGTTGGATAGTTTTCACGATTAACTATACCCCATAAGATATTATTAAGGCGTTAGTTATGAACAGTTCTCGACCTAGCCTATGTTGACAAAAGATTTTGAAACATAAGTTGGATAGTTTTCACGATTAACTATACCCCATAAGATATTATTAAGGCGTTAGTTATGAACAGTTCTCGACCTAGCCTATGTTGACAAAAGATTTTGAAACATAAGTTGGATATTTTTCACGATTAACTATACCCCATAAGATATTATTAAGGCGTTAGTTATGAACAGTTCTCGACCTAGCCTATGTTGACAAAAGATTTTGAAACATAAGTTGGATAGTTTTCACGATTAACTATACCCCATAAGATATTATTAAGGCGTTAGTTATGAACAGTTCTCGACCTAGCCTATGTTGACAAAAGATTTTGAAACATAAGTTGGATAGTTTTCACGATTATATATACCCCAGAAGATATTATTAAGGCGTTAGTTATGAACAGTTCTCGACCTAGCCTATGTTGACAAAAGATTTTGTAAACATAAGTTGGATAGTTTTCACGATTAACTATACCCCATAAGATATTATTAAGGCGTTAGTTATGAACAGTTTTCGACCTAGCCTATGTTGACAAAAGATTTTGAAACATAAGTTGGATAGTTTTCACGATTTACTATACCCCATAAGATATCATTAAGGCGTTAGTTATGAACAGTTCTCGACCAAGCCTATGTTGACAAAAGATTTTGAAACATAAGTTGGATAGTTTTCACGATTAACTATACCCCATAAGATATTATTAAGGCGTTAGTTATGAACAGTTCTCGACCTAGCCTATGTTGACAAAAGATTTTGAAACATAAGTTGGAGAGTTTTCACGATTAACTATACCCCATAAGATATTATTAAGGCGTTAGTTATGAACAGTTCTCGACCAAGCCTATGTTGACAAAAGATTTTGAAACATAAGTTGGATAGTTTTCACGATTAACTATACCCCATAAGATATTATTAAGGCGTTAGTTATGAACAGTTCTCGACCAAGCCTATGTTGACAAAAGATTTTGAAACATAAGTTGGATAGTTTTCACGATTAACTATACCCCATAAGATATTATTAAGGCGTTAGTTATGAACAGTTCTCGACCTAGCCTATGTTGACAAAAGATTTTGAAACATAAGTTGGATAGTTTTCACGATTAACTATACCCCATAAGATATTATTTAGGCGTTAGTTATGAACAGTTCTCGACCTAGCCTATGTTGACAAAAGATTTTGAAACATAAGTTGGATAGTTTTCACGATTAACTATACCGCATAAGATATTATTAAGGCGTTAGTTATGGACAGTTCTCGACCTAGCCTATGTTGACAAAAGATTTTGAAACATATGTTGCATAGTTTTCACGATTAACTATACCCCATAAGATATTATTAAGGCGTTAGTTATGAACAGTTCTCGACCAAGCCTATGTTGACAAAAGATTTTGAAACATAAGTTGGATAGTTTTCACGATTAACTATACCCCATAAGATATTATTAAGGCGTTAGTTATGAACAGTTCTCGACCTAGCCTATGTTGACAAAAGATTTTGAAACATAAGTTGGATAGTTTTCACGATTTACTATACCCCATAAGATATTATTAAGGCGTTAGTTATGAACAGTTCTCGACCAAGCCTATGTTGACAAAAGATTTTGAAACATAAGTTGGATAGTTTTTACGATTAACTATACCCCATAAGATATTATTAAGGCGTTAGTTATGAACAGTTCTCGACCTAGCCTATGTTGACAAAAGATTTTGAAACATAAGTTGGATAGTTTTCACGATTAACTATACCCCATAAGATATTAGTAAGGCGTTAGTTATGAACAGTTTTCGACCTAGCCTATGTTGACAAAAGATTTTGAAACATAAGTTGGATAGTTTTCACGATTAACTATACCCCATAAGATATTATTAAGGCGTTAGTTATGAACAGTTCTCGACCAAGCCTATGTTGACAAAAGATTTTGAAACATAAGTTGGAGAGTTTTCACGATTAACTATACCCCATAAGATATTATTAAGGCGTTAGTTATGAACAGTTCTCGACCTAGCCTATGTTGACAAAAGATTTTGAAACATAAGTTGGATAGTTTTCACGATTAACTATACCCCATAAGATATTATTAAGGCGTTAGTTATGAACAGTTCTCGACCTAGCCTATGTTGACAAAAGATTTTGTAAACATAAGTTGGATAGTTTTCACGATTAACTATACCCCATAAGATATTATTAAGGCGTTAATTATGAACAGTTTTTGACCTAGCCTATGTTGACAAAAGATTTTGAAACATAAGTTGGATAGTTTTCACGATTAACTATACCCCATAAGATATCATTAAGGCGTTAGTTATGAACAGTTCTCGACCAAGCCTATGTTGACAAAAGATTTTGAAACATAAGTTGGATAGTTTTCACGATTAACTATACCCCATAAGATATTATTAAGGCGTTAGTTATGAACAGTTCTCGACCTAGCCTATGTTGACAAAAGATTTTGAAACATAAGTTGGAGAGTTTTCACGATTAACTATACCCCATAAGATATTATTAAGGCGTTAGTTATGAACAGTTCTCGACCAAGCCTATGTTGACAAAAGATTTTGAAACATAAGTTGGATAGTTTTCACGATTAACTATACCCCATAAGATATTATTAAGGCGTTAGTTATGAACAGTTCTCGACCAAGCCTATGTTGACAAAAGATTTTGAAACATAAGTTGGATAGTTTTCACGATTAACTATACCCCATAAGATATTATTAAGGCGTTAGTTATGAACAGTTCTCGACCTAGCCTATGTTGACAAAAGATTTTGAAACATAAGTTGGATAGTTTTCACGATTATATATACCCCAGAAGATATTAGTAAGGCGTTAGTTATGAACAGTTTTCGACCTAGCCTATGTTGACAAAAGATTTTGAAACATAAGTTGGATAGTTTTCACGATTAACTATACCCCATAAGATATTATTAAGGCATTAGTTATGAACAGTTCTCGACCAAGCCTATGTTGACAAAAGATTTTGAAACATAAGTTGGATAGTTTTCACGATTAACTATACCCCATAAGATATTATTTAGGCGTTAGTTATGAACAGTTCTCGACCTAGCCTATGTTGACAAAAGATTTTGAAACATAAGTTGGATAGTTTTCACGATTAACTATACCCCATAAGATATTATTAAGGCGTTAGTTATGAACAGTTCTCGACCTAGCCTATGTTGACAAAAGATTTTGAAACATAAGTTGGATAGTTTTCACGATTAACTATACCGCATAAGATATTATTAAGGCGTTAGTTATGAACAGTTCTCGACCTAGCCTATGTTGACAAAAGATTTTGAAACATAAGTTGGATAGTTTTCACGATTAACTATACCCCATAAGATATTATTAAGGCGTTAGTTATGAACAGTTCTCGACCTAGCCTATGTTAACAAAAGATTTTGAAACATAAGTTGGATAGTTTTCACGATTAACTATACCCCATAAGATATTATTAAGGCGTTAGTTATGAACAGTTCTCGACCTAGCCTATGTTGACAAAAGATTTTGAAACATAAGTTGGATAGTTTTCACGATTAACTATACCCCATAAGATATTATTAAGGCGTTAGTTATGAACAGTTCTCGACCTAGCCTATGTTAACAAAAGATTTTGAAACATAAGTTGGATAGTTTTCACGATTAACTATACCCCATAAGATATTATTAAGGCGTTAGTTATGAACAGTTCTCGACCTAGCCTATGTTTACAAAAGATTTTGAAACATAAGTTGGATAGTTTTCACGATTAACTATACCCCATAAGATATTATTAAGGCGTTAGTTATGAACAGTTCTCGACCTAGCCTATGTTGACAAAAGATTTTGAAACATAAGTTGGATAGTTTTCACGATTAACTATACCCCATAAGATATTATTAAGGCGTTAGTTATGAACAGTTCTCGACCTAGCCTATGTTGACAAAAGATTTTGAAACATAAGTTGGATATTTTTCACGATTAACTATACCCCATAAGATATTATTAAGGCGTTAGTTATGAACAGTTCTCGACCTAGCCTATGTTGACAAAAGATTTTGAAACATAAGTTGGATAGTTTTCACGATTAACTATACCCCATAAGATATTATTAAGGCGTTAGTTATGAACAGTTCTCGACCTAGCCTATGTTGACAAAAGATTTTGAAACATAAGTTGGATAGTTTTCACGATTAACTATACCCCATAAGATATTAGTAAGGCGTTAGTTATGAACAGTTCTCGACCTAGCCTATGTTGACAAAAGATTTTTAATTATAAGTTTGAGATTTTGCATGATTCAAATCCTTATAACGTTGAGAAATTTACTTTCTTTTTATTTCTTCAACTTAAATAATTTTTCCTCATTTTTGATTCGATCTTCTAAGTTGGTAATTTATCATTCTGACGTTTTCTTTTTAGAGGGTCAGACGATAAGGCCTTAAGGAAGATTTTTAAAATTTTCTTTTTTTCACACGTCTGTTGCATTGATTAAAAATAATGTTCCTGTGAAATATATAGCTATACATATTAATATATATATATATATATATATATATATATATATATATATATATATATATATATATATATATATATATATATGTATATCAATCACAGTTTTGTCGTATCACACATATTCTGTGTGCTTATGTGCAAATTCATCGTATGATCACCGCTCACATAGACATCTGGGAAGACATAAATACTAATATAAATAAAGGAGATTAGAAAGTTTACCTTGGCTTTAATTTCAGCAACCTCGTAACCCTTGCTCCCTTATTTTGTCCTTTAGTCCTAACATTCCATGAGCGATGTTTCTTACAAAGGGGGAATACTTGTTGTTTTCTGGATCGAAATCTATTCATCTTATACTTATAAGTTGGTTAGTTTTTTACCTTGCAGTAGTATTTTTAGCTCTTTATATTATTGGCTTCATGCTTTGTCTGGAGCGATTTTCAATAAAAGAAATAAATAAAAAAGAAATATATTGTTCATAAAGCAAACAATTTCAGATATTTGAAAACATTCTTCTTTCATTTCACCCCATCTAGTGCTGGGGATTTATGCAGTCATACATATTTCCATTTTTAACGTGATGCACTTGTCCCAACTGAATTCGAACGCAGTCTGTCGGGTTGACAGTCTTTACCGATTACCACAATCGTCTCCGAAATAATAGCCAGGGACGAATACCAAATCCGAAGATCGACAATTCCTCGGATTAAATTGCGTTTGGATCCACGTGATCCAGTTAATTTCTGCGACGTTGGGAATGAATTGTAAATGTCGGAAACGTCTTATTTGAAGAGGTGGATAGAAATTGATTGAGTGTGTCGTATTGAGCCTGTGCGGGGTTGGGGTACGGATTTCAGGGGACCGTAGTGTTCGGTTGGGGCAAGTATTATGGTGATGTTGATTAAATGAAGGTTTTATTTGGAATCGTCCTGCAGTCGTCAAGGGAGTGATGAGAAAGTTGGCAAATGCGGTTTTAATGCGTTACATTCGGAAATACAGACATATAAATATATAGATAGATTTCAACGGGGATAAATAGATAGATAGATAGATAGATAGATAGATAGATAGTGACAGAGAAAGAGAGAAAGAGAGATTCTGATAGATCGATATATAAAGAGGTAGACAGACATACTGCGATAGATGTATAGATAGATCTATATAATAGTACGCTAAGAAAATGTACTGCCCGTGCGTACGTTATCACTCTACACCTTCTTTTAAAAGGTTGGACTGGCCGAGCGCCGAAAATGTAATGAAATAATTTTTTTTTTCGATTATATGATGGCGCTGAATGCCTTTACTTTCTAATATTGGTCCTGGTTTATACCTGCACTATCTGTCTGAATATGTAAAGTGTATTCGTTTATATAGTTCTCAGTCGACCATCTCCCCAACACAGAGTCTACATTTACTGTATTCCTGCGTTTTATCTCTCTTAGTTTCTATATAGTTCGCTCTGATTGAGTTGTTTTGTGTGGCTATCAGTAGCTATTACGTTTCTCTGTTCAAATATGCTTTTCGTAGCCATGATATTGTATTGTGTACCATTGCATTGATCAGTTTTACTCATCGCCCATGCAATTGCTTCACTTACCATTTTACTTTTCTCACTGTTTTTTCTTTATAGCTTGGCTGCGCTTTGTAGTGTTTAATTTGGTAGTGCTTTAAGGCAGGTGTATCAGTTTTTCTGTATTTTGGGTTGGTATGCATTTTTCTAGTTCTTTTATCGCAGCATCCACGCCTTCTTCTATTCTTACAAATCCTTTTCCTTCGTCTTTACACAGTGGCCGACATCCGGGCGTTTACAAGCTCATGAGTCGGCCATCGGCAACCATTTATTGAAGTGCCATTTATGCACTGAGGGATATACGGATGAGGCATTTACTGTCTTGCACAGGGCTCGCTCGAAGAATCACCTTAAGATTCTCAAAGCGCTCACCATCAACCTACGTAAAGCGTCTCTGTGCAAGCAGAAAGAATATACCCAGTTTATAATTCGATAATCCATGATTTTAATTCGCTTTTCAAACATTCTATTTTAGTCGACGTGAGATCTTGAAAATGTGTCGACTCGAAAAACGTCTCGATTTCACCATCATTTTTTTTCTCCTCCATTCTAATTTTTTTATATTTTAACCGCTTTACTAAAGTAAGGAAATAATAATTTATTTCTCGCTTTAGTATTATAGGCCTCTCCGTCCTTGGTAATTATGGATACCTCGCCATTATTATTAAAATCAATATATATATATATATATATATATATATATATATATATATATATATATATATATATATATATATATATATAGGCTAAAAATCAAAAAAAAGTTTTTCTTAAATTTACATTGGATTTACGTTTACAAATAAACTTCCGGATGAAATAAATTCATTAACAACAGTACCCTCTCGATATTGTTAATTCTAATATCGTTACTAAGATCGCTCACTTTAACAAGCCTAAACTTTTTGGTCCTCCAAAATGCCCGGCGTACCTCAGATTACCTTGGTTGGGTAATGTTAGCATACAATTTGCTAATCAAAGTTCTGTAGCTGTGCGTCGGTGTTACCAGCCATCTAATCCAAGAATTGTTTTTTTCTGCTCAACCTTTGCTCATAAGGATGTTCTCCCACCCCAACATATTAGTAATATTATTTATCAATATAAATGTCGGTGCGATGCCGTATACGTGGGAAGAACAGTGCAAAGGTTTGAATCCAGAATCAAACAACACACACCCCTGCCATAGGGCCGACTAAATAATTTAAATAATTTTGTCAACACATCCGGGTCTGCTATTGCTGACCATCTTATAAATAGCGCCGAATGTGCATCGACGTACACTAGTGACTGGTTTTCTGTCATAACTAGATCGCATTCTGTATCCCACCTTAAAGTCCTGGACGCCATATATATCAAGTCAATCAAACCCTCCCTTTGTAAACAAAAGGAGTGGTTTTAGGACTTAATGTGATCAACTTATGACTCTCCTCCCCACATTTTTTTTTCATAATTTTTTTTAGTCGTATTTAATTACTTCCACATTAATACTCTGATGAGGGTGGACGAAAGCCGGTTCAGTACATTAATTAATTTCTTTTTAATCGTTTCCTCTCGTTTTTATATTTGTTTAATTTCATTCTACCCCCCACTAAACTGTCCCAAACGTCCGTATTCCTCGCCGTTAATATTTATATATATATATATATATATATATATGAAATAAAAAAGGAAAAACCAAAAGATGTTTGTTTTTTATGTATTCATCAATGTTTCGTCTTTACTTGTAATACTTCTTCAGGATGATAATTTTAAGAAAAATGTCATTCAAGTACATAGAAATATTGGGTTGACATGATGGGTTAATGAGACGTAGTAGCCACTACTGGGAGCGCAGGACCGACTTCTCTCAGCCCGGACCTTGGTTTACAAAGATTATATTTTTGTGTAATTAGAGTAAATTCTCTATTTACCTAAGTATTCTAAGGATAGTAGAAAGAGTGCCTTGGGTTTACTTTTGGCAGCCTCGTAACTCTCGCTTCCTTTACTTTGTCTTTTAGTCCTCACATTCCGTGAACATTTTTTTCTGACAAAGAGGGAATAATTGCTGTTTTCTGGGTCGGAATCTATCCATCAAACGCGTATCGTTGGCTAATTTAGTGACCTTGAAGTAGTATTTAACAGTTTCTTTTTAGCTGCTTACATAAAATGGAGTCATGCCTTGTCTTGAGTGATTTTCATTCAAAAAAAATTTCAGTGGAAAAATATGTTCTTTACGTTTTTATGTCAATGACATTAAGCCAATCATCACCAACAGCCAACTTGAAGTATTTGTGTTTTGTAAACAACACGACAATTCTTTTTTTAATTTTAAAAGGTGCAAGTAAGTTTGTAATCAAGCAAAACAGTATGCCATAATTTTAACGTTGTGGACGCATGAGTAATTAATAAGACTGATTGGATTCGTGATTAAATTGAATAATAATTTTATAAGAGTTATCTCCCTTAGATTCATATTCGAGTTATTTCTCTTGAATTTACTGTGGCCAAAGGCGAGAATTCACTCTCATTACCCGAGAGTGTGTAACCTCATACCAACCACGTACGATATTTAGGTCGCGATTTAAATCTATTTCTGGCGTGTCTTTCAAATCCGTCGGGCGTAGTCTATTTGGCTGTTCATCTTTGCATAGTCTTTATAAACCCTGATACTGTCTGATGCCCAAAACGCAAACAACAGGTATTCAAGTGAATTTAATTATAAAAAGTGCAAGTAATTTAAGAAAACAATGAAAAACGCATGCCGTCATTTTTGACAGCACGGACGCACTAGTAATTAATAACACTGATTAGATTCGTGATTCAAAATGTAATAAATTAAATAAAAATAATAAAAAACGTTTTTTTTTGTTTTTATTAAGTAATATGCTGTCAGAAGCAAGTAATTTCTTATAGCTTTTTCCACCAATAATTAATTTTCATAAGCATGTCGAGAAATTAATTAACACCTCACTGGTAACGTTTATTGGTTTTACCCTTGACCGCTAATTATCATTAAAATTAATGCTCGTGTTAGCAAATTGTGATATTTTTATCGAAAAAGTTGGCGATATTTCTCTCAATTTTAATTAATTAAACTTTACTTACAGCGAATACACCGTGAATAACATTTAAGGAAATTGTATTTTATTTTAAGATTTACAATTTCTTTATGTGTGAACGAGTGTTGTCATAGTCACCGATACATTCATATTTATCAATGTATTAGAGTCGTTTAAATATTCAGGTATCATATTTTTCGGTATGTATGTATGATAGCGGACGAATATTCACCCCGTAACAAATATATAAGCATGCGTGTCATGTAGCAGTAGTAGTGATACCTGTGTCATGATGTGTTTATTGTAGTCGTAGCGAGCATAGAGTTGCATATCTTTCGTAAAAAGTTTATTTACGTTATTCACTATCAGACAGTAGGTTCTGCTAGTACTAGGCTTCAATCCGTATGGGGGAGGACAAGGAGACATTTGAAACAACGTCTGCTTCCTTCGTAGATCAAGCCCTAGAGACACGTCTCGTGTATCTGTTTTCGCCGCCTATGACTGTCTACTGTCTTCCTGTTTGCTACATCATTTCTATTAACCCACTTTCATCATTTTAAATTGGAAGATAACTTTTTATTTTTACGCAACCTGATTATTTATCGTTCAATCTTTTTTTACATATATATCCAGATCTTTCATAGTTTAGTTTTTTTTAATCACTAATGATTATAATTTACTAAACTATGACGGATAGAAAAACAATTTACTTAATTTAGTTGCTACGATGGCCCGATCAAGCTGGATTTCGTAAAAAGTTTATTTAGATTATTCACTATCAGACAGTAAGTGCTGCTAGGCTTCAGCCCACGCGTTCCCCGTATGGGGGAGAACAAGAAGACATTTGAAACAACGTCTGCTTCCTTCGTAGATCAAACCCTAGAGACACGTCTCGTGTATCTGTTTTCGCCGCCTATGACTGTCTACTGTCTTCCTGTTTGCTACATCATTTCTATTAACCCATTTTCATCATTTTAAATTGGAAGATAACTTTTTATTTTTACGCAACCTGATTATCTTTCGTTCAATCTTTTTTTACATATATATCCAGATCTTTCATAGTTTAGTTGTTTTTAATGAATAATGATTAATATTTACTAAACTATGACGGATAGAAAAACAATTTACTTAATTTAGTTTCTACGATGGCCCGATCAAGCTGGATTTCGTAAAAAGTGTATTTAGATTATTCACTATCAGACAGTAAGTGCTGCTAGGCTTCAACCCACGCGTTCCCCGTATGGGGGAGAACAAGGAGACATTTGAAACAACGACTGCTTCCTTCGTAGATCAAGCCCTAGAGACACGTCTCGTGTATCTGTTTTCGCCGCCTATGACTGTCTACTGTCTTCCTGTTTGCTACATAATTTCTATTAACCCACTTTCATCATTTTATTTTGGAAGATGACTTTTTATTTTTACGCAACCTGATTATCTTTCGTTCAATCTTTTTTTACATATATATCCAGATCTTTCATAGTTTAGTTGTTTTTAATGAATAATGATTAATATTTACTAAACTATGACGGATAGAAAAACAATTTACTTAATTTAGTTTCTACGATGGCCCGATCAAGCTGGATTTCGTAAAAAGTGTATTTAGATTATTCACTATCAGACAGTAAGTGCTGCTAGGCTTCAACCCACGCGTTCCCCGTATGGGGGAGAACAAGGAGACATTTGAAACAACGACTGCTTCCTTCGTAGATCAAGCCCTAGAGACACGTCTCGTGTATCTGTTTTCGCCGCCTATGACTGTCTACTGTCTTCCTGTTTGCTACATCATTTCTATTAACCCACTTTCATCATTTTATTTTGGAAGATGACTTTTTATTTTTACGCAACCTGATTATCTTTCGTTCAATCTTTTTTTACATATATATCCAGATCTTTCATAGTTCAGTTTTTTTTTAATGAATAATGATTATTATTTACTTAACTATGACGGATAGAAAATCAATTTACTTAGTTTAGTTGCTACGATAGCCCGATCAAGCTGGATTTTTAACATGTATGCACAATAATAAAGGGGTGTATACTATAATACAGCTCTACTGCTTATTGAGCACTATTTGATAAACATTGGAGTTTCCTTGGATTAACAATACAATACAATTATATATATATATATATATATATATATATATATATATATATATATATATATATTTATATATAAAGTTAAGACGATTTTCCTCCTGTACCTTCTATGAAGAATAGGAAAATAAGCACGTGCATAACAGGCTACTAAACTCACCACTATATTACGCTTATTCAGTCGGGTGTGTTTTAATAAATGTGTTATTATTTTTCTCCAGCAAACATTTAATATTACTTTTATCCCACTATCTTCGACTCTCCTCAAAACATACTCCATATAGGTGGTAGCAAAACTTTACCCCCTAACACTTAATTACTGACACTCCAACATCGACACCGTGAATTAATAAACGTCTACTCTTCCAGAAATTGTCCGTTATCATTTCGTATTTGTCTGCTATTAATTTACTACATAATACAAAACACTACGCACACATTTAATTGACGCTCCCGTTAATTCCGCTGAATTTCGAGAATATCGGAGTACGTTAATTCTACTTATTGCATATACATTTATAGTCATTCTTGTTTTCAGAGAATGCCATTAACGAACATAGTTCTTTGCAGTATTTCATCTTTCAATATGACGGCTACAATTTCTTCAACGACTCGACTTCTGAATTAAGTCACTATACGCCAAGATACTCGACAGAAACATGAAGTGTACATTTTCTGATTCCTACACCTTTAACACACACAATATCCAAAAGTTAAAAAAAACATCAATTTCTTGGTATAGAAATGACCCAAAACGTGTGACTGGTGGACCCTACATTTGGTCATCTTACAGCGAATCGTACGATAAAATCCATGCCAGCTACGAACTAGCTCTGTTTTAATGACCTTTTTTTCCTCATACTTCCATACTCACTTCCATGGCTGAAACGTTAGCGGCGTAGAGCCAAGATCGAGAGGTTTATGTTTTGATCCCAATCATCTCACACAAGTGTTTATTTTTTATTTTTAGATTGTTAAACTTCTGCCTACGAGGGAGGGGGATGAGAAGACTATGTGGCGGATTTTTTTTAATCAACGTTATAATGTAGTCATTTGAAAATAAATCAATGTAATATGTAGTATATTAACTATTGTAAATATCATTCCGATGTGACCTATTTGCGTTCGGTCGGATGTCGACAAATTTTGATTTATTCTCTTCTATTTCTCCCGTGCAACGGCGGCGGACAGGTCTAGCTTATATATATATATATATATATATATATATATATATATATATATATATATATATATATATATATATGTTTTGTTCGTTCGTTAACCATGTTTTCTCTCTTTCATGTAAAACACCCAGTTTTTGTTGCTAAAGACTGCCCCATTTCTAATTATTAGCAACAATCATGTTCATCCATTTTTCTCATTCGCTTCTTATAACATCATTAATTACCCGCTTGAGTCTTGCCAAATTACAACCGATACTATGCTACACATTTTTTCGAAGTTTGCGATCTTTATGTCGGACTCGGGAATCTATACGGAATTTCAAACTGAACCCGCGACTATATTGGGCTTGTTGCGTCAGCCATGCCAGGGTAGAAGTTTTAATTATTTTATGTTGTTTTTAGTCATTATCGCCTCCAGAAGCCTCACACTTAAAACTGCGCCCTTAACTATTAGGCCACGGGATTTCTTTTTATGTGAGAGTATTTTTTGCAGTTTTACTGCAATGAAGAAGTTTCTAGAGAATGGTCCCCACTTACATATGATCCCACTCAAATGATGTTTAACAATGTTCGTTTTTTGGGGCAATTTTTTGAACGAAAGTGTTGCTGTCCTCTCAAATACAGCACCTGGTATTTCAAAATGATCACCGATCTTGTATTGACCAGGCTTAACCATACTGAACATCGATGATCTGACGAGAATCAATGTTAACATGATTACGTCGTCTATAGAATAGTGGGGGCGAACGGTAACGACGATAAAGAAATTTATATACAGAGAGGGAAAATGAAGTAGGGTGCGCACGGAAAAATACACAGATAGAGAGAGTGAGAGAGAGAGAAAGAGAGATAGAGGATAGATAAACAGACAGGGAGAGACCACAACAGATTGACAGGGAGAGAGATGATGGAGAAACAGTGACTGACAAAGGCGAGAGATTCAAACAGAAAGTAACCGTGAGTGGGGGGTGGGTGAGAGTAAGGTGGTGGGCAGTGGGTGAGCAAGTGGGTGTAAAAGAAAGAAGAGACAGAGAAAGGGAAACAGTGAGTGGGAGAGGGCGTGGGTCATAGGTGTTAGTAATAAAAGATCGAGATGAAGAGAAAATAGAAACAAATAAATATCAAATAAACGGTGCAACATTTAATTTATTTGGTCTTTATGTGGGGGTCAATTATTTGACCTTGTTTCTATTACAGAAAATAAATTTCAAACTAAGTAAAACTGATCTCGATCAGTTTTTTTATAGTTCACGGTTCTAAAGACTCGATTGACTTTATTGTGATTCGGCGCCATCATGACTTGACCAAAGATTAAATCAAATTCAGTCCGAAAATGGGATAAGCGCCGAATTATCTAAGATGGCGTCGCAGATGTTTTTCGTACGATTGAGAAGTTCAACCTAGAACCCAGGCGCCATACTTAAACTGAGGGTATAGACACACACTATATATTAATATAGCGAGACAATTGATAGCTTTTGTTAGGTTGCCTATGTGGAAATCTATAAGGGTGCAAGTATTGTGCAATCCGTAACCGCACCTCTCCTAAACCAGCATTGCGTTATTTTATGGGTAAGAAGTTCAGAACGACTGGAAACAATGCCGGGATAAGACTGATGCTATTTCGGAGTTGTCCTTCTTTTAGACTAGTTGCACATCCATAGATGGGTATATATATATATATATAGAGAGAGAGAGAGAATGCGAGAGAGAGAGATTTATACCTTTCCTAACAGTATTATTCAAAATGATACAATAGTCCCGACAGAAATCGAACTTGGCACGCCGAAGTCACAAACCTCCGACAATAATCTGTCAACATTGGGCATAGAAGATGATGCGTTTAAATATTGTTACGACTCGTCAATATGGTAGACGTGTTTATAGTTTTGCCTTAGTATATTCAAGTATTCACTTTTACACTCGATGAAAAAGATCTGTAACTTTAGTTTTCAATAAAACGCATTCTGTTCTAGGCGCAAGAAATGCTAGTTTGGGAGAAGTTTTATTACAATTTGCACAACTCTTGCTTCCCTATAGATTTACTAGTAAAAAAAAACATTTCTTTAATTTTTAGAGCTATTTTCTATGACAGCTTTTTTATGTTTCTTTTACAAATTTTGTTTAATAAATTTATTTGCTAAAGTGTACGTAATTTAATTAACTTGAGAAAAAATCAATTGTAATCTGTTCTTGCTTACACATACAACGGTCACTGTATTAATACTACTCCCCCCCCCTGATGTATGGCAGACGAACAACAACACGGTCAAAGTAACAGATGCAATCAAATATTATATAGATAATTGTGTGGTGTGTTTGATCATGGTTCCGTGATTGTCTGATTTCCATGCCATCATATCTGTAAAATAATGGAAACGACGTAGCTTACAAACATTTTTCGATAATTACGTAAAGAAGGAAGTACATTGCGAAAAGGGAAGACTAGTCAACTCTCTTGGGTTTTTGATTTGTGAATGAAACAGGCGTGTTTCGGGTATTTTTTCCTCCCACTACAAAGAACTGAAAAATAGAAGACTACTACTGTGTTATTCTCAAGAAGAGTTTGCTGAATACTGTAAAAAAAGAATACTCATGAACGTATTAAAACCACAAAGCGATAATGGGTGGTGTTTCCATTGCTACAACTATTACAACTTCTTCTACAAGAAAACAGAAAGACGGATGACATCTACACAACGATAAAGACTGATGCAACAGCTACTACGACTACTACTACAGCTACTACTACTACTAGTACTACTACTGCTACGAAGTAGCGACATGAGAGATGCAGAGACAACGGACGACGTGAAGGTAGATTCGTCAAGCGATAGTAAATATCTGTTCGACGACGTGCAGTTAGATTCGTCAAGCGATGGTAAATATCCGTTCGACGACGTGCAGTTAGATTCGTCAAGCGATGGTAAATATCCGTTCGACGACGTGCAGTTAGATTCGTCAGGCGATGGTAAATATCTGTTCGACGACGTGCAGTTAGATTCGTCAAGCGATGGTAAATATCTGTTCGACGACGTGCAGGCAGATTCGTCCAACGATTGTGAATATCTGTTCGACGACGTGCAGGCAGATTCGTCCAGCGATGGTGAATATCTGTTCGACGACGTGCAGTTAGATTCGTCAGGCGATGGTAAATATCTGTTCGACGACGTGCAGTTAGATTCGTCAAGCGATGGTAAATATCTGTTCGACGACGTGCAGGCAGATTCGTCCAGCGATGGTGAATATCTGTTCGACGACGTGCAGTTAGATTCGTCAGGCGATGGTGAATATCTGTTCGACGACGTGCAGTTAGATTCGTCAAGCGATGGTAAATATCTGTTCGACGACGTGCAGGCAGATTCGTCCAGCGATGGTGAATATCTGTTCGACGACGTGCAGTTAGATTCGTCAAGCGATGGTAAATATCTGTTCGACGACGTGCAGGCAGATTCGTCCAGCGATGGTAAATATCTGTTCGACGACGTGCAGTTAGATTCGTCAAGCGATGGTAAATATCTGTTCGACGACGTGCAGGCAGATTCGTCCAGCGATGGTGAATATCTGTTCGACGACGTGCAGGCAGATTCGTCACACATACATACACACACACACACAGCTGTTTACATCACACCTTCAATCACTTTCTTTCCTCTAATAAAATGTCATCGTTACAACCGCTTTTTATCGTACTTCAGTTGTTTGATAATCGATTTATTCTCGTCATGTGAGCAAAGCCGATGCGCACACATCTTTGAGGATATGGCTGAATTCTTAGAAAATGACCTCCTCTCTATAGTGGAATAGGGTCATAAATGGTTGGTAATTTTTAATGCCGCAAAGACAAAGCCACTTTCCTTCAATAATTACAAGAAACCTTTTCAACCACCGATTGTTATGGCTAATGACACCCTACCTGAGAGTTCATCATTCAAACTACTCGGCCTAACTTTCACAGATAACATGAATTGTAATAAATACATTGAATACATTGCCAAGGCTGCTGCAAAGAAGGTGGGATTCCGCTACCGTGTCAGTAAACTTTTCACACCTGACATTATCTTATATCTCTACAAAGCCACCATCCGCCCATGCATGGAGTATTGTTGCCACATCTGAGCTGCGGCATCATCCACTAGCCTCTCTCTCTCTTAGACAAGGTCCCCAAAAAAGTCGCCAACTTGATAAGTCTCTCACTATCCACTAAGCTCCAGCCCCTATCCCATCGCCACAATGTTGCTTCCTTGTGCCTGTTTTACAAGCAATTCAATGGATTGTGCTCTGATGAGCTTTCTGCTCTAGTACCCCAACGACATAAATTCACTAGACCGACCCGACAATCTGACAAATCCCATCCATTCACTGTAAAGTTCCCCAGATGCCGAAGAGCTTTCTACTCCAGAAGCTTCTTTCCTCTGCTGAACTCTGGAACTCTCACCCTGTTCCCTGTTTTCTTGACGGTACTGATATACAGAAATGTAAAACTAATGTAAACAGACATTTCGCTGCGCAGCTCCCAATTTAGGTTGACCCCCTAAAAAAACTGTTCACACTTTTTCTCAGTAGCCCCTTACGTCTACAGTGGCGGGGCCTTCTTTGCTGGGGTGAACTATGTTTAAAAAATATATAAAATGTAAGAATCTTAAATGATGGTTTAGTAGCGCGTAAATGTGCCTATATAAGCTGACCAGCTGTCTCACTTGGGAAAGTGTGCTAAAAGCTGTTTGGCACTTTATATCAGTCGAGAATACGGCCTCGACAATCTGTTCGACAGTGTGGGCCGTTTCAGTACCAGATGCCGTACTCTGTCTGGTTGAGGTATTGTTCTTATCAGTTCAATGAGGTCCACCCTCCCAGACTTTGCCTGCGCTGGGTAGCGTTGCTTTCAGGTGCATTTGATTCATTACAGAACTGTTAATTTCACAAATATTAGTATAGAAATGTTTGCCCTGTGCGTTAGATTATTGTTCTGGGATTCTCTTTTAAATTTATGCTTTTCATAGTCTCATATCTGTTTTTTTTTCTTTTTCATTTTACTTCAGTGCAAATTCTCATAAATGAAGCAGTCTTTCTTGAGGCTTACAATTGATACTTATATGACATACGTAGATATCCGAGTGTTCAATTAACAGCATTAATTTGTTCTATCCCAATTGAACAGTTAACTCTGTTATGGTATATTTGTCTGTTGGTCTCTTGGTCTTAACGGATTCTAGGACAAGAATTCATCTGGTCTTGTAGAGTAACCAGCTAAGTTCTGTTACTTGAAGAAACATCAGAAGAGGTGTGTGCACAATTCCTCGTATGAGCCAGTGTATAGCCTTGTCGAGTAGATCTTATTTTGGCTTCGAATACGATGTTCGTTTGAATATTTGATTAGGGTTTACTTGTAGGGTAAAGTATCCGCATGTCGATGATAGTGTCTAGTAGGTAATTAAAATCCTCTTTTAGGTAATTCAAACATCGAAAACCATTTTCCGGTGATGACGTAAAATTAAAGTACGTGGTAAAAACAATAAGTGTGGTAAACACTCTTGGTTTTTTTTCTGCAAAAGAAGCAGATGTGTTTCGGGGGTATTCTTTCCTCTCATACAAGGAAGAGATTGATGGAAAACTAATGATGTGGATTGCTCTAGAGGAACTTGCTTTTCAATATTGAATAACGTAAAGAAAAATCGGCGACGTGTAAAGTACAAAAAACGGCAACGTGTAAAATATTTTCTAAATGGAAGGAACGTTAATAATGTCTTCCAAAAGTCACTTTGACAGTTTACATGGCGTTGTCGATAGGAGTTAATTCGTGGTAAACTACCGGCCATCGTCATCTGTGCCACCGTTTCCCGCTACACTTTCTACATTTTTCTTTTTCAAAATCCTAAATATCTTAAATGATCGTTTCATTTGATCGTAAACTTAAAATTAAACATCAAAAATTATGTTTTAGAACTTTTTAGATGACGATCGATAATTTATATTATTTCTATTATTCGCACTATTCTTCTCATCTTGGATCTTATTCTCACTACGTTCCGCTCGATGCTATCTTCGACCTTCTTCAGGTGCATTTTGTCGAACTCGGAAATCTGTACAGAATTCCCAACAACCTTTATTTTATCCACGAAAAAAATGAAGAAAATGTTAAACTAGAGAAAAGAGAAGGGACGAATAATGTAAGATAAGTGTAGAAAGAAGCGTTACAGAGGGATAGACAGATGGAAAATACTGTTTTTAACAAACGTGGCAGATCGACTGACTGCGCTTATTATAAAGATGACTCGAAGCATCTAAAAATGCTATTTCAAACTTAAGTATATGGTGGCGAATTTTACCCTTTTGGTGCACGAAATGAAATTGCTCAAAATCGTTGCTACGCAAATGGCTCCGAGCATACATCCGCATGAATTAATAAAAACAAGTCGCGCGTGCGTGGTCCCCCTCTGTATGTGACTCGATGTGGCGAGTGTAAAATGCAATAAATTTGGGCAATTTGTCAACAACTTAATATGCTTTGACCCTTTGGGGCGCGAACCAGAATTTTTCTGAGGTCGAGGATGCTCATTTTATATCCAGAATAATTGCCTCTACATTTTGGCCAAGTTTCAGACAAATTGAATAGATGGATCAAACTTTATGGGAGTAAAGGGTCATGTTTTGCAATTTTGGGGGCTTTTGACCCCCTGGGAGCACGAACCAGATATTTTCCAAGGTCAGCGATACTTATTTTCCATTAGGAACAATTGCCTCCACATTTTGGCCACGTTTCAGAGTAATTGAATGGATGGATAAATAGTTATGGGGCAAAAAATACCATTTTTTGCTATTTCGGGGCTTTTGACCTTCTGGGGGGGCGAGGCTAACCAGATTTTTTTTCAAAAATCGGAGAATGTCACTTTCTAACCTGACCAAAGTTACAACTTCATGCAAAATTTCAGAGAAATTCAATGGATGGTTGCGGAGAAAAATCCGGACGGACGGACGGGCATGCCTCAAAACATAAGTCCCCCGATTTTATAAATCGGCGGACCAACAACTAAACACATTAACCAAACGTGACGCCCCAACAAGATAACTCAGTCTTTTATACAACTTCTTCGATATCTAAAGAAAATGCTATTTCAAACTTATACAGTGAATTATAATAGTTATTCCCCTTTGCTTGTTTGACCGTTATTAATTTACGGAAGGGACATTCAGCTTCCGCACCGCCCCTTTTCATGTACTAATGAACGAGAGATACTTTTAACTTTGACACTGTCCTTTTTTTAAATGACTAGCATGCTGTCAACAACTTAATATGCTGCGCCCGGACTAAAAGCTGAGGGCAAAAGGAGGTGAACATGTAAATCCTCTTGTTTTAATCCGAATTAAACTCGAATTTGTATTAGTTTGTTTAGAAATTATTACAGAGGTGTATTTCTTTATTTTCAGTATTAATGTTGAATGAATATATTGCGTAGAGTCTCGTGTTCCTCGGATGCTGTCCCATTGCTTCTGCTACATAGGACGAATGTTGATTTTTACGAAAAACCCACAGATTGACTCAGCCTTTTACAGACATGTGTGATGCGTGAATGCATCAAAAAATAAATGAAAAAAAAAATAAAAGCAAACAAATGGAACTCATAATAAAAAGACAAGTTTAACAAAGTGGAAAATATGTGGGAAATCAATAATCAAAACGGTTAAACGAAGATAAAGTGCAATGAGAACAACGAAATGGTTGTTTCATTCGATAGAAAGCGGAAGTTAGACAATTTCTGATGCGCATTCGTTGGAAGCCATCAGCCTGTCAAATGGCGATCAGAGCAGACAAAATAGATTACAAGCTTCTCACGCTGGATGACTTTCACTTAACGAAGGCAATTTTCAAAGCTTCAGTCTGCAGTTGATTGTCTGTAATTCTACGAGTTTTCACGTAACACAAAGGATGCGGACGAAGAGATGTCACAGTAGAATACATTTTTAAAAGTAACAGTCGAAGTCATTAAATAAAAAATCAGAGAGTCTGTTTATGATCACAAAGATCCTTCATTTCCGGTTCGATTAAGATGTAATATTTTTGGCTGTAATCGAAAATCATCATTATATTGTTATCAAAATAGTTGTCATTTCAAGAATAATATATATATATATATATATATATATATATATATATATATATATATATATATATATCGATCCTCCACTCTATAGTAAATATCAATGTATATGTATATATACATAAATATTTTTATTATTGGAAATTTATTTCTGACTGTATGGCAGTATGTTATGTATAAAACTGTTATTATATGCTATTCTCTGTGCGGATAATATTACTAAACAAGCGATTCTTTAATCTGTTTCATGCAAAACCTACAATGGTCATATTGGAGGAGACAATCCCCGCTGGTCACACCGTTCGAACCCTTATACCAGAGCCATGTTTGATTCTGTAGTCGAGATGCGTACAGCTGCTCCAACGCGCATTGTCTTGAAATGACAAGTAATTTAACATCTAAATAGCAAACACAGCCACTATATTTATTTCAAAAAGCGTTTAAAAGTTATTTTATTTAACTTAAATGTTACATCTAAAAAATGTTACATCTAAATGTTACATGAAGAAAATAATAACTAGTAAGGTATTAAACATTAAAATATATTGCAAGCCCAGAACAACAATAATTTATATAGACCACCCGGCAGAAACGCTATCTACATAAGCAGCTTCCACTGCTAACAATCAGAAGCATTCCCCTATTCGATATTCCCAGTGACAGCGGTAGTATTCTAATAAATATATATATATATATATATATATATATATATATATATATATATATATATATATATATATATATATATATATACAACCTCAGAGTGTTAAGTTATAAGCTCTAGTAGTACACTATTGGGCTACAACATAAATTATTATGTTAACATAATATATATATATATATATATATATATATATATATGTGTGTGTATATATATGTATATATATATATATATATATATATATATATATATATATATTATATATATATATATATATTTATATGAGATAAACAAAGGCTGAAGAGAATTACGTTGAAGAAGCCTCTATAGGTATACTTTGTTAGGATTTTAAACACACGGTACCGATGTTGTTCTGATCTTTTCTCTCTCTCTCTCTCTCTCTCTATATATATATATATATATATATATATATATATATATATATATATATATATGTATATATATATATATATATAAGATGATCACTAAGATATTTCACTCATATAAAGATCCAATATAAATATGTTTTATTGAAGATCTTAACAGGAAATAGAGACATCACCAACGCATTATTGTCATATTAAGATGCAAAATTCTTACATTAAAATACAATATGTATTGTATAGGGAAAATATATTTCATATATAAATACATACATAGTTATATATATATATATATATATATATATATATATATATATATATATATTTATGTATATATATATGCATATTTGCTTACATATTTATATATGTATATAAAACACCATAAATACAAATACATGCGTTTGTATACACAACTATATATGATTATATATATATATATATATATATATATATATATATATATATTTGTGCATATCTGCATATAAAGCGGTATTCTGAAGTGTTTACGACGTTGCTTTTGAAATATGTATGTAAATTGTACTAGAAACGTAGCACCAGTTTTCAATTTTACACAATGATATATTTATACTTATGCTAGTAAGTTATAAATTTCCGCTACGTACATTACAACAAAACAAAAATATACTTTCCATATAATATATATATATATATATATATATATATATATATATATATATATATATATATATATATATATACATATATTATTGTACTATAACCATGATATAGTGATAGAAAATATCAACTGACAAACTTTGATGTCACGTAGGAAGTTTGATTAACCGAACATATGCTAATAAACAGGAATATATAGTGTTAGAATTTTTGTTGGTTCATTTAAGTTAATCCAATGAAGCAATTGTCTTTATAAGATAATTCCCAATACGAAGTAGAGCTGTATTTTAGTATACATTTTTTTATACAAATATTTTGGGCTAAAAACATATACTATATATATATATATATATATATATATATATATATATATATATATATATAAATAAGTAAAAAATAAAACCAAACACACAAACGATAGAATAAAATGACCTCAACCACACACCCTCTTCTCTCTTTTATTCGGCCGTAGCGATAACTATAAAACACTAACTCTAGTCTTCTTATTTAAATTTTAAAAACCCCTAATCCTGAAGACGACTACGAAAGTCGAAAGTGCTCGAGAAAATGGCTGAATTAAAAACTATCGGCGAAGTACTATACGGATTTCCACCTTAAACCAGAAAGATGGCCCAACGGTTTGAGAACCTCACGAGGAAAATATACAAACGCGAAAGTTCCGTGATGTTTAACAACGCTTGCTCAGATATATATATATATATATATATATATATATATATATATATATATATATATATATATATATATATACACTCAATAATAGGCAATACCTATATTGGTATTTACAGCGTTGATGATTTTATACAATTTAAAAACATATAGTGAAGATATTTGAAAAAAAAAGAAAATATTACTAATTTTCAAAAATTTGGAAAGTTATTACGATAAAATTAAATTTATATCGAAAACAAAATTTTGAAAATTATGTTTTAAATATAACTTTGATCTTTATCATGAATCCAAATTACGAATCATGAAATATGTATTGTAGGCAACAGTGTATGTAACGTGACCTTTTTATTTTATTTTTTCAACTTTACTATTTAGGAGGTTACACTCAAACCAAGTCATAGAAAGAAGAACAAACAGAAATGTTTTTCAACTTTACTATTTAGGAGGTTACACTCAAACCAAGTTATAGAAAGAAGAACAAACAGAAATGTTTTTCAACTTTACTATTTAGGAGGTTACACTCAAACCAAGTCATAGAAAGAAGAACAAACAGAAATGTTTTTCAACTTTACTATTTAGGAGGTTACACTCAAACCAAGTCATAGAAAGAAGAACAAACAGAAATGTTTTTCAACTTTACTATTTAGGAGGTTACACTCAAACCAAGTCATAGAAAGAAGAACAAACAGAAATGTGTTTCAACTTTACTATTTAGGAGGTTACACTCAAACCAAGTCATAGAAAGAAGAACAAACAGAAATTTTTTTCAACTTTACTATTTATGAGGTTACACTTAAACCAAGTCATAGAAAGAAGAACAAACATAAATGTTTTTCAACTTTACTATTTAGGAGGTTACACTTAAACCAAGTCATAGAAAGAAGAACAAACAGAAATGTGTTTCAACTTTACTATTTAGGAGGTTACACTTGAACCAAGTCATAGAAAAGAGAACAAACAGAAATGTTTTTCAACTTTACTATTTAGGAGGTTACACTCAAACCAAGTCATAGAAAAAAAAACAAACAGAAATGTTTTTCAACTTTACTATTTAGGAGGTTACACTCAAACGAAGTCATAGAAAGAAGAACAAACAGAAATGTTTTTCAACTTTACTATTTAGGAGGTTACACTCAAACGAAGTCATAGAAAAAAGAACAAACAGAAATGTTTTTCAACTTTACTATTTAGGAGGTTACACTCAAACGAAGTCATAGAAAAAAGAACAAACAGAAATGTAAAACTAATGCAATATATGTATTGCTTCTACCGTCCTGGGACGGGTGTTTCACTATTTATTTATTGTTTTGAGAAAAATATCAAATTAGTAACTTCAAAATAGTCTTATTTATGAATGAAATAGAAGTTATCATTTGCAGACGATTTACTTGCAAAGGATGCACGTACGAAACGCATTAATCTATAAATAGTTGAATATATTAAGAACTTGAAGCATAGAAGCTCTTACTAAATTACTGCATTTTGCATTATATGATCGAAAAAAGTTGATATGCAGTAAAACAAAACAAATCAATAAATATATATATATATAAATAATATATATATATATATATATTATGAGTAGGTATTCCTTCATGTGGAACATTAAGTGAGTAATCCAGTACATAGTTAAACGAACGTAATCATTAGCAGCAGCTGTCTTAGATATTATTATTGTTTTAATTTTAAACCGACAACTGTTCATTCTAATTGAATTTGATTTGCATATAAAACAAGACTTTCGGTTTTCTTACAATGTTACAAAATATATGTTTTTCTCTCGTTAATTCTATATTTAATTATGCATAAGTAAATCGTTAAGACAAACTGTGTGTTTATGTCCTCGTATCTATCTACTATTCTCATCTTAGTTGTTATATTCACAATCTTTTGGTTGGTGTAAACGCCAACTTTCTTCAGATCTATCTTTGCGAACTTACGAACTTGCAAGTCGAACGTGACAGTCTTCATGTAGAACGTGGACGGAATTTCGAACTGGAACCTTCATTTAATCAACTTGAGGTAATTGTTCTTATTTCGTCATCGAGACCGGGTAAGATTTTTAATTTAATGTTATTATCGCCTGTATTAAGCCTTACACTTCAAACCTCCTGAGCACTGTCACTTGAAACTGATTGTAAACATTACTTGTTACTCCACGTGGCCATTAAATAAAGCATTACTTTCGAAATTCCATCCAGGTTCTCGACCTCGACATAAAGATTCTCTTGCTCGACTAAAAGTTTCGCAAGTTCGGAAAAATACAATTGAAGAAGGTTGGATGTTACATCGACCGAAACGTTGTGAATAAACCAACATTGTTACTAATTGTACTTATAATCATCCAAATGATAGAAATGATCTATCCTTATCAAAAATTCCAACATGTGTATTTATCTGTTCACCAAAGGATATCACATTAAGCATCAGTACACACCCTAAAGTTTAACTCTTCTTAACGGTGTAGGGGCGGTGCCAACGTGGTAGTATCAGAGATGTGCCAACTGGAACTCCGATCCCTGGCAAGGTCACCCATGGCGAACAGAAACGGTACCAAGCTGTATTAAGACCACAAACTTACTTACATATCTCTAATGAAAATCAAGGATAGATCGACATCAGGATTCGTCGTCCTCTCGTCGTCACTGCTTCTGCTTGTCACAAGCAAAAGCATGTCAGCCACGAAACGTCAGATAAATGGAGTAAAAGTAACAACATCGCTTCCTTACCATTTTTTGTGTGTTTTGTGCTAAACCTTCCCCGACTTCGCATGCAACTATTGAATTTAGTTGCTCTTTGTGTCGGGGGTGAAAATCTGCAATATTAAAGGGTAAAGAAGAGCTGTGACCATCAAGAGAACTCCATGTAGACCAGAAAATCCTGAAGTACGATATTCTTGAGCCCTAGGCTGAAGTTCGACTCGCTTAACAAACAAGCAAAAAAAGAACAAATAAATTAGTAGCAGCTAACTTTTTTGCAATTAACATTAATAATAATATTTGTATAGAAGTCCTATCATTTTTGACAGCATAGGTTTACTCGTATAAGATAAACTGTTTTTACACATGAAAAGCAGTCGTACTTATTTTCTTTGTTCTCATAACACACGTATATATTTTCAGTTATAATTGAAAGGATATTTTCATCCATACCCTTGATAATTGCAAGAGGATGAGATAGCTATTGTAAGAAGAAATACAAATATGTGTAATAAATATATACAGATTCGTGCATGGAAGAGTACTCTATTAATATAAGTAACACGGCATGACATTCGATGCAGCCACTTACTGTCAACTTCCGAGTGGACCGGCGTTCACGTCTCCACAATTCCGGCCACCCAAAACGGTGCGTGCTAATTGACGAAATCTCCCTCTTGTGGAAATCCGATCCATCGTACTCGCCCGCTATAAATAATGCGCAAATACTCGTAAAGTCGCGTCCAGGCGCAGCAGACAAAAGATCTGAAGGGACTGGAAAATCTGGGCATCAGTGATAAGTGGTCGCTTCACCTGCGTTCTCATTAGAGGGAGGGCCAACCGGGACGACTGCGGTTTCAAGTTTTAGCCGCGTGAATTACAGGGTTGCAGACCCTAATATAACGAACGATAATTCTGTACGGAAACTTGTCCTTGTCTTGTTAAGTTGAACGACACCCGAGGGAAATGGTGCGAAATACAACAAGTAGAACAACGCCAGTAAATACATCAATTAACAACGAAAATGACAATACCAATGGGGCTGATTATAATTAAAAAATTGATGCGCCCTGTGGACGCAAATATTGAATAATTTGTGAATGCTTATAAAAGGATTTATTTATTTATTCTTTTCACTAACCTTTATACTATTTGTAATTCAATCAGTTGTTAAGCTTACGTTTAAATAGCATTTTCATCGTAAACCGCGAATATTGAATGGTTGTATCTTATTGTAGATACGTTCAAGCATCTCAATATGAACCTCTTTCTGTGACGCGTCTGACACTCTTTAGTTTGTAATAACATTTTTGCCTGTCAGTCACGCCTTAGTTAAAAATAGCATGTCTCTGTGTCTGTCACACTTAAGTATAGAATAAAATAGAATGTAAGTGTGTGTATTGCGGTATAGTTTAAAATAAAATTACCTTTTTCTGTGACGGTTAAGTTTCAAATGGGAATTTTAATAGTTTGTAAATAAAGATGAACAAAAATCCGTCAGCTCGGGAAACTTTTGATTTTTACGAGTATTACAAAGCCACGCCCCCCTTTTCTTAAAAAATACGGAAGCACAAATGTGTAATAATCCAGACTTTAACAATCAGATTTTGAATGTTCATTTATCTTTTTTAAATATTAATAGTTTTTTTTTAATATTGAAGGTAATTATACAGTTTGAGATCAACGACCGCTTCGAGTATTTCCGGAATAAATAAAAAAAAGACTTGGAGTCAGTATAAAATTATCTCCCATGTTTTTTTTTTTACTTCACGTATGTTACACCATAGTCTGATTTGGATAGACGTACATAAAAAGACACCAAATTTCAAAGATGAAAAAAAAAATGTTTTCGGTTTGTGGGCAGAGGAGAGAGTCGGCCTTTCTTTTTTCGGAAGTCCAGGAGCCTATGGCTCAGCGCCCTCCCCCCCCCCCCCCCGCCAGAAAAAATACATTTTTAATGGTAAAGATATTTGTTAGAATAATACTAATTATAAATGTTTAATCTTTTTTCTACCGTATCCATAATAAATTAAGACAATATTTAAACCAAAGACTTGCTCGACGAACAATGTTTATTTTTATATTTTTTTAATTTCAAAAAATAAGAGGGCCATTCGATTAGAAGTTTTTTTTTTCATACATAAATAAAAATGCTACAAAGAATTATTTTTACAAAGTTAATAATTTAAACATGTACTCAATGTGGATTTTAGTGTTCGGGCTGACTTCCTCGTCATAGCTGCCATGCTCACAACGTTTGGGTCGTTCTGCCCTCCGGCCTTCATCAGGCTGAATACGATTTGAAGACCTCTAATAGAGAAAGAAAGCATTGAAAAACAAACAGATTTAACAGTACCAAAAATTGATTCCTAATTGTCCTACTGACACTGGCCGTGAGCTCTAAGCCGTTGGTTCGAAAGTTGCAAGTAATCTGGATGTGCTAAGTTCAATCCTGGACAGAAGGAAGTGAAAGTAACATTCAGCTACATCACAAATGCGGCAATAAGTAGCAGTAGCAGCAACTGCAGAACTGAAAGCAACGGATTATTAACGTGTGTCACAGAGCCGAAGAATGGAATACGATAGTGGTACACCCGTGTCAATAAAGGAATTGGGTTCGAGAGTGCAGGCAAGTTTAGGGGCCTGCCAGAACGCTGGTCATTCTCTGTTAATGTGCAGCCGTTTTTGAATCGGTTGAACCACTCCTTAATTTGTGTTACATCCATCGCCTCTTCTCCAAACACCTTCTGAATCTTGCGAATTGTTTTGCTTTAAGAATCACAAAGCTTTTAACAAAATTTGAGGCAGTACCTTTGCTCAACACGTTCAGTCATCTTGAAGGAATCGGTAATCCGACGAACACGTTGTGTAGCACTTCACTCACCGATCGACGGGCAGCGACTTACGAGTAGAGTGGCGCCGCCCTATCGTCTCTATTGCACGGAAAAATAAAGGGCGGATACTTTTTAGACAGGTATCGTATATATATATATATTTAACATACATATATATATATACATATATATATATATATATATATGTATATGTATATCTGTATATATATGTTTATAGAAAGAAAGATGAAGATAAAGAATTGCATAAAATTACATAAAGTTACATCAAATTAATACAAATTTTATTACATCGAAAGTTCAGATACAAGGATTTACATTAATACTTAAACCATGGTTTTTCAAAGATAAAACTCTTCTCGTCAGAGGATAACATTTGTTAATGTGGTATTTATAATAAATAAATATTACCAAGTTCCATTTCACTTTGAAAAATTGAAGAATAAAACTAGAAAGGTTGGGGATAAAGAAATAAATGGCCGGGAAGGAAAAAATAGCAGTATTGAGTGTATCGCGATAGATGACTTTACGATACTTCAGTTATCGTTAATTCTATTATCATTAGTATATATGTTTATATATATATACATATATATATGTATATTTATATATATATATATTCACACATACACATATATATATGTATATATATATATATATATATATATATATATATATATATATATATATATATACATATATATAAAGGTAGAAGAAATAAGAGTGATAAACATGTACGAATGCCCAGATTCATTTCAAGCTTAGATTGTTCAATGCAAGGTATACTCTTTAATAAACTAATGTGTATTGTTCTTTCCTTAAGCCAAGGCTTTTCAAACATCGAAACCTTATCATGAGAGGAGATATACAGACGGATTAGTTGGCTGTGGAAAAGCCAAAGTTCAAACATTTGAAAAAATATTATTATTAAAAATGGAGTGAAAAAGAGTTCGATATGAGATTTGTCTTTTTCACTCCATTTTTAATAATAATATTTTTTCAAATGTTTGAACTTTGGCTTTTCCACAGCCAACTTATCTATCTGTATATCTCCTCTGAAGATAAGGTTTCGATCCTTGAAAAGCCTTGGCTTAAGGAAAGAACAATAAACATTAGTTTATTAAAGAATATACCTTGCATTGAACAATCTAAGTTTGAAATGAATCTGGACATTCGTACACGTTTATCACTCTTATTTCTTCTACTTTATAATTGCTCTATCTCGTATATTGAGCTTAAACCATTTCACTATAGGTTCTATCTACTAAAAGTTTACTTTTAGTTTATATTTGATTATATATATATATATACTGATAGAAGAGCCGCCCTAGGACGGTTATAAGTAATAAATATAGGCCCTGTTTTAAATGTTACTGTATTTGATTCGTTCCTTTTGGGACATCGTACGGTCTCGGCGGCATTCCCTAAATATTTTAAAATTAAAAATGTGTTCAGTTACATACCTAGAATACAGATTCCAAAATTCATGAAGATATTTTCAATAGTTTAGGATTTTACTAAGCACACACACACACACACATATATATATATATATATATATATATATATATATATATATATATATATATATATATATACACATATTGTTGACGCTCATGTGCGCACCAAATGTTTTTTAATAATCTATTACTTAATATAACTAAACATTTGATGGAGAGAAATTATTTTCTGTATTCAATTCATGCTATCTAACTTATTTTATATGTTTTTTCTAGGGCGAATGTAAGTTTGGTAAGGTTTACAAAAGAAACATGTGTCAATATTACTCAGCGGCTTGCCGAGAATATATATTCCGAAATAAATAATGATCAGTTCTAATGAAAAAAAAATTTAAATCATATTTATTTTATATTTACATAAAATAATGTACCCATATTACTTACCGTATATATATATATAAATAATATGAAACTAAAAATATACTTTTAGTAGATAAAACCTATAGTGAAATGGTGTAAGCTTAATGTACGAGATAGATCAATTATAAAGATAAATGAAAGAAGAGAGATAAATATGTACTATTGACAAATCTATTTCAACTTCGATTGTTCAATTCAAGGTGTACTCGGTAAAACATATTTATTTTTCTTTCCTTAAGCCAAGGCTTTTCAAAGATTAAAATATTATCATCAGAGGAATTACATAGATGGAAAAGTTGGCAGTGGAAAAGCCAAAATTCAAAATTTTAAAAAAATATCAAGTAATTAAGAGTAAGAGTGTGCGTATGTATATATATATATATATATATATATATATATATATATATATATATATATATATATATATATATATGAGTACTTCATGTATCCACATAAAATATTATAAGGAGATATAATTTTTTATGTGTCAGTTTTCAGTATTTACTTCAACAGTGCTCGATACGTAAATAGAGCTAGGTAGTAAGCAATGAAAATATATATGGCAATCAAGCTACACAGAGACTCCCGTGTTTCATCCCCGCGGGGAATCGTCAGGCTAAATGCATGGAGTTATTTTTGTCAGGTGTTTTTATATACATGGCTTACTAGTTAATCAATCAGATTCTTTGTTATTCCCTCAGCCAATAGTTGGGCTTCCCCCGAACAAAGGCTTTGTTGGTTACGCTCCTATGCCTATCCTATTTATTTTTTTTTGTTAACAATGGATTTTCCTATATCCTGTTTCCTTTGTTTTGTCAATACAGTGGGCGAATTTATTTTAACACGTGGTTTCTTGTATTTCTATTTTAGGTTTTAAATTTTTACTTGTTCAGTTTTTTATTTATTTATTTAATTATTTATTTATTTATTTACTTATTTTATTCATTATATATCATCCTAAAGTAAATTTATTTCTGTGTAAACAGCTGTTTGCTATTTCACTTCTAGAGTTTAATATATATATATGAAGTTAAGCATTAATAGATAAATAGATAGATAGATAGGTTAAACATCTAGACGACCAATATACATTACGAAATAGTGACGGTGTCACAGACATATATGTCTTACGAAAATGACTTCCCGCTGATCGCAGATAGCAGTGGTAGTAAAACTATACATTATAGCAAACATAGAAGTAAAAATGATTCCGATTTTATAAATAGATTGCTGTCAAATATGTCGGACAGGGTCAAATGTAAATACAAAATATTAAAAGCGAACGAAACAAACGCATATTTTCCGAAAACACCCAATCATAATTTGTATTAATCGATATTGAAGCAGGTTAGCCATTGCACATTTTCGATATAAAGCTATAAAGATCAATAAAATAGGGGAAAATTATTGATTTTTATTATAAATACTAGGAGTACTTGTGCACTGGCTTCGCCCGGGAAAATGTAAGGACTGAAAAAACACCCTACCCCAACTCATGAACCCAATATAATTAGTGTTAATCGAACTGTCACCTATCTATGAGTAGTAGTTGCTCAATTGTAAATAATTGTTATTTCATAATCGAGAAACAGTTCTCCTATAGAATTTTGAAATTTAGGAGTTGTGAGAAATTTTAAAAAATTGTGTCGATGGACAAACACTGGGGGAGTATGCGCATATTATGATAATGTGTGCAAGTATAAGTCGTAACAATAAAAAGTAAGCGAATAACCTGTGCAAACGCCGTCTGTGTATGTGATTAATATATAATATATAAATTAGGTTTCAATAATTACCGACACCACAACTAAAATGAACATGTGAAAAGGCACTTTTAAATTATTGTTTCTACACACGAAGACTGAAACAGTCTGCAGTATTTTATATTAATTTATTTATATGCGGTACAATATGAACAGAGTAAGCGAATGATAGGTGCAAAAATAGCTTGCGGATTAAATTAATAAATAATATATAGGTTAGGGTTAAGGTTAGGGTCAAATAAGTATAAAATCTGCAAATGTTATTTTGTTCAAAATGTGTGCTCGTGGAGAATTTTAAATAAATGTTTCATACTACAAACAGTGTTTATTGTTTTATAGTAATTTATTTCAGCAATATTCCCAGCAATATTAGCGTATAATTAAAAGAGTTGGTGAATAGTTTACAAACAAACGCCTCCAGTTCAGATTAATAAATTATGTCTACCTTAGATGAAACTAAGTATTAAAACCTCAAATGATAATAAAGTCGAGATTAAAGAGGAATAAAACTGAAAATAAGCTTCAAAATATCAGAAGTTACTTTCAAAACAATCAAAATTATCGGAATGTTTACGCAGGACTTCCACCCCCTTTTTTACCCCCTTTTTTACCCCCTTTGCATAAAAACAAACACTTTGCTGATGTGTTCCAACATTCATAATAATCGGTTAATTATTTACAGGGTGAATCCTGTACATACTAATATATAAACATATAAACATGCTTTACTTTATTAATATTAATATTAATATATATATATATATATATATATATATGTGTGTGTGGGGGGGGGTGTATGTGTATTATTATTTCATGTATCCACATAAAATGTTATGAGGAGATATAATTTTTTTTTATGTCTGTTTTTATTTTTTAATTTGTTGAATGATTTTTTATGTTGACAACGAATGAATTAATAAATGAACCGTATGTTACACGAACGTTTTCGACTACTTCTGGGATCATCATCAGGTGGTTGATGGTAACATACGGTTCATTTATTAATTCATTCGATGTTAACATAAAAAAATCATTCGACGAATTGAAAAACTAAAAAAGACTAACAAAACAGAAGAGTTTAGTTGTTGTTTACAACATCTGTATTAATAGATCGATAGATAGATAGATTTATATATATATATATATATATATATATATATATATATTCTTGAAATATTAGTGAATATTGGCAAATGGCTACGTTATCATGTAGCCAGGATACATGTCTAATATAATCTACGAACAAAGCAACCTCATTTACATGACAAAGGCAATATTTACGAACATGGAAAAAAAATCAAATAAAAATGGAAAAAATATAACATATTCCGTTGTACTGATGAAAGTTTCAGAGGGCGGGAAAACAAGTCCGTTAACCCCTTTTGGTCTCTGGAAAACTCCGGGGGACAAGAGATGTTGCAACGCTGTGTAAACAAGGAAGGAGGCTGGGAAACTTCAAGAGCGGACGAAGTATGTGATTAGGATTAATGAATGTTTGATAAGCACTTTGAGAAAACCGTTCTTGGTTTTTAATTGCGAATTCCTTCATTTAGAGACGACCACCGTTATGGCTTGTTGGGTTATATGCATGGCTAGGCAAGGGCTATATATCATATCTCTGTTACTTTAGGATTTACATATATATATATCTATATATATATATATATATATATGTAGAGAGAGAGAGAGAGAGAGAGAGAGAGAGAGAGAGAGAAAGAGAGAGAGAGCAAGACCGACGGGACAGTTATAAAAGTGGGGGGGCTCTCCTAAAAAGTGGGGGTGCCGGTAAAACACATGCATATATAACTTCATTATTGATGACCGTAAAGTGGGGAGGCCAAGTCAAAAAAGAGGGGGGGGCTTGAGCCTCCCCCCCCCCTTGCCCCCGCGGTGCCGCCGTCCATGTAGAGAGAGAGAGAGAGAGAGTTAAGTATGTATATATGTTTATATAGTTGCATTCACAGGATGCACTTCTAAACTAACTAACCGATTATTATTAATTTTATAACACAATACGCATAAGCGGGAATAATGTGGAACATATTTCGTTTAATTTAGTTTCATGAAAAGGGTGAAAATTCAGTTACTTCCTATTTTGTGAAATTTTAACAAGAGGTAATAGACATCATTTAATAAATATTCTTCAAATGTCAGTTTTTTTTACAGTATTTTAAAGGTTTTATTGGGCACAACCACCTTTTTGATTATTCAAATATTTCAGATTTGCATTAAATTTAATCCATAGACTTTAGACAGCTATTAAGCTAGATTTTTTAAATTCCAATTTCTTGTTAAGACACCGTAAGCTTAATTTTGTGATGGATTTTGATTAACATATGAATACTGATTCTAGAAATATACAGTTTTAATTTAATCTTCGTAAGCTAACACAAAAGTGGTGCGGGAGATTATGTTATCCGTATATCTATCTATCTATCTATCTATCTATCCATATATATATATATATATATATATATATATATATATATATATATATATATATAATAAATAAATATAAACTATTACATTAAAATATGTATACCATTATATATTACAGTTCAAAGTAAACAATGGTCTTGCGTACGATAGTATCAGGGTTTTGATACACCATAGACATAGGATTGGTTTAAGAATAAATAAGTACTGATTAAAAAGGGTTGAGAAAAAAAAAACATTTTGTAATGAGTAAACATTATAAAATTTCAATAGCTTTTTCGTCTGACCCTCTTCAAGAGGAAAACCACCGGAAATTATACGAAAAACACTAAGTACATGAGTGAACATTTATATGCTTGAGATATTAATTGAAAAGTTACGTGGGAAAAATTGGGAAAGTTTCCTAACTAATTAGTTGGTTGATTTAAATCATGAAAGATCTCTTACTTATGTTAAAAGTCTTTTGTTAATAACGATCGCCTCCAGAATGTTGAGGTGGATGTGCGAACTAGCACCATGTAAAATGGAGAACCACTCGTCGAAGTAAATGTAATTGACCAAGTAATCACAAACAGCAGAATCAGAGGCCTCTAAATTCCAGAATGTAGTCAGAACCTTATGCATGCGAATAGTACGAGGGTTATGTTGGGATATTCTCATTTCTAAGTTGTGGGTACTCTTGCTAACGTAATCAGCTTTACACTGACAAATAAATTTATAAATTACATAATTGTTTAAATTTTGGGCAAGAACATGATGTCGGCTAAAAAGAGAAAAAGTTTCGAACGGTGTAGGCTTCTCTCAAAATAGTAGATGGAAAGCAGAATTGAGTAGGCGAAGATATTATTTAATAATGACATGGCCGTCAGAAATTGTAAATACATTAGGCATCGAGACGGGCTAATACATTTCTTACATCTGAATTTAGTAACTTTCTGTTTAATAGTTCGTTTTACAATATTAATGAGACATCTATTCTTAGAGATAAATATCAGTGAGTTTACTAAGTTTCACATCCAGTCTATTGTTAGAACAAATCATGAGAGCTCGATGGTACTGATAAGATGTTATTTTATTATTTAGGGGCATAAGAAACTAATTTAAATAAAAACTTGTAACGGTTGGTGCTCCACCCTTTTACACCAAACATTAAGGAATATGGTGTAGTCATCCAACGACTAAACTCCCAGGCAGATGTCTCACAAGTAAGATTTTACACTCGCTAGGATTATGTCACCCATCAAACTAACCCAGCGAGCAAATCAATAGTAGATTTCAATATGAGATGATATATAATTATTTCTTCAAGAAGACAACGCCGCAGCCTATACAAACCATGAAAGCCCTACATTGAAAGCCCTAAACTCGAGTTTCTCCCTCCTTTATACTCATCAGTAGAACCTATCCGAAATCAGGATTCGAAACTTGAGTCACTTGCATGCGAGAGGTATACTCTGATAACTGAGTCACAAAGCCATATACAAGACAAACCGGGGCAAAAATCGACGGTGGAGTGTACCTACTTTTCTCAGCAATGGGTGTAGTCATCAAACTACTAAATATCCAAGCCGATGTCTCACAAGTCCTGGAAACAACTATTGGTTGCACTTTACCGTTATTAAATAGACCACTTAGTGTATTTGATAACGGTAAAGTGCAACCAATAGTTGTTTCTGTGTACTTTTGAAGGATTTGAGAGCTGGAGACCATAGTAGAATGCGAACATCGGAATATTCGAAGAGAGTTATCTAAATGAGTTATCTAGATGATTTACGTCGAATAAAAAGATTCGGAAATCTTAGTTGCAGCTCAGTGCTTCTTGAATACCTTAAAAGCCGTGAGGTGTAGGCTGAATGATTGCAACGAAGGTGTCGAAATAGTGGCTGGCAGAAGAAATCATAGAAAATGTCTGGATTATGTCCGCAAAACGAAATTCGTGGAGAAGCTTAAATAAATATACGGCAAGATCCAGGTAAAGCAATGCTGACGTTGACGAAAGAGGAGGACGTGAGAGTGGCAACTGTCAAGAAAACGCTGAACGAGAATCTTCGCTACTCCTTCAAGTGTCGACTACTCACCACCAAGAGACAAGAGAACCCCTTACGAAACACATTAATCTCCTCAACAGTCGAACCAGTGATTCTCTTCTTCTTTCTAAAGACTAGTCGCCCAACACGCATAACAATATTTGTGTCATGAAAATTAAGTTTCCATTAATTGTGATGGTATTTGGGTGTGTCATGCAGTTCCACATCTTCGAAAGTACCTCAGACTAAATTCAGCTGGCTACAGTGAGTTTCCCTCAACATTGGTCAAGCGCTGAATGAAAACGGTAGCTGTGGTAGGCAATACACTAAGTAGAAGGACGCAATTTCGTGTGACACCTCCTGGAACACTTAGATGTGGCAGTCTGAGACCTTGCCCGACTAAATCAGTCCCAACATTTCGCCTCCCAACTCGCTTGATTGCAACCCTATAGATCATTATGTGTGGGCGTAAAAACGCAGTTTGGATAGACACCAAACGTACCCCAGCAACACCAAGGACGAGCGGACTGACAGGGTCAAACTGGTGTCAAGGCGTTTCTCGAAGCACACCGTGAAAGCTGTGTGTTCCATGTTCAGGTCTCGCCTGGGAAACGTGCTGAAGGCTCACGGCCTTTTGGGTGAGCTGTATTCAGCAAAAGATCCACTATGATAAGCACTTCAAGTTTTAAAAAATGCCTCAATCACTCGCAAATATAGGATTTTTTTTAATTTGTCTTAAATACTCTCTCTCTCTCTCTCTCTCTCTCTCTCTCTCTCTCTCTCTCTCTCTCTCTATATATATATATATATATATATATATATATATATATATATATATATATATATATATATATGTTAAGCACTTGCTGATTCGAAACCGACGGTACCATGTTGTTCTAAACTTTTGTAATACAATATATATATTCTAATATCCTAACACGTACCACGTGATATTCGTTTACACAAACATGCAAGCACAGGAATCAGTCATCGGTAATCACCTGGTTAGTACAAATAGTTGTTCTTACAAGTATTCCGATGAGTGGTTTTCTGTTTTACACAGTGACAGGTCGAACTACTATCTCAATATTATTGAGGCGTGTGTAAATAACTAACGCCTAAATAATAATTCTCGACTTAGCCTGTGTAGACAAACATTTTGAAGCATCAGTTGGAGATCTTTAATGATTCAAATCCACCATAACGTTGAGAGATTTACTTTTTTCTCTCTCTCAATCGTTTTCCCCAACTTAAACAATTTTTCCCCTCATATATCATTCGATTTTCTTAGTTTTTAATTTATCATACTGACCTTTCCTCTTAGAGAGTCAGACGATAAGGCCTTAAGGAAAATTTTAGCAATTTTCGTTTTTTTTCCAGCCGCCCGTTTCATTGATTAAAAATTGTTTCTTCTTAAATTCATCCTACGAGTTTGTTGTACGCGAAGTTTACTTACACACACACACACACACATATATATATATATATATATATATATATATATATATATATATATTAGCATAAGTATATTCCCAACACCTAACATATAAACAGTAAAACAGGTGAAGAGTCAGACTGTAAATGGCATTAAGAATATATTTATGTCTAAAATATCTGGCTGAATAATGTTTATATTGGCAATAAATCTTAATATAAAAAGCTTTTCTTAAAGCCTACAATTTAGATTCGTATATTATAAATGTCCATTTTTTTGGCTCTGCTTTCTGTCTCTCTTTCTTTTTAGTATTTTATGAGACTTTTGTTCGTGATTTTTTAGAGAATGTATTTCTCTATCTATGTAACGTTAGGTATCCTCATATATTTATATTTTTGTATGTACAGGATTAACCCTCAAACTAATTAACTAAGCATTATAACTTTTAGAACAGAACTACGAGGTGTGAGTATTGATTTACTCCTCTCCAGGAGTTAGGCACAAGGCCAGTTTTTATCTTACTCCCATAAGTAAGATGTGACCCAAGGTTCGGTCGGGAAAGTGGGGTTTAAAAATTGTCTGGGCAGCCCCGTCGGCATCCCTCGGTAGGGGCGCCTCAGACAGTAAGCAATAAACTTACTCCTCCCCAAAGAGGGGAGGAAAAGCCTGGGAGGGTGGACCTCCTAGAACTGCACAGGACAGACCCATTTACCGGCGTAAGTCAAGCCCCGAAGGACAAGACAATACCAGTATGGGGTGCAGTATCCATTGGAATAGATACTACGAGGTGTGAGTAGCGCAGATATATACTATGTTTATTTTAATTATGATTTATGCAAAAATAAAGAATCGAAAAAGGAAATTTTGTTTAGCTTCCAATTTAGTGTTATCGAATGTCAACATTCTCCTTGTATACTCCACCTTACAGATGTAATTAACTCCCCAACCCTATCTATAGGGAGCAAAAGGTCAAACGTCTGCTCACTTCGATAGTAAGTCTATCTCTCGCAGTTTTGCTTTCGATTCTCTCCCGTTGAAGTAATTCTGACAATTGTTTTTAACACGTTCAAACGGCATACTACTAAATACGGACAATAACATGTTTACTTTAGTGTTTAATGTTTACCTTATATTTACTCTCAACCGTGGAATTATCAAAACAATCAGCGTCGCATTCCAAAGTGACGTTCACTTACACAGGTTATAATTCTTAATTAATTATGATAATTATTATTACTGATTTTGCAATTACCCCAGAGTAATCTCGTTACAAAACGATTATACATATTTTAATTTCCAAATATATATATATATATATATATATATATATATATATATATATATATATATATATATATATATATATGAATAGATGAAAGGACAAAATAATCCGACGGTATGAAATTAAAATGGAATAAGCGGAAGACCTTAAAAGCTCAACGTTTCGCCCAAATGGAGTTTGTCAAGAGCAAACATAAAAATACAAAAAATTACAAAAGATGTCTTTTGTAATTTTTTGAATTTTTTCGTTCGCTCTTGACAAAGTCCATTTGGGCGAAACGTTGAGCTTTTAAGGTCTTTCGCTTATTCCATTTTAATTTCATATATATATATATATATATATATATATATATATATATATATAGCGAGTCTATGAGAACCTATTCACCCGGCAAATGAAACTGATATTGCAGAATTGATGTTGGGAATATTTCGCGTGCCTATGTTCATTCATTTATCTCAAATCAGCTTCAGGTCACGAGGAGGACCGACTGTTGACTCGGTTCACCTGTTAAATAGTGAGGAGAGCTGAACAAGCAAAATCCTCTGATTGGCTGATCATTGTCACTTGCTGTAGTGTGGTTAAAGCGTCATGTTCACCATATACTCGCTGGGTTCATATGTTTCAGCGAGAAACTACGGAGTTCTGACAGTGTCATTGTCACTCCCGTATTTTTCTTTCTGATATCGTTTCGTAGTCAAGTCTTGAATTTTTCAATTTCTTTTTAATCTATTCTGCCATCGTACTGATGACGCTGAAGAGTGGTATCTCATTTCATCGTCCAGTGAAGATTCCAATAAGAAACCTGTGCTTCTTCCACAAATATTAAGGTTTAAAATTCTTTATGATCTGGTATTCTGCAAACAATAATGGAGATGTAGCGAGTTTCATGAAGACAAGACTGCCAACGAAATATTGTGTTAGGGGGCAAGGAAGAACTAATCGCAATTCTCAACCCACACACTAATATACGTATGCACACGCTGACGAAAAGCACCACACACAATGCCTAATTCTCTCCTACACTGTTGCTCGCATATGCACACTGACAGGAAACAATGGTATGCACACATTCATCTTTAACACTTTTAACCTTTTTCACAACACACTTTCTACAACATGAGAACTCTTCTTTTCTACTAAACATTTACTAACACAAACTTACTTTCAACCAGTTACAATGTTGTACATATATAAACATAATGCTTCAACATAGTGGCTTGGTAGTAATAGCACCAGACCAAAAAGTTACGTTTTTTGAAAAAAAATCGTGCAGTATTGGGTGGGTAGATCAGACGGAAAATTTCCGTTGTTTTTGTTTTTTTTGCTAAAACCGCCCATCCTTAGCATTTGTGTTCAAATATTATTTCCAGAGTTTTCGTTAAGAGGGGGCGATCTTTGATTTTTCAACAAGTGCGCGGTCCATTTCTAAATTGTAAATTAAAAACGCCTCGCACACACACACCATCACGCAGGCAAATCAACTCCTTATGTATTTTCCTTTCTTTAGGGCAATATTAAAAAGATGAATACATTTATATTACAATTACAAAAATATTAATTCCAAGCTTTTTCCATGTTTTCAACAAAGTTATGAAAGAAAATGTTTATTATTTAAAATATTGATTTAATTATTTCAAGGTGCGCACTTTGTGAATCGATAAAAAAAACGGTAAAGCCATTATTCCAATATGTTTTGGTAACAAGCAGAGTACACTACTTTCACTTATACTTCATAAGAAATGTATGAATATTTTGCGTATTCGATGTGTGGAGGCGAAAATGAAATAGTAGATTACATGATGACGAAACAAACCCAACCGTTACTTATTCAAATTAACAAACGACACTCTAAGATTGTTTTGGTGACCTCCTTTGTCGCGTTACTACATCACAGACTTAAGTGCGATGAACCCCCCCCCAAAAAAAAAAAAATATATTGAATCCATACGCAGCTAGGTTAAAATGGGAGGTGTTATGGTGATCTACTTTATAGCCGCACTACGTGGAATATTTCCGACACTATGAACCTAGAAAACTCTCTGACAACACATTACTTCTGTATTTATTTAGATACATAATCTTGTTAACTACCTCCTTGTTGTCTTATTTCTTTTCGGCACTTTCAGACCATAACAAAGATGATTTTCGAATTGACAGCGTGTTCCTTTATGTCGACACGGTGTGGGTGGAAGAAACGCAACCTATTTTAAGACCGCATATGCTACGTCTAGTTTGACTCGCACGCAGTAGCTTTCTCTTTACTTACAAAATATTTTACTAACCTTTTTGATGATGTATCTCCTTACGAGATTTACAATTTGCTAACTCCCGCTTCACATACTCGTTAATGAAAACTTTTTTAACCTCGATAGACATAACTTTGTTCTCTGATGTTGTTCAATTATTTCAGGACATTCAAAAAGAAAATAATAACCTTGGGTTACAAAGAAATTCTGGATGGCACAAAAATACCCGTTTTTACCTGATTTAGGGGTGCTGACTTCAAATTTAAAATCCGTTTTTACTCATCACCTCTAGTTTTTTAGATATGCAGTGTGCATTTTGTGCATATACGGTACATAAAGGCGTAAATGCAATCAGGGTTAATTGTAATATTGTGAGACATGGCTTATTTTTTTAGTTATTTTGCACTAAATTTAAGTGAAAGCATTAGATTATATATATATATATATATATATATATATATATATATATATATATATATATATATATATATATATATATATATATCAAAACGTGTTTTGGCAGTTAAGGAAGCAGGTCTCAATCCACACTCAGTAGTGCTCTGGCAGTCATTGCAAGATGGTGTCTAACAGGTGGCACAGGAGGTTGGTGTCCCTCAACTATCGTATTACACATCTTTGGTGTAGCTAAATATTAGTATATTTTCCAATGCACATTGTATAGCCTTGCATATGATTTAGTTTTACTTTGTTATATTTTCAGATTCTCTAATGGCTTCAAACACGTCAAAATATTGAGGATGTCTCAACAAGGCCAATTCTTTCTGCTACGTGTGTGGGGACTTCACAACAGTTGTATAGCGTCGAACCATCAACCCCCACACTCTTCAGAATCGCCTACTTTAACTATTTTGACTGTACAATTGGTGATCAGGACAAGTCTTCGGCTCCACACATTTACTGTAAACCCTGCTAGAATAGACTAACTGCATGGTGTAATGGCAAGAAAACGGCTTTCAACTTTGCAGTCGCGATGGTTTAGAGAGAGCCACGAAGCCACGCAGATAATTGTTATTTTTATCTAACTTAGATAACTGGTTTCAATGCATCTTCTAGGAAAAATATCAAATATTTCAACCTTTTTTCCTGTACCCACATCTCTAGTAAATAAGGATCTTCCTTTCTCATTAGATAAAAAAATGCCTTCAAGGGGGGATTCTACCGAGTCAATATCTTTGGAAGATATTGAGTCTGCATATTCAGGAACAAGTGGCAACGAGCTACACTGGATCACGCAAGAAGACCTGGATGATTTGTATTCGTCAAAACAGCAGTCAGAGCTCTTGGCTTCTCGGCTTAAACAGTGGAACCTAATCAAGGAAGATATAAGGATTACCAGTTTCAGAAATCAGAGCCAAAATTGTGCTTCCTTTTTCGACATGCAAAACAAGTTGTGTTACTGCACAAACATACCTGGCTTGTTCACGTCCCTTGGTTTGCCACATAATCCTTCAGACTGGCGTCATTTCATAGACTCTTCTAAGCAAAGTCTCAAGGCTGTGCTTCTGCACAACGGGAATAAATATCCCAGCATTCCCATTGCACACTCTGTCCATCTAAAGAAGTCCTATGACGATATGGAGCTTCTTTTAAAAGCTATTAAGTACAACGAGTACCAGTGGAGTCTCTGTAAGAACCTCAAGATAATTGGTCTTCTTATGGGTATGCAAGCGGGCTTTACAATGTTCTGTTAGTTTCTCTATCTATGGGATAGTCGAGCTGTATTTCAGCATAACAAAGCAGATAGACTGGGGGTCTATAAGCATTTTTCTTCCTGGCGAACACAGCGTCAAGGAGAATCCTCAAGTGGACATGAATGAGATGCTTCTTCTTCCTCTTGACATCAAGCTTGGTTTGATGAAGAATTTTGTGAAGGCGTTGGACAAAAATGGTGCTGCCTTCCAATACTTATCTACTGTGTTCCCATGTCTTAGTGCTGCTAAGCTCAAAAAGGGCATCATGTCGCATCTCAGATCCGAGAAGTTCTGAAGGATACTGATTTTGAGGAGCTTTTAAACTTAAAGGAACTGAGAGCATGGGAAGCATTAGAGTCAGTTTGTAGTGGCTTCCTTGGTAATACACGCGTACCAGATTACCAAGCCTGTATTAATAGGTTGCTAAAGTCTTACAAGGATATGGGGTGCCGAATATCACTCAAGATTCATTTTCTTCATTGTCACCTCAACTTATTTCCTCCAAACCTTGGAGCAGTGAGTGATGAGCATGGAGAAAGATTCCACCAAGATATTACGAAGATGGAGAGCAACTATCGAGGCAAATGGAACCCCCGCATGATGGGAGACTTCTGCTGGATTCTCTTGCGTGACATCCCGGAGGCAAATTTCCATCCCCACTCGTCAGGTTTTAGCTGATTTCTATATTTCCATTCCTAAATTTGGAAGTAAACTCGAGGGCTGTAGAATTTCTTAGCTGCTCTTGTTTGTGGCATTGTTTAGCCTCGACATACTTTGAGCTTTTTGCAATCTTTTCCTAAAAGCGTCTCAGTCGGAGATAATTGATGTTTTCCCCACAGCCTTCTCCACAGCTTCAGTAACCTCTTCTGCACTGCTACCCTTGCCAAACACTTCTGCCAGTTTGAGAAAGTTTCTATTGTCCATCACCTTTGCTTGCTGCCTTCCCAATTCCATAAACACTGAATGTAGAATCACAACCCAGTAGTGCATGGATGAAAAGAATGTTGGAACAGACATCTCCCAAAGATTTCCTCATCTCTTTGATGTTCCAGACTTTCACACTTTATAAATTATTATCCTTTGGTTGTGGCCTGAAGAAGATGTTGGAACCATCATCTTTATTGGCATGACACCATAGAATGACCAATAGGTCGGTGTCATCTGCTATCAAAATGGTTTCTCCTGCCTGTGCCAGTTCTAGAGAAGTCTTAACAATCAATACATCAGCGTCCCCAATGGCATGGACTACTTTACAACCAACTTCCTCCAACCTCTTTCCCAGCAAATTGATGAACAATTGTTTGTTTTCTTGATTAGCTAGGAAAACATCCTTTTTGAATTTGAACACCATTAAAGGGGTCAGTGACACATTAACACCAACAGAGTCCCCTGCGCTCAGCGCTGATGAGTCGCGTCTGAAATAGATGGGTCACTTTCATACCCATCAAAGACAATGCATGCTTTCCCATATCTAGTTGTGACATATCTGCAGTATTGGGTACATATCTCATCAAATGTGTGATCTTTTTGCTATATAAGGCATTGAAGTAGTGCTCCACCATCTAAAAGATACTGTGGATCTGAAGACTGTGGACCTGATTGTACAAGGGAAGTCAGTGCTCATAATGCGTCTGCAAAAGCCGATGTTTCTGCCTCTTGCAGTAGTCTGAAATAATTAAAAAGTACAGGTAGATACCCATAAAGCTCATACTGGAAATGTTCTTGCTGCTGCTGAGTTGAGGGTTCATTGGTAGCACACACAGTTTCTTAAATAGGAGTTGTGGATCTCAACTCCTTTATCTTTTCCGACCGAAACATTTGACCCAAGTGCAATTGCCTAATCCTTTCTTTTAAAAGTGTACTCGTGGACATTTTCTCCTACTATTAAAGCTATGATTGCCTCTTCTATGGAGTTTGCTCTGTCCACATTCATCTTTTTTGTCCAGTTACTCCACTTGAAATGCTGTGAATGGACGGATCTTCCGTGAAAGGGTCATATGTCTGGAGAAATTCAAGGAGCTTCCATGTATCGCTCACATCTCGCTCTTTTCTTGCTATAGTAGCTACCTGGTGCTGGTCACTAGTGCCATAACGAATGCCTGTTAGTTGTTGCATTGTAAACTTGATTTCAGCGCACGCGTCTAAACAAATCGTTTAATTTCGTCTAGTCCTCTGCAATGAGTAAGACCTCCAGACGTCTTCATGCTTCTCATTAGCACCTGCTTAATAACCAGATCCGTCGACAAGCCAGCCCAGTAGCGATCACTCCGGCTAATCACATGGAATCCTTCAGAAAATGTCTGGTACACTTCAGGATGGCTTTTCAGCAGCCCCTCCATTTTCTGCAAATACAACTAGGCCGACTTTGCATATAGGATGCGTCCTGGCGCACCGGCAGCATTTTCCTTACAGCGTCAAGGTGCAATTCCCAGTTCCCGGTGCGCTCTGCGTTGATAAACAATTGCGGGATTTTCACCGTACTAAGTTATTGCTTTCACAAGTTTGCTGTTCGCTGGTCAACCATCGCATCCTTCACATGGTTGATTCTCTGGGCAATCCTGGTCATAGACTCTGATGACAGAACATTATCCATGGTCTCAGTCCCATCAAGGAGACGTTTTAATAGCTCCTCCTGAGCTTCCTTCAGGTCTTCATTTTGAGGGAATGACTCTTCTGTTGGGTTTATCATCCTCAGTGACATGTGAAACTAGCAAATCATAGACTTTCGCTAACAAATTAGCATTCAGAGCAGCACCAACTAAGAAGTGAGCACAAATGGCTCTTGCGATTGCTTTGCCACTTAGCATGTGCTTGACTGTGTTTTCAGCATACAAAAGTAAAAAAGTTCTGGAAATCCAGAACCTGCCATCAAATGACCAATTGACCCCAGAAAGCACATTTGTGTATGGAGCCCACCAAGTTGCAAGACAAGTGATTTCAGGTGACTCGACTATCATTATTGCTTTGTACCAAAGTAGTTGATCGAATGTTAGAATTGGTGTAATGTTTTTCTTGGCTAAATTACTAATGTAATATAACGTTGAGTACACACAGGTTGGCTTACCAGGATCCATGTCGATCTTTGGCAAAAAAAACTGTGGCTGATTTCCCAGGATATGTTCCTTTGTGCACGGACTGCATACGGTCTGACCATGCGGGTCTGGACGGATGTGAAATTAGTGAAACCTCCCAAATGATTTCAGCATTTGCAGTGGAATCGACAACTTTCTGGACCTCTTTAAATGACACTGGTGGTTTGTTGGTGTGCTGTGAATTTAGGTACTTGATGTTGATCTTTCCAACCCTTATGATATCTTCTGAAAAGACTTGAATCCTTGTAACTGTATTTGTTTTAACTTTCCCGGGCTTAAAAGATACCGTGGAATGTATTGAATCCATCAATACTCCTTACATTATGGTCCACATTATCAGCTACGAACTGCACAAATTTCGTTTTAACAGGGGAGAGAGTTTCAACGCCATGAACAAGAGCAGCACTTCTTTCGAATTTCTGTAAGATGAAGAGGAGCCATGCTTATTCATTGTCAATTAAGAACTTCGATCCAAATTGGTCATGCTTTTCTACTGCTAAACCAAACTGCAAACGTGCAAAGAGCACTCTGGGGCTAGTAGCATGCATTATCGCTTGACCAACTGATGCAAGTTTCAAATCATTGTATTTGCCTGCAAATATCTTCCTGGGAAAGATCAACAATGTTTTAAGAACATATTCACGAATCGCATCATGTTAAAGATCATTCTTAGACGAGTAATATTCTGAACTTGTCTGAATACCTTTAATGTCATCTTTGATAAGCTTGGCTGCCGTCTCTATGATTCTATTGATCTCTGATTCTGAATTGTCTGTTGATCATGTACATAGAATTTATAGAGAATACATTTTGCTGAACTTAAGAATGTAGCAACATTATGTTACTTATTAATTTCAGTCACAATGATTTTGTCTTGGAAATGTTCGCGATTTCATGTATGAGAGATTTTATGGTTCAAAGCTAGTGTCCTCGAAAATTTCCTCCATTTTTAACAAGGTCGACTATGGTGAGTTGCTCCTCGTCATTTTGCTGCAAATATTTAGCAACTTCCAGAAATGCCTGCTTTCTCTCTGAATCCTCTGGTCTACCAAGGTTTTGTTTCTTAGAAGAATCAGCAGAAGGAATGTTTTTATTGGAATCAAAGTTTGCTAAACATGTTCTGTGATAAGGTGCTTCTTCCGAAACAAGGTCAGCTACATAACCTATTCTACTTTTAACAGTGGATACCCAGCCATCATATTTTCAGACTTTCTCACAAACTTTTAGCACTCTGTCCTTAAACTCAATAGTTTCTACATGGGAAACATCAACACCTATTTTCTTTCTGTCAGATTTTGCTCTAAAACCACAAAAAAGACAATTTTCTTTAAAGTTAAACACACACAAAGAGAGGCTTGCACAGGATAGCATTTCATCATGGGCGGACTTGTTTTACGGTTAATTTCTATGTATTTGAGATTGAGCAAACGCTGTCTGCATTTCTTGTGAGGACGTTGACCAATCTGAATTATGATCATCTCTCCTGGCTGTTTCTGAAGTTATGTTAATGGAATCGATGCCCTTCTGGCTGACGATGAATGTTTCTTCATTACTGGACAGTTCATTTTTGCAAATAGCACACTTGTCAGCATCCATAATTATCGGTACTTAACTTCAGCCAACCTGAAATTATATATGACAGAATACATCAAAAGAGACAAAAACTAATGCATAAGAACTTATACTTATATTTAACTTTATGAAAACTGTTTGTTTCATCCAATTTCACATTGTTACATTTAGTATTTTTGAAGATGAATTTACAGAAATTGAGTTGAGAGAGGAGAGTCAAGGATCGGCGGCAATCTTTAAAAATGGCGCCCGTTGACCCTTTTTGGCAAGGCTTATTTTGGTTAAAAAAAATTATCTGAAAGAGAGGTTATTCATGCCGAATATCAAAGTTAAAAACCTTTGTAAACAATTTGTTTGAGGTTCAGCCAAAAAATCAACAGCATCAATAAATAAATATATATATTTATTTATTAATATATTAGAGAAGGTTTAATCTGTCTTAGTTTACTGTAATTACATATATTAATATTACGTTCTTATTTTTGTATTTTTTATTAATAATAATGAACTCTGCTGGGGTTCTCTCTCACTAACTATATATATATATATATATATATATATATATATATATATATATATATATATATATATATATATATAAGTATATATATATAGAGAGAGAGAGAGAGCGAGAGAGAGAAGAAAAAAATGAAGTCTAATGCAATATTTGGTAATACAAATGGGCAGTCAAATGATTAACAACAACGTTAGAGAGATAAGAAAAGGTGCACACAGATTCAGACCATTATACATTTAGAACTACTGTAGGTAACAAATCAGCTCAATGCTTGAACCATAAGATCAACCAGAGCTATTGTATTTTAATTTCGAAATTTAGAAAAATTATAACATATTCATTTATATAAATTTCAAGAATTCAACACAAACAACAGTTTAGGCGTACGATCGTTTCTGAGACGAAAGGTATTTATTGATTCCAAACTGTCTTCGTCAGAACAAATTTTAGACCAGTAAAATTAAAGGTCGAACAAAACACTGACACTTCAGTATAATTTAACATGAAATACACAATAATTACAGAAAAAGTGAGAGGATGAAGGAGACCACAGCGCGTATCTTTCTTAAACCGTCACATATATAATATAAAATTACATATAGAAAGGCTTCATAAAAATGCAAAATAAATACTCTGATTACTGTGTATTTTATGTTCATAAATAATGCTGAAATGTTGGTGTTTTGTTCGACCATCAAATTCTACTGGTTTGAAATGTATGCTGTTGAAGAAACAATTTGGTATTAATAGAGACCTTTCGTCTCAGAAACGATCGTACTCCTAAATAATTGTTTGTGTTGAATTCTTGCAACTTATATTCATGAATATCTCATAAATTTGTTTATTTTTAAATTTATATATATATATATATATATATATATATATATATATATACCATAAAATAGTCTTGGTTAGATTGTTTGATTGAATCAGGAACACTGAGTTTACAATAGCAGTTATTTTTTTAAGAAATGAAATAAATAAATAAAATAGTCCCTGCTAACTCTCGCTCTCTTTCTTCTATATCTTTCTTTTTCCAGCTATGAGTTGGATAGTGTTAATACGTCTGCTGATATTTCAACGTCGTAATAGTTCAAACAGTAACCCTGTTTTCCTTGGTCGTAAACAAGCTCAGCGCTATGCAATTATAAGGTTAATCACTTCAACCAATCAGAATAGCAGACCTATTTTAACTGTTTTCCGTCAACCAATGAAAGATTGTAAGCAAAAAGTCGATTTTTGAACATCCTTATCTTTATTAGTTAAATAGACTTATTTGTTTTTTTTCTTCTTTTCTCTGCTGCTGATATACATATATACACATCGTACAGCTTTTGTTTTTGGCATCATTCACGACATTATAACAGAAAAAGATGGACACCCACTGCCAATATAGGTATTCTATCTTATAAATAAATATAGCATAGTTAATTATCTTTTTGCTACGTCCAAGGGATGAAATCGGAATTCAGGTCAGGGAACAACCCCCAACCCGTGAGAACATTTGTCATGCTCAGAACGGTCGCAACCAAAGGGCGTTTACGACACTGAATGATTCTGACTAAGGACGCCGATGGATCAGAAGTCAATCCATCAAATTTGTCCGCCCAAAGGGGAGAAATAAGTTTGGATCGTTCGAAGATCATTTATGTATTTCTAGTGATGGCTTTTAAAACAGAAACAAGGACGGATCCATTTATAAAATTCGTCAATACAATATGTGCGATGAGAATGCTATTCCCAACTTGCGTAACAGACAATAGAAAAATGCTATGTCAGACTGACACATTATAGATCGACGAGAATGTTATTAAATCAAGTGTGACAGACCAACGAAAATTCTATTTCAAACACGGCTGAAAGGCCAACCTTATGCTAGTTCAAACTTAAATGTGACAGACAGACGAACATACTATCTTAAACATAAAAGTGACAGCAAGACAAAAATCTTGATTTAAAATTAAACCTGACACACCGATGAAAATACGATTTCAAACTTAAGCGTGACAACCTTACAAAAATATGTTATTTCAAACTTAAGCGTGACAACCTTACAAAAATATGTTATTTCAAACTTAAGCGTGACAGCCTTACAAAAATATGTTATTTCAAACTTAAGCGTGACAACCTTACAAAAATATGTTATTTCAAACTTAAGCGTGACAGCCTTACAAAAATATGTTATTTCAAACTTAAGCGTGACAGCCTTACAAAAATATGTTATTTCAAACTTAAGCGTGACAGCCTTACAAAAATATGTTATTTCAAACTTAAGCGTGACAGCCTTACAAAAATATGTTATTTCAAACTTAAGCGTGACAACCTTACAAAAATATGTTATTTCAAACTGAAGTGTGACAGCCTGACAGATTTTCATTTCAAACTTGAATATAACAAAAAGATGAAAATATTATTTCAAAATTAAACGTTAAAGATCGATGCAAATTGTATTCAAACATGAGAGACCGATTAAAATATTATTTCAAACTTAAACCTGACAGAATGACGAAAATTCAAACCTAGACGTGACAGACCGACAAACACGTGATTACAAATTAAACATGACAGATCGACAAAAACCTGATTTCACACGTAAGCAATAGAGGGGAGTAGAAGGAAGGACATTAGCTGTGAAATTCCAAAAATTGACTCCTATTTTATTTCTTCCTTGTGATATTGAATTCTGGAATATTAACTCATTACATTACCTCTATGATATTAGTAATCAAAACAAGAACCGTTGATCGGATTAAATATAGAATTCGATTAAATCATGTGAGAACTACATTTTGAAGGACACATATCATTACAAACAAAGTGACTGAAAAGTTTTAACAAAACTATTAACATAAGAATGTCTTTCCTTGATCTATTATATATATATATATATATATATATATATATATATATATATATATATGTCAATTAAACTACACATAGGCTTACATTTTCAACCCCTGTAGATAATCGTAATATACATATATATATATATATATATATATATATATATATAGTCATCCAGATACAAACTGTTTCGCTGTTTCACTGCTCATCAGTGCGGCTAGACCAGTTATTGCCTCAAGCCGAGATCGAAACGGAACCGTCAAGCTGACAGTCGGCGATGTTAACCCCTACGCCACTGACTGAATGTAAGTTGTATCTCAATGTAAACATTGCAATTGCCTGAGCTCGAATTAGTGTTTACCTAATGAGCATTGCCTTTTTTACGCTAATGGCAGTTTGCGATACCCTTACAAACATAAGCTCTACCCGTGGGGAGCTTTATATAGTCATCCACATAGATATATATATATATATATATATATATATATATATATATATATATATATATATATATATATATATATATATATATATACATACATAGTGTCAGTTAGCGTTATAGTAGAAATAAACGGAGTTCTCAATTACTTGTGTAAGAGTATGTTTTTATTTAAACGGTGGAACAGACACCATCGATGGAAGATCAAACTAAAACAAACGTATCGTGTCCGTTGAAATTAATAAGTTAATAAATACACACACACACATACATAAAAAGTTGGGTCTGTGTATATTTTTTGTAAATTGGTTTATTATTGGATTCATTCATGAACTACTTAACTGATCATTATGAATTTTAGAATATATCTGCTAATCGTAAGCGGTCCAAATGTGGGCTATATTTAGTTTGGTATGGTTTGGTAGTTTTGTTTTACGGCATATCAACCCTTTTTGGGTTATTTAATGCCGAATCTGGTCATTATAGTAAAAGTTTTTATGCTTCAAGTTCTTTATATCTTCAAATGTTTAATCATCGTTTTTGGTTTGGTAATTTTGTTTTACGGCATATCAACCCTTTTGGGGTTATTTAATGCCGAATCTGGTCATTATAGTAAAAGTTTTTATGCTTCAAGTTCTTTATATCTTCAAATGTTTAATCATCGTTTTTGGTTTGGTAGTTTTGTTTTACGGCATATCAACCCTTTTTGGGTTATTTAATGCCGAATCTGGTCATTATAGTAAAAGATTTATGCTTCAAGGGGAGGGAGAAAGGGAGAGGGGCTGTTGTTTTTGTTTTTGGTTTTGTAGAACATAATTAAGTTTTACAAAAAAAAAAAAAAAAAAAAAAAAAAAAAAAAAAAACGTCAATGTAGGTGAATTTCGTCTCAGGGAGCCACAGGGCAGCCTGATCTGGTATCACCAGCATATATTTAGTTTAATTTTGTTTGATGAAAAAAGGGTAAATGAGAAATAGCAACCCTTCTAAACATTTCAAATATTCCCGATCTTTGTTAATTTAAAAACAATAGATATTAGACATCAATTAATAAATACTCCCTAAATTTTAGTTTCGTTTTGGGTATTTTAAAGAGTTTAAGGAGACAGACATAAAATGGGCCAAATCTCCCATTTTAAAATTTAAGTATTTGAGATTTTCATTGAATTTCACCCATAATCATTCGACGGAAATTAAGCAAGATTCTCTGAATTCCAATTTCTTCTTTAATTTCTGACAGAATATCTTAGATGTTAGACGTTTTTAAGAATCCAATTCATAAAATGGATGTTGATCATAATGGAACTTAGATTGTAGACATAAGGTTTATAGCATTATATATTGATGTTTATCTTTGTAAAAGTGGTGCAAAACTCTTATGTCAAGAAACTGAGATGTTTCTAGTATATATACACACATATATATATATTTGTATATATATATATATATATATATATATATATATATATATATATACAAATAGAGTTTATGTATCTGTCTGTCTGTCTGTCTGAATCCGAAACTCCATCAGAGTAGTATGACTATTTGCTAAGTCCGCCAGCTTCATTATATACTATGATAAAAAAAACGCCGCAAACACTATGGGCGTTTCTCAATTTACATAATCAATTGCATTTGAACTTCTAATAAATTAGTATTCGAAAATATACACTCATGATTGTTTTCTTCAGATTTCCACATGTATTTACGCAATTTTGCTCGCTAATAATCTTACTTATAAATCATAATTATTGAATGAAATTGTTTAATTGATTTTAAAATTAATGAGTTACGTAGTTATTTCATCTACGCCCAACTGATTAAACAGCGTTAATCCATTGAAACGACCTCCCTCCGTCAAATTAATACGGACGCAAGACGGCGCGTAATTTCATATGTAAACAAAACGTTGGCATTTAACCGTGTTACTTTAAAACGTTCTGAGTGTCTTTATTTTCTTAATCTTATTAGTCATTATGTTTTAAAACACAAATTTAGTGAATCAAATTGTTTAATTAAAATAATAATTGATTTAAAGATTAATGAGTTACGTAGTTATTTAATCTAACCCCCAACTGATTAAACAGCGTTAACCCATTGAAACGACCTCCCTTCGTATTTGATTTCTTAATACTTTCATATCCAATATTATCATTTTTTCACGATCTTACCTGAATTTATGATTCCATGTTTTATTTATTAAAAAAAAAAGATGTGATTTTCTTTCCTTACTGTCAACAAAAAAACTAGCACATTGTACTGGAAAGCTATACAACTGATTTTAGAATAAAATTGTTTAATTAAAAAAGGGTCATTAAACAAACAAACACACACAGTGTTCACTGTATTTGATTTTTGGTGTTTTTTCATTTTAGGACACGCGCTAACTTTGACCCAGTCGTTAGGGTTAGGGTCAAGGTCAACGTTGGGGTTAGAGTTAAGGTTAGGTTTTCTTTTTTTTCCTTTTTAATTAAAAATATTTATACGTATGGGGGGGGGAGGATAAAAAAATTGGGGGAAGGCGGTCAAAAAAAATATTTTTCTTTTCTTTACTAAAAATATTTCTATGTATGAGGGAGGGTAAAATTTTTAAAAATGAGGGGTGTGCAAACAAAATGTTTTCTTTCTTTTTAAAGTAAAAATATTTCTATTTAAGGGGGAGAGTAAAACAAAAATCGGGGTAGGGTCGAATTTTTTTTTCTTTTACTAAAAGAATTCTTGGTCAAAAACAAAGAAAATCAATGTCTAACCACCCAATAAAAATGACTGGGGCTCCATCGGTTTACGCGTGAGCGTTCATTTCTGACGCGACAGCCTAACAAAAATATGCGACCAGAGGGAGCATATATTTGCTAGTATATATAATGTCGCGTTCAGTTCATATATATCTATATGTGCATCTATTTCTATCGCTTTCTATCATAATAAAACCTAACTTCATTGTCCGTTTCCTCTTTGATAGATCGATGCTGTCATTCCGAATCCGCCCTTATTTTCTGCTCGACTTAATTCATTTTTCATTCCTTTATTTGTGTGTGTCTATCCTGGTCTTATGATTCATTTTGAAATATTAAAACATTTTTTTCATTCTAATTAACTAAAGAATTTCACTTTTTCATTCTAATTAATCTTCGCCGTGACAGATTTACGTTGGCAAATCTCGTTAGTTCTCGCGTGACTCTCGCCGACGATCGGCATTGTTTCTTTTCAGATTGATTCAAAAACACCAAAAATTCTGCTTTTATTTATTTGCCTATTTTTTACTTGAGTGCGTGTCGTCATATTTGTATTCCTCGGCGCAATACTATACAGAGTTTGATATAAAATAATACAGCAATCTCTTTTTAATTATATCTCTCACACACACACACACTCGCAGAAACAAAATGCAGTCACACAAATACACACACATCCTAACTTCTCAGCTTAACATTCACAAATACAAAGAAGATATTGCCAAGATTGCTGCAAATAAATTACGTTTCATCTACCCTGCTAAAAAACTTCTCACATCTGTCAGTGCTCTATATATCTACAAAGTCACAATCCGCCAATGCATGGAGTAGTGTTGTCATATCTAGGCTCGAGCACTGTCTACTAGTCTCTCCCTTTTAGGTAGGGTCAAAAAAAAGTTTTTAATCTAATAGGTCCCTCACTATCTACGACGATCCAGCCCCATGTATCATCGACACAATGTTGCATCCATATGATTGCTTTACAAGTACTTCAATAGAATATGCTCCGACAAGCTTACTGACTTGGTGCTCTCTCGACGTAAAAACAACCCGACATTAATTTAAATCGCACCCTTCACTGTGGAAGTCCTCAGATGTCGGAGGATTTTCTACTCTAATAGCGTCTTTCTTCGAACTGCTAGGCTTTAGAATTCTCTCCCTGCTCCTTGTTTCCTCGACTTTACCTATATGTAAAGATTTAAATGCAATGTAAAAAAACATCTCGCTGGTCAACTCCTCACTTATAAATCTGGCCCCTTTATGTCTCAGTGATAAGGTGCCTTGTTTGGGGTTAATTAAAATAATAAAAAATAAATAAATAATAATAATAATAATAATAATAATAATAATAATAATAATAATAATAATAATAATAATAATAATACGCGTAGCTGCTACCATTTTTCTTATGACTTCAGTCTTCGTACGTACGTAAAGAAAATACTGTCACACTCGGTATCAATAAGCCACCAGTCCACCTGCATGTGGACACTTATATACGTGTAGACAACACGAAGCGGATGTGAAGTTAGGGTTGGTTCATACAGATGATTGGTAGTCGTACGTTTTTTTTCAGTGATAATCAAACACAAAGTAATTTATATCCCAAATATATGTAGTTTATTATCATATTGAAAGAGATATGACGGAAAGAGAGATATAGAGATACAAGCACACAGACGGAAAGAAAGAAAGATAGTTCAGTTATTTTACTTTAATCCCTAGACCATGGTACGTTTTTGTCGTCCTCTCGGTAAGGACTCTCTTACCTAACTGCCTTATTAAGAACCCTGTTCAAATTGTGATCACGTATGTGATCACGTATGTGTTTCGTTAGGCCCCTATGACAGCTACATCCGGTCTCTGTTGTAGTTAGTGCAAATTGTTTGCGGTTGCTCTTGCTCAAAGAGAAATCATACTGCAACACCGACACTAAAGAGAATACACTAATTCACACGTGTTGACATATATGTGAGAGTTATAAATTATAATGATATTATAGTTAAGTAAAAATAAATGTTAATATATAATAATAAAATAAAATGATAGCATTAAAATCTTAAAGTATGAGTAAATACAAGGTTATTTATACCCAAAATATGTGTAATTCTTTAATATACTCGAATACATTCACCCGGCAGAGAGATATAGAAAGAAACAGAGACATAGAGAAAAGTAGGGGTACAGTTCTTCAACTTACAGACATACATCATACTACGTCTATTAACAGACTTTGTTGCGTTACTGCCTTATTAAAACCCCATGTTCTGAAACTCTCCTACGCGATCACGTAGTTTCCCTCTTTCTGTTCGACCTTTCCCCTAGTCATTTTCATGCATCTAACATTTGAACTCTGATACCCGTGACAGCTAAATCCTTTCTATGTCGTATTTGGTGCGTGGTTCTGGCACCAATAATGAAACACCGACATTTATTGTTCATAATTCAACACCGACAAGAGTTCAAAAATATCATGATATTATATTTAATTAACAATTAATGTTCATGTATAATAAGTAAATAAAACGATAAGTCTAAACCTTTGGGGCATTAAATGCAAAGACATACATATTAGAAATATATGTAGTTATTTATTATATTAGAAAACTTCTATCGCGCAGAGAGATATAGAGAGGCGGGGCTCAGTTATTCAACTTTCAGACATACATCACACTAAGTCAACTGTTAACCACTTTTTCGGGTTCTCTCGCTTTAGTTCATCATTCAAAACTCCTGTGCAACAACCCCTACTTATGCGATCACGTAGTTCCATGTTTTCTGTAGGGTTTTGCAGCTACGCATTCCCATCCATTTAACATTTGAACTCTTAAAAATATTATGATGTTATATCTATTCCAAGTAAATGCTAATATATAATAAGTAAATAAAATTACAACATTAAAATGTATTTTAATTAACCGTGTAATTTCTACGTTGTCTGCTAGTAAATATGAATACTATAATGTATACCTGTCCCAATCTAGTGGTCGATGCTGGTCACAGCACCAACTAAAAATAGTGTTCAATATTTTCTCCAGTTATCCTCTTAATGGTTACATATGATATAAGGACACTCTATGTTTCAAATTGTGTTAGCTAAGGATTGATAATTTGTATTATTTGAATAATTAGGACTACTATTTTCATCTTGAATGTTATTATGATCAAATTTCGATCGATGTAACCTCCGACATTTTGCAGCTGGATCTTGTTGAACATCGGAATTTTTATGTCAAGCGAAGGAATTATAGGGACTTCCGAACTGAAACGTTTATTTAATTCACAGAGATCAATTGTACTAGCTACGTCAGCCATGACCACTTATCAATTTTTATTTAAAATGAACCTTCAATGCCAGTAGATGTGTGACTACGACTGATTGTTTGTTTACATGTTGTTGTATATATTAATAAGTAAACGTTGTTGTTTTTATATACAACGTTGTTAATATTTGGACAATTGTCTTTTTTATCCTACAATTATTTCTATTTCTTAAAATAAATTTACTAGTTTTCTAATTTGTAGGTTAAACTCTTATTTTGTATTTTTGTTGCTAAATCTTCGTTTTGCGTGCAACATTATCAATTTTCTTTGTTGTTTTTATCCTACAGTTATTTCTAGTTCTTTCTTTTCTACATGTCTTAATGATTTCTGTCGGGAGACGTCTTGTATTTCGTTTTATTGTGTACACAAATCGTTACATTTTGTTCTTATATGTTAATAATTTGTGCAATTGCTTGTATCCTACAATTATATTTACTTCTTTCTTTCTTTTTTTCTTTTGCTATGTTTTCGCTTGTGTCCTGGGGCGTTTACAATACTGCAGTTTCTCATATAACAGTTGACTAGGAAGCTTGTCGTCTTCCATCCTATCCAGGTACCCGGCATTGCTCATCTGATTACGGATCACATATTGCATCCGTCTCGAAGGATTACAATTACGGGTGATAACATAATCGAGGATTGGCCATATTTTGACCTCAGGTGTATCCAGGTTGCTATATGAACAGTTTTCTAATTTGAGATGTTGCAAATGACGAGAGCTAATTCAGAGCAATGAATCTGGACAAGGTGAAAATCATTGCTATTCACGCCCTCACTCCATACTTCAAGATTACAGGATCTTGCCTCACCCGAGCATTGAAGTCGATCAAATGGAAAATGCTGCCAGCTTCTGGAATTGAGATTAGCACCATTCTGGCGTCTTGGTAAAAGGACAGGATATTCTACTTGTTGCTGTTAAGCGTTCAAATCCACTTAAAGGGGACTAAAGCGGACTGGTTGAAACTGGCATTAACCCATCAACTTCTACTGATGATTTTATTTTAAAAGCTTACTCAAACATGACATAAAAACGACCTCGTGATCGCCATGAACATGGTATGTGTGCCTACATTAGGCATTGCTTTCCATGTGTTCTAGGGACATCTCTAAAAAGAACTTAAATTGCATTCTATATGTATTTACGTGTAGCACTTACTCACGACACCGCGTTTATTTTTGTCCTCTATTGTTTCCACAAAGATGGAGTTATCCTTGAGAGTATTTCATTAGAAATGTGACCATATTTTGTATGTTTACCCTTCTGCCAGCATTCATGTATGTGGTGATTTTAATGTTCACAATGTCGAATGGCTAATCTACAGAAAGAAGACTGTTTATTAAGGAAGTTTGTTGCGATTTTTTCCTTGCTTATGATCTAACAGAGATTGTTTACAAACCTACTCACATACGCGATGCTGACAGGCATTTTGCAACTCTTATTTGTGTTTTGCTGACAACTTGTCCTGAACAGTGATCATCATCTGTCCTGTTTGAACTGGTATCTTCCGATCACTTAGTAGTCTCAATTCAGATCAGAACAAAGTGCAACAAGTCCTCTGAAATCCCTCTCTATCGCACCATGTTTCGATACTCGCTTTCTGACTGGGACAGCCTCAAATGTTTCATACAAGAAATTCTTTTACACTCAATTTTTGAAAAGAATGTATCATGTATTGCATCCGATATAACTAACTGGTTGATCGTTATTAAGGACTTCATACCCTCTAAGAAATTCTAACAGAAAACAAACAGCCACCTTTGGTGCAATCCTACATGTGTCGTTTCCACTGCTCACATTTTAATTGCTTACAACGAATTAAATTATTTTAAATCAAAGCCACTTTAGAACATCTTGTAATCACGGCAAAGGAGTTATACAAAACGCGAAAGAGTCTTATGTCAAATCTGTTACATTCAAAATAGCTTAGCAGGGGTGTTGTGCTAAAGAATTTTGGCGAATAACAAACAGGGTCTTAAACGACTGAATTCCAATTATCATGAATGAACCAGAGCTGATTAATTCATAATTTGATAAAGCAAAGCTTTTTCAAAGAATTTTGAATAAAATTCCACTCTTTGCGATCAGGGCCGTCTACTACTTGAAGTTTTACCTATGTCGGTAAACACTAATCTATATATATATATATATATATATATATATATATATATATATATATATGTCCGGGATGTTGCCAAACTAATCAAGACTCTTGATGCCATCAAGGCAATTGGTCCTGACAACATACCAATCATAGTGCTAACAAAGTTAAAACTGGAACTATCTCTTATTCTTATAAAGCTGTTCAATCGTGAAAAGTTATTCCCATCACTTGAAAAAACTTCGTCAGGCTGACCAGTATTTAAACTGGAGATCGATCTTTTGCATCTCAGTACAGACCAATCAGTCTCCTATGTGTCTTGTGTAAGTTGTTTGAATCTGTGATAAATCAAGATCTTGTCAACCACCTAAGCAAAAACAATATATAGTGACACGCAATATAGATTTCGTTCTGAAAAATCGATAGCTGATGTGCTGACTGTAATATAACACAGGATCAGTGAGTCTATTGACGGGGGCGCTATTTCTAGAGCTCTTGTTATATCAACAGCTTTTGATAACGTTTGGCATAAAGGTTAGCTTCACAAGCTAGCTATGGAATATCTGGAAATGTCTTCTCAATCATTAAATTGTCTCTCGGATAGGTTTATAAAAGTAGTCGTTTATGGGCGGAAGTAGTAATAGTAATACCAGTGTGCCTCAAGGATCCATTCTATCCCAAACCCTCTTTCTGATTCTTAGCAATGATTTCCCAAATCACATGCTAAGTTCATTCGTTGACATTTATGCAGATGACACAACCATCTACAGAAACACTTCAAAGAGCATTAATGATCGAGATCGCTGTTTCTCTCTCTCTCTCTCTCTCTCTCTCTCTTCTGACCCAGAGTATGTAGTACAATGGGTAAAAAGGGTGGTTGGTTACTTTTAATACATTTAAAACCAAGTTTATCTCTTTTCACCACCAACACTCAGATACTCAATTTGCTTATAATTGAAATAAATGGTTCACACACAGCAACAACGACAGTTCTAAAATTGTTGCAACGCGGTTGTACACGGAAGTGCATAATCGTATCACTAAAACTGTGAGCCTGTTCAACCCTATCAACTAACTCTGTGCGAAAGACAAAACCTACTGCACCTATTCGCTTTTCACCCTCCAGTATATCCTTCCAGATCGATATATATCCCCACCACCACTATCAGTCGCAATGACGATCGTATCCTTACCTAATTCTTTTGCAACGATACTAGTTCGTCGTTCAAGACATTTTGACCCGTCACGATCAAGAAGCTTACCAACATACATGTATCGATTATAATAACATGAGAATGAACTTACCGAAACCGATGCGAAAGAAGACATCAACTTTGTAAATGTAAAGGGCTCAATATGTAGTAACATATAGCTTTGTATCAATTATTATTATATTCATATGATACGACAATATATTAATGACTTATAAGCTACACAAAAGCGACCATGTTTCATTCCAGAATGGGAATTATCAGACTAATGATTTCGTTCGGGAATAAAACATAAATGTTTCAGTGTAGCTTATCTGGCATAATATATTTTAATAATACTACTAAGCTTTACTCACGTACACGTGGAATTAAATACTGAATATATATACGCAGTATATATATTATCATATAAAATTATATATATATATATATATATATATATATATATATATATATATAGCGTGAAAATCAACTCATAAGAATTGGAGCTGCACCGAATCAAGATAGAAGAATATGAACTCGCAGGACTCAATATTATTTTAAATAAATTTTATAATAAATAATGATAATAATAAATAATAGTAAATAATAAAAAAGCGTAAAGATAAGGCACATTTTAATTTATAGAGATAAAGAAAAAGAGAAAAGAGAAAAGCTAAAGAAAGGGATTGGGGAAAAGGGAGAGACAAAGGGATATATAGAGGGAAGTAGGAAGAGAGAGATAGAGATGGGGAGAGAGAACACGAAAGAAAGGAGGCGGCATATAGAAGTGAATTTTAAAAGACAGATAGCAACGAATGTCTCGACAGAAAATAATATGATTGCAGTTGAAGATCAAAAGAAAGTAAAAGGAAAGAGGAAAGAAATACTTACAGAAAGGAAAGAACGAATAACTTGTTTGTCTTCAGTGAGAATAAAGAGTTACCAAAGTGAGACAATTTCGACGTAGGAGAAGACAGAATAAAACGCGCAAATTGAAAGGACATAAAATCATAAAATCAAAGATGGCCGCTGTTGATGGCCGTAATAAAACGAAGGTGTTAATTAAATCTTTAAGAAATTGTAACTCGTGTCTTAAAAGCTTAATTAAAACTAAGTTAAGAAAGGAATTCGGGAAAACGGACACAAATCAGATTCTCTTCAAATTTTGAAACCCAGAAAAAATATAAAAGTTTAATTGAATTTCATTTGAAAAGAAATAACTTTCCAATTATATACATGTTCTGCAATATCTGCTTCTTTCTCAACTCAGAATTGTTTCCAATAATATTTATTATTAACGCACTTCTCTTTGAAGCATTACTCCTTAAATATTTCTACATTAAAGTTGTTCAAAATTGACTTCAAATATGTGTCATTATCTAGACTAACTCCAAAACATGGTTAACCACAAAATATAATCTATTTAATAGTTTATGAAATTAACAATAATTTCTAGAATCCAATCATATTTCCGACAAATGAACTTCAGTCCGTATCTGACTTTTCCATACAGTTTCAGTGTTGACTGTCCAGCAGTCGCTGTGTTATCGCCGTTCAATAGTATGCTTACATTTGCAGAACACACCATTGGCTAAGATCAAAGTGTAGTATCTGTTCCGATGGATACTGCACGCCTGTTCTGTGCAGTTCTAGGAGGTCCACCCTCCCAGGCTTCGCCTCCCCTCTTTGGGGAGGAGTAAGTTTATTGCTTACTGTCTGAGGCGCCCCTACCGGGAATGCCGACGGGGCTGCCCAGGCAATTTTTAAATGGCCAGAGTGCTCACCTCTCGAGCGCTGGCTTTTAACCCCACTTGCTCGACCCGATCTTGGGTCACATCTTACTTGTGGGAGTAAGATAAAACTGGCCTTGTGCCTAACTCCGCGAGGAGTAAATAAACACCATGCAAAATAATCCATAACACTGACACATTCCTCTCTTACTCTTTACTCGCTTAGCGTTCAAATTTAAAATCCTTCATTGGGTCCAGAATTTGTCGACCAACATGTTGATGTGTGTTTTATATGAATATTGACAACATCAAAATGATCTCGGGAAGCGAACTTGCACACTCACTATTGCATTTGTCTTTTCTTAAACTGTCCAAACCATTTTGGAAACTAGTTTACTTTAATCTTTCTTGCAATCGTCCGTCTTTATGAACCTGAATTCAAACAATATCTGAATTTCTCTGGATGTAATGGACGTGTTCATGAATGGCATTCAATGGTTACTCTGTATTAAGTGTTCAATACTCAAGTGCGTATCTTCTGGTTTGCGTTTGGTGACCACTAAAGGGGAGAATGCTGACCTTGTAATGGGGAAACATAACAACTACTTTGATATTATGTTTCTGATTTTTTTAGATGAGGATTGATAATTTGCATTATTGGGATTATTCGGAGTATCGTTCTCATCTTGAGTGTTATCTTCACGTTTCAGCCGCTGTAACGTCCGGCCTTCTTCAGGTGTATCTTTACGAACTCGGGAATACTTCTGTTGAACTCGAGAACCATAGTTTATTTTCATATTTGGATCTAAAATAATATCATAGTTGGATAAAATTTCGTATCATAGTTGTACATAGTTTATATCATAGTTGGATCACAGTTTATATCACAGCTGGATCGTATTGTATAATAGTTGAATGTCATTTAAGGTCATACTTGGGTCATATTTTATATCAGTTGAATTATAGTTTATGCCATAGTTGAATCATAGTTTTACCATAGTTGGATAATATATTATATCAGAGTTAGACTATAGTTCATATCATAGTTGGATAATAGTTCATGTCATAATTGGATTACGGTTTATATCATAGTTGAATCGAGTTTTATCATAGTTGGATAATATATTATATCAGAGTTAGACTATAGTTCATATCATAGTTGGATAATAGTGTATATCATAATTGGATTAAGGTGTATGTCATAGTTGAATCAGAGCTATATCAGAGTAGGATCAAAGTTTATAGCATAGTTGGTAACATAAATATCAGTATCGTAAAACATCATTTTCATGAATCAGCATGTTATGACTCTCTGATCTGTTTGATTCTGTCGCTGGCATTGGTTTCGCCGATTCTCTTTAGAATCGCATACGCACATGAAGGATATCGTGAAGTTGCACGCATCCATGCCGAGAGTGGTAATATGAAACATACAAAACTCGAACAAGGTATGTGGAATAGTCATCACTTCCACCTATCCCTTCCCATTAAAAAGAAAAATTATTTAGAAATTTAACTTTGTAAACTTTTGTTACTCACCTCTCATTTCGGTGTTGTTTTTGTTCATTACTTTTAAACACTATTCCAGCTATATTTCCTGTTTACTAAATATTACCTATTCATAAGTGAAAACAATGGATCCGATTATATTTACACTTCGTATAAACGAGTACATAGTTCAAGACGGATCAAAACCAGACTGTTATTTCGACTGTTAGGGTATCAATAACAGTCCACGAGTAGATTAACTAGTCATGCTTATATGAACATATAAACATTTCTAGTACGGAGAAATTTCATATTTATATATGTGTAGATATATTTTAAGAAAATTACCAAAACTCTATAATGTAAAAGCTCGAAAAATGTTAAAATTTAACAACAGAGCATATATAAGTAAGCAATGATATTTTAATTCCAATTACCAAATTTATATTCATAATTTTATTTGCCGAATATCATAGCCAGACTAAAAATACAAAATGACCGGTTGTCTATGAATGGAACTTTCTCTTCCTTTAGGAAACTGCTTTTGATGCTTGAGGATTTTTCTCCGGAAGTGATCTGATGGTCTTCTAATGAGCTACATGAATGAAAACTCCTTGTAATTATATGTTTATTCATGAATGTTCTTTTCTGCGCGAAACAATTGTTAAAAGTTAATTCGACAAGTAAAATATGAATAAAGAGTCAGTCATTGGAGTTTAAAATACAATTGATTACTTATATACATATATATATATATATATATATATATATATATATATATATATATATATATATATATAAATATGTATATATATATATGTGTGTATGTGTATATATATATATATATATATATATAGAGAGAGAGAGAGAGAGAGATATCAGAATAATATTTTTATAAAACCTGAACAACGTATTTTTTAAATAAATTATTTATTTATTCTAAAAACTTAAGCAGTTTCAGCGATGTATTCCTTTATCAAAAGTATGCGCATTTTTCCCCGTTTAAATTTCTTTTTTTAATCCTTCTTGATTGAGACATTGCCGCAGCTAAGCTGAAATTCGTCTTGATGTTATGACGGTTGATTTTTGAATGACGGGTGTGTGTATCACGTGGTTTACGTGTTATTGTATATAATGAAAGAGTTCCTACTTGAAACGTTGATGAAATATTAATAAGAAGAATATTTTGAAAAACCTGAACATTTTTTTTTAATAAATTATTTATTTATTCTAAAAACTTGAGCACTTTCGGCGACATATGCTTTTGTCAAAAGTATAAGCACTATTCATTGAGTCAACTTGTTACGGCGTGTCACAGAGACGACTGTTTAAATACTGAAATCAAGTGCTTCATAATCTCGTCACCTTCATACCCACATTTTCGCGCGTGCGTAAAAACCGCGAAGTTTTGTTGGTCGTAAATGACACTGGGATGCAAAAACGCTTACTGTTCACACCTGGATGGTTAATCATAAAATATCTCAAGTAGAATAAACGGATTCTTGAAAGATATAATTCGCAAACAGTTGGAGGTTTTAAAATTTAGTAGAGAAAACTCATCTCTAATGTGGAATAATAAAGTTTTCTTTTATATCTATCAATGAACAATCCACGAATTGTAGCATCATAGGTATTTCTGTTTGGTTTTCACTCCCCAAGTTGAATTGTTCCAGTAACACAAGGTTGGTACAAGGTCTGGGTTTCAGGAGGTCTTATTTCGACGCACGTGGAGACGGCGTGTTGTAAATTGTATCTGGTGAACCCCTAAAATTCTCGGTCGTTATAATGATTCGGCCTGACTGAGGTTGACCATTATCAGCTGATTCATTTCGGAAATCTTAGTAAAAAATTAATCATCTGACAATCTGTTTTAACTCCAAATGTACTTAATTATTCGCACATTATTTTTAATCGCAGTTTCAACTCCGAGCATTTTCTGCAACCCTTCTTGTTTAGGTGTTACTAATTTACCGTAGACAAACATAATCTCAACACCCGTCTTACTGTCTTACTTGACACCCATTGTCAGTTCATGATCCGCGTACACTGACTGAAAGAAAATGTGCGAAACCCTCCATTTAATAAACAATTTTGCACTTAAATAGTTTATAGAGGGTCACACCTAATCCATTGACACCTTACAGACCATTACATCTCGATTGCCCCCTCATAGTCTGTTGTGTCACATCTTTTTAAAATTCTCTGACATTTGTACGTATGGTTATAAATGCTTCCAAATATTCGTCATCAAAAGTGCATGGCAGGCATCCTCAATGTGTTTGTGTTGCTTTACACTGCAGCTAGAATCTAACACAAGACCGAAAAGCAGCTCCGCATAAAGGGCAATAGTATGATGTACAAAATAGTATGATGTACAAAATAGTATGATGTACAAAATAGTATGATGTACAAAATAGTCGAGAAAAACCCCGTCGACATATCCGGTAAGGACGCCCGCCTCAGGCAACCGGCGTTACCAATCTCTCACCAAAGGTATAGGTAGTGCTATAAAAGATACACTTCCGATGACGTCATTAAAACATAACGCAGATCAAGTTATCAGATGTGTCCATTTTAACTTGTGCCAAATGAAACCATCGCCGTAATGTTCGATAATAAGTCGCCCCTATGCTCCGTTGCAATGTGTACATTGTTAAGAATAATGATCATGAAAGAAAATTAAACGCATTTCATCTATTTCATCCTCGTTATCATATGCTTCAAAATTGTATTCTGAAATACATTATTGGTAGATTATTAAAGTGCACACATCAATGTACAATTTTGTATTAGAAGAAGTGTAAAAATAGTACTATTTTTAGTAGAAACGGTAGACATATTATAAGCCATTGTTTCGTAACAGTATATTATTGTTGAGTAAAGCATAACAATGGGTGTGTTAAAAAAATAACATTTATTTAAATCTAAGCTTTCGAAAATTAGAATTTTCCTTGTCAAAGCAAATTGTTTTTTCTTTTTTTTCTTTTTCATTTTCATCGTCCGATGTTATGTGGACTTCTGGGTCAGAAAGAAGAACCCGGTATGTCGGCTACGCTAGTTTGAATCGGTAGGAAGAGATAGGCATATTATAAAGCATTGTTTCGTAAATGTATATTTTTTTGTTGAGAAAACAAGTTGTATATAAAAATAAATAACATTTATTTACTATTTTTATTTACAAAGAGCAAAATATCACTATTGCTATTTAAAAGTGCAAAATATTGCCTTTAAAATAGTGTATTAAAAAAATGAAAACAATTACTATTTTGTATGTAAAACTTCTAAAATAAACCAAAATATATTTTGTTTAAGTGACTAATACATCGGCCAGTATTTTCTAAACAAACAAATAGTTCCCGAGCAACGCCGGAAAAATAAAACTGAGCACAGATCTGAGACAGAACCTATTTAATTTAATAATTAACCTTTGTTGGCTTCATGAAATATAATGGAAATTAATTAAAATGATTTTTTTTTTATTAATAATCGAAATTCAATATCAGGTAGAAAAAAAACAAATTATGGAATCAGTAAAGTTTGAAATAAATATGGACTCACTAATATAAGTTCTCCTCAGTTGTCAATTATTGTCAATTCCTGGTGTTTATCTAAACAGTCGATGTGTCCGTGAGACTTAATACCTCCACAAAGATGAGCCAAAGTCTCTTATTTGTACCTTACTTCTCAATATTGTATGAAGTATTTCCGAAGGTATGCCATGGAAAGGTCGAAAACTATTTCTAATATCCTCAACCATCACTGGTCAGGTTTCAATTCCATACATTACACTGTGTACACATGCCTGATAGACTCTTTCATTGATCGACAGTGGTAATGCTCTGCTGGTTAGTAATATCAGACGTTCCTTGAACTTACTCCGTCCACTTCTATCTCTTGCAATCACACTAACACCTGCTACAACCTCGGCTCCAATGGCAACAAAACTTCTGAACAAAAAAAGGTAATAAATACCAATGTTTCATGGACCAAAACATATAAATATAAAATATAAATAAATATGTAAACATTAAAACCAACACGAGAATATTATCTAAATAATCAAAAGTTTCATTTATTTATAACATTCTAGTTTTTATTGCATTCTTAAGTAAGAAAAGCTTAGAACTGGTGGTTAATTTTCAAATGGCATACTATCGAAGTCATCTGTTTTGTCCAAATTCAATTATCCTTTAAGCTATTTGACCATTACCCAACTTTTCAATTTAAGTTTACAATGGCAAGGTCAATTTCATATTACATGCGGGACTTCATTTACTATAATATAGACCAGGTAGTGAACAGAACCGAAGTTATCACTAAAGGTGTAACTTCATTTACTATAATATAGACCATGTAGTGAACAGAACCGAAATTATCACTAAAGGTGTGACTTCATTTACTATAATATAGACCATGTAGTGAACAGAACCGAAATTATCACTAAAGGTGTAACTTCGTTTACTATAATATAGACCATGTAGTGAACAGAACCGAAATTATCACTAAAGGTGTAACTTCATTTACTATAATATAGACCATGTAGTGAACAGAACCGAAATTATCACTAAAGGTGTAACTTCATTTACTATAATATAGACCATGTAGTGAACAGAACCGAAGTTATCACTAAAGTTGTGACTTCCATGATCTTGATCTTCGACTTAAATATCCCAAAACTGTAAACATAACCTCCTTGGCGAAGATAACAAACACACAATTGTGCTGTAATGGTTCCCGATGCGAATTGTGAACTAGTCACGCTGTGTTCAAGTATTGTTGAATCACTTTATCTAATTAAATTAGAAAGTGTATGAACACATTACTCTTACATGTATTAGATAGTAGGGCAGAGAGCCATGTTTAGCAGTTGAAAAATCCGATACATCACGCTGTCCGTTCATCCCAGCTATGCTACCAGTCATCTTCGATTTATCACTGCAATTTCATTAAAGCTGTAGCCTTTTGCTCGACACCGGCTAGTGTCCTATCCATGATCTGCCAGCGTTTAGGTTGTGATTCACATAGATCGAATCTTTCCTCCCTACTTTGTGTTTTAGATTACGGAATACTGGAAATCGTCGGACTGTGATTGGCTTGATTAGGCAGTCAAGGTTTAAAAACGGGTCTCAAAATTGTATCAACAACCGATCAGTTTATATACGGAACATAATATACAAATTCAATGTGAGTTATGTAAAACCATCTTCGAATACGACATATTAGGCAATAAAATTGCGCTAAGTTCTTTATTGTTTAGCTTTTCTTAAAGTAACAGATTCGGTACAAGACCTGAGTTCAAGAAATCTTATCAGGACTGTTGTCTCTACTGACAGGAGATAAATTGTTATGTAAAAGACCCCGGCTTGCATAAAAATAGCTACCAAGCTGACATGGCTCCGTGCTGACATGTAGTGTTATTAATACTTTAGTCATTTTACCAGTTCCTCCACTTAAATCTCATTAATTAACGTTTCGTGGTTTCTTCAGAACCTTCCCTAATAAATCTCATTGTTCAACTCTTTTGCCCTATTAGTTCTTATTATTTTTGATATTTTACATGAAAACTTTTGTGAAGACATATGCCAGCTAATACCATATTTTATCATTGATCAACATTATCGTCCAATCAACGTCTTTCGATGTTCATGTAGGCTCAACGGTCAACAATTAATAGTTTCTGATCGGCTTTTTTTTCCAGATTTTTGTTAACTCATAGACTAATCTGAACCTCTGTTTTTTTTATATTTTACCATCATTTCTCGTATTAAACTTTGTAATTATATCCTCTACTCCTATAACTTTAGATGAGTGCCATAATAAACCTTCAGGTGTTTTACCGATTTTTCTAACTATACGTATTACACTTACCTACGGCCAAGAGTTCCTAAACCATAAATGAATAACGTAATTCTTTACTTTCAGAATGTGAGATGTCAGGAAATATTGGCTTTGAATTACTATTTCAATGAATTATTTCATATTTGTCAAGCCGAATGTAGGGTGAGTGAGCAGTAAAGAAAGCAAAATCCGTGATCTAGAACATCCTCTATTTTTTATAAAACATTGGCTTACAAAGTGTTTCGAGTTCAATCCTTAGCAAAATCTCTCACTATTTTACATTTAAATTTCAAGTAGTATATTCTCTTCTTGCTTTAAAGTTCCATTCATCGCTCAGTTTCATAAAACAATGTTGGGTTTTGGAAATGCGGTTTAGGATTGCGCACTCCTTACTTTACAATAAACTTGTCGCCGGTTAAATGACCTTTCAGAAGTCATACATAAGAAGGTGTATGTATAAAGAAAAAGACGGTAAATAAATTGATTATCTAAATTGTAAAATTAGTATCATCTGAATTAACATTTTACTTGGGTGTATTTAAAACGAAATGTATACGTCAATTGCGTAATAACATTATGTATTGCAATTGTACTAATCGTATTTTAACGTTGATGGAAATAAAGCAAAACCATATTTCTCTGCCGGAATAAAAAAAAAATTATCGTTTCCGATGATAGAAACAGCATGTTCGCCACTGTAATTTTGTAACGTGGTATACTTTTCTTCGACGTCATCGTATTCAATGCAACAATGTGTTTCTCACTGGATCTTAATCACGTAGTAGACTTTTTTCTAACAACACTGTTAAGTGTAAAAACGTAACTGCTACTGGATTTTAATCGCGTAGTCGACTTTTCTCCAACAACAGCGTCTTGAATGCTGATTTTTGTCGCTTAATGATCTTATCCGTCAGAGTGCTAAAACGTCTTTTATCGACTTCTATTGAACCAGTATTGTATGCATGGCAAACCACGCCGATTACACGGGGCCGATACTATAAATGTCTTGTGTATTTAAGTGTGTACTTCTTCTTTCTCACATCAAGCTTCTACATGCTTAAAAAAGACGTGATCTTTTATGGCGACAAGTCAAGACTATTTCTACTATTCGTTACAGGTTCTGGCTCACCACGTCCGCCACATTCTTACGGGTATATTCGAAATAAAATAATCGTCGTATTTACTCAGTGATTCATCATTATTTTCTATTGTGTTTATCCTGCACAGCAATCTTCGCAGAGGATTTCACAGTCAAAGGATTGGTCAGAATAAAGTCCGGTCGTCTTTCGATCTTCATGTACGATATTCACCATCTTTGATTCGGCCGTCCTTCTGACCTTTTGCCAGAATTTTGTTTTCGCAACGGTGTTGTACTATGTCCGTACCAGCACAGATGATTTTCGCTCATTTTATCTGAGATTGACGTAATAGGCGAATACCTGAAGTCCAACGTAATCTCTTAGTCTAAATGGCCAAAAATCTTTTTCGTAGATGGCCAGTAATCGGTGCCTACAACGCAACAGAATTTACACAAATGAGGTTGGTCAATTTGAGGAGATCAGTGATGCTTAAATCACTGAAGAAACAGTTTCAGTGCACCATTTCAGCCAGATAACATTGATTAGAGCTATGATTTCGCCAGTGATATTACAGTCACAACTGATAGTTGAACCGAGATATTTGAAACCACTCGTTCTGGAATGACCATTACTCATTTTAATCAGTTTTTCTTTCAGCGGAAAAGACAATATCGATCAATGTCAAAGACAATTCATGCAAATAAGAATACATAATCATTTATAAGCATCGTTTAAAATACAAAGTAAAAGAGTCTCTGATAGAAAATTAAATATTCTGTAGAAACATCTGAAAGGAAAGATTCAGTCTTGTTATCAGTACGAGATGGATGCCGTTGAGCGCATGCGTAGTTCTCCCGCAACAAGTTTTAGTAGTAATTGGTTGCGTTTCTCTGCGTTCGTGTGGAAGATTTAGGCTCACTGCTTAAATATCTTTAGGGTCTGCTGTTAAAAAGTCAATACCCGTCTTCTGAGCCATTTTCGAATAAAGCATGAGTATATTATTTGGATCTCCTGATTGGTTGAAATGCTATTTCAGTGACTAATAAAAAATAGGTATTTCATAAAAATTAATCAATCAAATTTGAGTATTTAATAGAAAGTATGTTGCTGATGATGATGCCATTCTCTGAGTTCCACGGTCTTAAGCCGAGCCGTGGCAGCGGTTCGTTCCAGGATTTTATCTGCTGCTGGAGATTGTTTATTATTTATATTTAGCCCGTGTTATTAGTAGTATTCCTAATTTTAGTGGTGCTTCTAAGATATCTTTACAATTTAAAAAGAATGAATTCTGAATCAATTGAATGAAACGAGCAGCCATAGATTATAGGCGCTAAAACGTGGTGCGCAAACACTTCAATCTGTTGTTCAAATTAATTTTGCCTAAAGATTTTCGAATATTTGTTTTTGTTTCAGCGACTAAATTAAAAGAAAAGAAAAATGAAAATATTGAAACGGTTTGACTCCAACAAGTTTCTTTCATGCGGAGACTTGCTTTTGGGAAGACATCTGCATACTCATCGGCACGACGGGCACCCAGCCGGTCATCACAACAAACAATGCCTGTTTACATGAAAAGCGGTTTGGATGTATGCTAAACCCCCTTTCCTATGCAAAAAGCAGTCTCTCTCTCTCTCTCTCTCTCTCTATATATATATATATATATATATATATATATATATATATATATATATATATATATATATATAGTGTGTGTGTTAGAGTGAAATGAATTCCAGAAGAAAATCCGAGTATGAGAGCTCAATGTAATAAACAGATCAAGAATAAAATAAAATAAAATAACACGGCATCACATAATCACCGGTGCGATAATTTATTTCGATCCAAACAAGCAGATTACATGTTTGAAAATGAAAAAAAAAAGATAGATTCACACTCACTATTCAATACACATATAGCTAGAGGAGAAATTGTGCGATTTACAACGGAATGCATATGAGGGGGAAAGAGAGGGACAACATATTCAATACATATATGGAGAGAGAGGGAAATTTACACTAAAAATATGACTACGCCATTTACAGAAATATAAAGAATAAATAGAAGAGAAAGAAGAAAGTGAGCACAAAGAAAGGAAGAAAGTAGAAAGACAGACAGAAAGAAGATAGAACTTTATATTAAAACAAGAAAAAATACGAACTTTACACTAAAGATAGTGACGACGTCATTTACAGAAATAATAATAATAATAACTAGCGGGACCCTGTAGAAATTCCACAGTGTTTTCTACATCAATCTGTATAATTTACTGTTAATAATATTATCCGGTGTCTAGAAATATGCTCATATTTTACTCACCAAAATGTTGCGAGACGGGATGGAAGTATATATATTTATTTACATTACTCGGTTGCCGGGGAAAAAGCTGTCTCTTCAGAAGTCACCATCGGTCGCGACTCCCCTCTAACTCGCACCCTCCCTTCCCTCTCTCTACCCCCACCCCGTTGTCAGGACGTGACACACAAAATAAATAACACACACTCTATCGTATAGATATATAAATAAGAAGAAGAAGAAGAAGACGAAGATAAAGATTAAGAAGAAATTTTAAATATTAAAAATAATAATAAGCAATTAGAACGCCAAACAATGCATTTTAGTTTTATTAACTTTTTTTTCAATTTAATTTTCGAAGATAAAAAAGTTAATTAAACTAGAATGAATTGTCTGGCGTTCTAATTGCTTATTATTATTTTAATAATTAATATTACCATATAAACAATGCTTTCTAACCAAGGACAACAACTTATTAAAAATAAAAAATAATAAATAAATATCGTAAGCCTGAAACCGGCCCATTTGGTAAGCGTTTCCGCGTCTCCTCCGCTTTCCACAATGCCCTCCACCGTCCACGCTGAAGCGACAGAGCAGGCTCAGATACTAGTTTAAGTAAATTTTGATGTATTTAACAACTCCATTTAGTTAGGTCAGTGGTAAAGTCGCCGCTTTTCAGCTATTATTTATCGCATTTCTTTAGGAGCGTGACACTCGAACACACACGTTATCGTATTAATATATAGATAATAATAAAAATAATAATAAGCACTAGGAACTCTCCCAAAGAACTAAGAGAAATTGGAATCAAAAGGACCATCGAAACAATACAAAAGACGGCAATGATCAAAACAGTTGCAATCATAAGGAAACTCCTCAAATGCGGAAACCAATCCGCATAAGCTACAAAGGGTAACCAATCACAAGGAATTTACAACAGGGAGAAAACAAAACTGCACGAAGAACAACACAACATGAACCAAGGAACAGAAACTGCAAGAAACATAATTTCATAATTTCCCCTCTTCAATAAATTACACCAGCCTCAGCTATCACCACACAAAAATGAATCAAGGAACAGAAATTACAAGAAATACCATAAGCTATTCCCCTCCTCTCCCTACCCCAACCCAATTTTTTTTAAATAGATAAAAATTAAAAAATAAAAATAAAGAAATAAAGAAATAAAATTAAAAATATTAAAAAATTAAAAATGGTGCCGGCCTAGGCTGACACCATACAAAATATTTGTAGAGGGTTGAGGAGGATGAGAAGACCGAGGAGGGACAGTACAAACAAGACCTCCACTGGAAAAATGCGGAGCATGCTGGAACATTGGGGAGGTTTATTGCCACCCAAATCACAGGGAAGACTAATTGTCCTTACCAGCGAAAAATCAACGGTAAGAGGCTGTTGCGATTCCGCAAGGTTATTTGCGGTGGTTATCGAAAAGAGGTGAAGAATACTGGAAATCGAGGGGGGGGGGCTTGTTATCACTCAGACTCCAGGAAATACCACTGGTTGTTGTCGGTGAGCAATCACTGACGATGATCTGTGTGAGAATTCCTAGTGAGTACAAATAATTAAAAAAATTATGACAATATTGACAAAATTAGTTATGTTTTAATAATAGTTATAAAAATATAAATATATAATAATGGAGGCCCTAATAATAATAATGATAATTGTATTTTAGACAAAATGAAATATAGAAATACATATATAAAGAAATAAAAGATTAGGAAAGGGAATTTAAGAATAAAGTTTGTTTGTTTGTTTTGTTTTACGGCTTATCAACCTTTTCCAGGTCATGTAATGCTGAATCAAAAATAAAAATTTAAAAATTTAAAAATTTAAAAATATAGTATTTTGAAAACATTCGTTAAACGTTTTTCCTTTTTTAACGGCATATCATCCTTTCTCAGTTCATGTAATGCCAAATCAAGCTGGATTTATATGTCTCTATGTAATTATATCTTTTTATATAGATCAACAGCTTTTAAGAAGTTCAGTATTGTCTCTATTTTATTTTTCTTAAACAGTTCTTTCATTGTACCTGCTCTGTAGAAAGTTTCTCTTTTAGGGGCCAGATCAATGCATTCAATAAGAATATGCTTGATGGTGTAGGTAGTCTGGCATGCAAAGCATATTGGTTGCTCTTTGTCTTCAAGTAAGTAGGAATGTGTAATCCTTGTGTGCCCTATGCGAAGTCCGGATAACACTATTTCTTCCTTTCGGCTTTTTCGTGAGCTTTTTTTCCATTCTCCTATTGTAGCTTTGATCGCTAGGAGTTTGTTGTGTGTATTGTTACTCCAACGTTGTTGTCTTTGTTGTTGGATATATTTGTTGATTTTCATTTTAAAATCTGTAAATGGAATCTTAAAATTGGTCTCAGCGGCCATGCCTAATGCAGACCTGGCTTCCCTATCAGCCTGGTCGTTTCCTCTGATTCCGATATGACTTGGGATCCAACACAGCAATATTTCATTGTCTTTTGACAAATATTCCATCCTGCATAGCAACTTGGTTACCAATGGATTGTCAAATTTCCTATTTTTAAGGGATATCAGTACAGACAAAGAGTCTGAAAAGATAACGAATCTATTTTTCTTGGATTTCAGAATAGAATCGAGCGCCACATCGACAGCATATGCTTCTGCATTAAATATGGAAGTGTCATTTGGGAGACGCTTCTTATTTATATTATTTTGTATACTGTAGCACATCCTGTTGCTTCTTCATGCTTCGATCCATCTGTGAAGATGTACCTATGTCTTTGATAGGTGTCTTGGATTGTCTCCAATTACTCGTGGAAAATCAGAGGATGGGTTTTTTGTTTGTGAAGTTTGTTTAAGGTTAGCAAGATCTTTGGGGTTCTTATGGTCCAAGGTTATATTTTTGGTATTATAGCATCGTGTATTTTTGTCAGTTCCAATCCTGCTTCTTTGTTGATTATTTCCATTCGAAGGCCAAAGGGTCTTATAGCCCTTTCATTTCTTTGGAATAATTCTCTGTATTTTGGATGGAATGTGCTTTCATGTGCAGGATTTGATGAACACGATTTCAATTTAACATAGTACTGCAGAGCCAACTTCTCACCTCTGAAATGTGCAGGTGCCTCGTCTGCTTCTACATAGAGACTCTCAACAGGCGATGTTCTGAAGGCTCCAAGGACTAACCTTAGTCCTCCATGGTAGATCGCGTCTAGTATTTTAAGATAGGTCTTTCTTGCTGATCGGTATATAAAAATACCGTAAAAGAATAAAAAATAATCCAGGCAGACCCAATTCAGTATATATATATATATATATATATATATATATATATATATATATATATATATATATATATATATATATATGGGAAGAGAAGGATGAAAGTAATCCGACGTGATGGGAAAATCAAAAAGGAAAACCAAAAAATGGATGTTTTTTATGTGTACATCAACGTTTCGTCTTTATTTATAAGACTTCATCAGGATGATAAAATAGAGAAAAAATGTCATGCAAGCACAGATACATGTAGGGTAGACATATTGGGAAAAATAGAATGAAATAGTGGCCAACTACTGGGTGGACGTCCGTATTTGTTGGAGAAATAGAAATGAATGTAGAAAAGAATGAGTGGGGAAAAAATGGAAGGATGGGGTGAGCCAGGACTACTGTAGCTGGTGGTAAGAGAAAGAGGTGGGGGATGAGCAGGGGTAAAGTGGATGGCAGAGAGGGAGGTGAGGAAGAGGGGGGAGAGGGGTGTTTGACCAGATGGCTGCGGTTCAAGATTGAAGGGGAAAAAGTAGGTTGGAATGTTTGTGTATGGGGGTGTATGCAGGGAAAGGAGGATGGGTAGAGAGGAAGGGGGGGCTGTGATTTTGGTGGATGGGCGAAAGTTATGGTCTTAGAGAGCGTTTTGAGAAAATGAGGGAATTTAAGAAGGGGTATGGGAGAAAATAGTTGAGTGGGGGAGAGGGAGGATTTGTTGTGATAGGGTGTGAAATATTTGAAATATTTGGAAAATGATAGCAATGAGTGAGGGATTGGGGGGGGGGAGAGCGGTGATTGAAAGGGTGGGTATGGAATATTTGAGATATTTGGAACATGAGAAAGTTTATTTGGACTGCAGTATTAAAAGTGTGAGGAAAAAGTAAGGAGAAAATGAAGATTCAATGAGAAAAAGAAAGGGAAAAGTAAATGGGAGAGTGTTATAGAGGTTGGAGATGAAAAAAATTTAACCATGATCAGGCAAGAGTCTTTGTTCTGTGAGGATGATCTTGCTTATTAAGGGTGATAGGTTAAAGAAACCATTACGCCTCCACCACCATCAAGCAACGTTACAATTACTAATTACCTAGTTCTGAAGATATATTTTCAAAATCAAATTGAGTGAAACTTTTCTCAAATGCGTGCCTGTAAATAACAAGACAAATCTACACAATTGTTAATTATAAACACACACACAAACGTTTGTACAGTTTAATACTGCATTTTGGTAGAAAAGTAGCGTTATGAATATTTCAACAAATAATGGACGTCATGTTGAGTGAATTTGATTTTATAGTAGCTTATGCTGATATTTTGATAAAATACTGAAAGTCAGACAACACAATGAAAATCGTATTTTTCAAAATAAAATAATATGGCTTTATTTGTATTATTCTGATTACTGTTCTCGTCCTCAATGATATTCTCACAACGTTTCGGCTGATGTAACCTCCGACCTTCTTCAGGTGCGTTATGTCGAACTCACGAATCTTCATGTCAAACTCGGGAATCTGTACATTTCGAACGGAATCCTTTCTTTAACCCATGTGGGTAGCTTGCTCTCGTTCCGTCAACCATGATTCATTAGAAGTCTTAAGTAATTGGTATTTGTATTCTTAGTATCGTCTTAACTGTTTATTGTATCGTCAACCCTCAGAAGACTGTGACTTACAACTCATTATACTTAGCGTTTTATCCGTTGCGCTGAGTTCTTACGCACAATTCTAGTAAAAATTTTAGTACCTTCAACCTATACTTGTTTTGAATGTATTTTCTTACGACTTATTACTATATATATATATATATATATATATATATATATATATATATATATATATATATACAACAATATTTTATTAAATAAATATTAAAATATTTTAACCTACAGACGCTAAATATTGATACAAGATGCGGGTGATATTTGTTTGTAATTGTAAACTGCCAATTTGATGCATATTTTTTTACTTTGATTTGCAGTATGTATTCCTGTAAACTGTGTACTATATTCCCATTTTTTTTTTAAATTCAAAATAAATGATTATGAGCAATGTTGCACCCTTTTATTAGAGGAAGAGACGCGGAGTTTTCTTTGGAATCTCCACCGGAATGACAAATAAGGAGATTTCTGATTTGAACAACGTCACCAGGAGTATGGTCGAGCAAGTCGGCAGAAGGAATTGAAAGATTCAGGAGTCGACTATAAGGCGAAATCAGAGGGTAAAACAGATGATCGAGGATCAGACGGAGACATAACGTTTGAGTTTTTAACTGAATATGATGGCATGCCTCAAACTGAACACCGATGTCTAATTGCGTGTTCTTAGCGAGTTAGTGAAACACTGGGTCGAAAAAGTAGCCGCAAGTAGGTTGTATGTGTGGCAGAAACACACTGTATCTGGCTATACCTGCCGGAAGAGCCAGACTTGACTATCACAAAACTTAATTGACAAAACCTCCTGACATCTAGCTTCCCTGATCGCTTGACTGCAACCCCCTTGACTTATTTGTGTGAGGCTGGTGGAACGAGACACCAACAGACCCAGCTGGAACACGAACGACGAGCTTAAAGCGTGAATTACCAGATCCTTTGAGAGCCAAATTTGGGAGACGGTGACAAAGCCCTGTGGCATATACCGAGCCACCTTGAGGACGTAACCAAAACCAAAGGGATTAAATCTAAAGAAAATGAAACGAATGTTATTTTTTTCTAGCGAACAAATATCGTCTGCACCCTGTATAATTTTGTAAAGGCAACTTTGTGAATTAACAGACATTTGCTCCACCTGGTAACATAGGATTAACGGACATATACTACACTGCACTAGCCCAAGCATGATGCATAAGAGGATTGTTATATTTATGTTTCTTAATGTTTTCTTATTCATTTTAGACAATCGAACTAAAATAAATACACGGTCGCTTTATGATGTTGCTTGTCCTGTAATTAAAGTCTTTTTAAAAGGACTAACAACTCAACACTTCAATTCTGCTGGAAGACAGCGAGTCATTTATTCGACGTGATCTTCGTTCCAAATTACTGACCAGTTGGGGGAGACAGAGAGAAGAGATCGACATCACTAATTGATAACGTCTGAGTTTTAACTGAATATCATGTCATGCCTCAAACTGAACACACATGTCTACATGAGTGATTTGATAGCCGATGTCATTATATGTCCGACACATTGCGGGCTCCGGAACGGGTTGCGCTTGGTATCACCCTATCTTTCTTTGAGTCATGTGACGTCATACCCATTTTAATGCATTTCCACAGACTAAGTAATTTTCAATCGGGTCTTGTAGGTTGACCTCTACTGACCCCTCAGCTTTCTGATTTCCTGATTTTCTCAATTAATTAAATGTATATATTAAAGTAACCACCCGTTCAATATATTCTGATGATTTGTGTGTCGCTTGAATAGTCCTGAATATGTGCGTTAAATTTGGATTAGATTGATTCAAGTGCTTTGAAACTATTTAAAAGAATAGGATGTTTCTCCGTTTACGTTTTAAATAGCATTTCCGTGTCGGTCTGTCACGCTTTGAAATACCATTTTCACCGCAGATTGCATGGACGCATGCTGATTCCAATTATTTCCAAGACGATTTTCAAGCTATTCTTGTTATATTCCCTGCCAGTGTATAATTATGATCGTTTGCATGTACATCTGCGTAGCATTATATTATTCCCATCTTTCCCCTGTCATCGGCCGGTCCGTGTCTTACATGTGTCTATGTGATCACGGATGTCAAGTCCTTTGGTTCTTAATCAAGCGGAAATACCCGGCCATAGAAAATATCACATGCTTCACGCATTGTTGAGCAGTCCCTTCGAGATGCAAGGTCGTTTTATTTAAATCTGACACCACCTCTTTGGAATTATGGGAGCCTTCACAATCAGGTAGTGAAACCCCTTTATTCCCTTTTCTTTTTTTCTTTCTTTCTTTCTTTCGCATCATTGCTTACCAAGTGGTTCTAGTTTCAAACCTTGCTTGCACATCCGTTGTACAATGTTTTCAATTAAGATACTATGACGTCCGTCGGTTGCTCTGTCATTCTTCTATTGTAAAATAGTTTTTACAACATGCAAGTTGAATGAATATAACTAGATGCGTCCAAGATCTTTATATATATATATAAAGCAACGTTATCTGTCTGCGTTTATGTGCGTGTGTGTGCCGTGGCGTCACAGTTAAATGGTGCATCTAAGAAGCAAACCCATCGCAGATTTGGAATCAGCCGATTCTAGCCGGTGTCCTTATAGATGTCGGAATAATAGTCATTAATTTCAATAGGAAGTAAAAAATAACATTAATAAACAATCTTTACGACATTTTAACGTTTCATTGAATAACCGAACGACATACTATTATAGTCGTCCATACTTGTCACGCTAAATTATCGCACGTATTTGACATATTGTTTACTTTGTAAAGAAAATATTTATCATTACATAATAAAATAACATGTAGATAAAATATTTACCATTATATACTATTTATAATTATATAATATTTATCATTATATAATATTTATCATCATATAATATTAATCATTACATAATAAAATTACATGTAGATAAAATATTTATCATTATATAATATTTATCATTATATATTATTTATCATTATATAATATTTATCATTATATAATATTTATCATTACATAATAAAATTACATGTAGATAAAATATTTATCATTATATAATATTTATCATTATATAATAGTTATCATTACATAATAAAATTACATCTAGATAAAATATTTATCATTATAAAATATTTATCATTAGATAATATTTATCATTATATAATATTTATCATTACATAATAAAATTACATCTAGATAAAATATTTATCATTATAAAATATTTATCATTAGATAATATTTATCATTATATAATATTTATCATTACATAATAAAATTACATCTAGATAAAATATTTATCATTATATAATATGTATCATTATATAATATTTATCATTATATAATATTTATCATTATATAATATCAATATTTACATAATAAAATTACACGTAGATAAAATATTTATCATTATATAATATTTATCATTATATAATAGTTATCATTACATAATAAAATTACATGTAGATAAAATATTTGATAAATGTTCATTAATAGATTTATATTTGTTTCTTTATTTTTTTTAGACAATCGAACTATGTTAGATCTATGCGGAGAGGTAAAACACATTTTTTGACTTGTGTATCACTATGACACACTCATTTAAGTAGGTTAAAAAGACAAAATATTTTTTGTTTAATCAGTGGCGGTCTTGATAGTGGCCTTCTGTGGGAATATTTTATGCCATCGTGGTTAAAAATCTCCCAATCGACAATTGTTTTTTTGGGGGGGTGCTATATTTGATTCTAGTTCGTCAGCTTTTCTTTTAGATAATTGTAGCAAGTTGTTTAAAAAAATAAAATGTAATTCGATTTTACTCCTTCCAGTAACATACTCTGTATGGGCCGAATGATTTTCAATGGCCGCCACTCTAAAAAAAATGGACGTGATTCTGTATTCAATCACGCAGGGTTACTTCCCTTTGATTTGTATAAGCAAAGTAATATTCTAATAAAACAACGGCATAGTATAAAAAGAAAAGAAAACTAATACAAATTATAAGTAGATATACTACAGGGAAACGCCGGGTCAGGATTCTATATACACGTTAGTTGGTCTCTCAGGTGATCGTTCAATATCAAATAGCACTTTCATTGCTAAACGCATAGATTGAATTGACGCATCTAACTTTAGATACGCCCAAGCATCTCACTTATTTGTTGTAAGGCTCGTAAAAAACTATAGTTGTAAAAATCAGGTTTAAATTTTACTCATTCCCAAAACCGGTCGAAAGGCGGTATTTACGAACAAAGAGCAATGCTCCCCCCCTAATTTTTTTTTAATGAATTAATATCGGTTAGGCACTAAACTTTCAGATTATGATTATCTAGTGTATTATCATTATTTAGATGCATATATTGTAGTATTTTGTTATAAAATGTTATGCCATCTCGGTACTTATATCGATCTTGACCCAGTTTCCGTGAGTTTCTTGTCGGAAGCGTTCTGCTATCCTACGCAAACGCCCGAGAGATGACGAGCCGATTTGTACCAGACGACAATTTTGATACGGCGCTGCGTCCTGTGATAATAATGTTTTGCTTGTTTTTTTTTGTTTTTTTTTTTGTTAGGGTTAGGGTTAGGGTTAGGGTTAGGGTTAGGGTTTAGGGTTAGGGTTATGGTTATGGTTAGGGTAAGGGTAAGGGTAAGGATAAGGGTTAGGGTGTAGGGTGTAAGGTGTAAGGTGTAGGGGTAGGGTTTAGGGTTAGGGTTAGGGTTAGGGTTAGGGTTAGGGTGTAGGGTGTAGGGTGTAAGGTGTAGGGGTAGGGTAGGGGTAGGGGTAGGGTTTAGGGTTAGGGTTAGGGTTAAAAATAGTTATTTGATAACAGTAATTTCGCTCTGTTTTTCTTGTTTTATTTGTTTTGTTGTTTAAAAAAGTTCTTGCAAATATAACTTAAAATTATAGGACGCAGCAACGTATCAAAATAACAAAAAATATTTATTTGATAACAGTAACTGCGCTATGTTTTGCTTGTTTTGTTTTTTTGTTGTTTCTTTTAGAAAATTTCTTGAAAATATAACTTAAAATTATAGGACGCAGCACCGTATCAAAATTGTCGTCTGGTACAAATCGGCTCGTCATCTCTGGGACGTTTGCGTAGGATAGCCGAACGCTTCCGACAAGAAAGTCGCGAAAACTGGGTCAAGATCGATATAAGTACCGCACATTCGCTACATCTTTTTGTTTGTTCAATAGATATATATTTTTGTTAAAAAATCATTTATACTAAGTAATAAAACTGTATGCATACGCTCTCATATCTGTGGAGTACGCTGGTCGAGGAAAGTATCATTTCCTATTAGTGTAAAGGCAAAACACTTCCGTAAACAAAATAGTATATTTTCGTTGGTCAGAATCGTAAAAGATATAAATAAATTAATAGCATCATTCATATACAATATAATTTATCCCACTGATACGCCACGCGTAGTTTCGTTTAAGTCAGTTTGTAGCACCGGAAAACAATCACTGGGGTCCCATTTTCTAATCTGGCTCATTCTAGACACGCTGAATAGCTGTAGAGACGACAAAATACCCGCCTCTATTCTCTCACACATACACACACATACTCTCAATGTCTCTCTATATATACATATATATATATATATATATATATACATAGAGAGAGAAAGAGATAACGATACATAGATATATAGATACACTGATATTTAAATATATATAGAGAGATAACGATACATAGATATATAGATACATTGATATTTAAATATATATATATATAGAGAGAGAGAGAGAGAGAAAGAGAGAGAGAGAGAGAGATAAAGATACATAGATATATAGATACATTGATATTTAAATATATATATATGTATGCATATATATATATATATATATATATACATACATATATATATATATATATATATATATATATATATATATATATATTTATGGGTTCTTATAAAATAATGTTTTTAAATATATACTCCATATAATATACAAATATGTTCCAAATTTTAAGCTCAATAAAGTTGTATCACAAGCTCCATAGCATTTATATATATATATATATATATATATATATATATATATAGAGAGAGAGAGAGAGAGAGAGAGAGAGAGTGAGAGAGAGAGAGAGAGAAAGAAGGAGAGAGAGAGATTTAAGTAATTATTTTTACATACGTATAAAATTTATATATAGATATACATATATATATGTATATATATATATGTATATATATATTGTGTACATGTACACACACACACACACACACACACACACATATATATATATATATATATATAGCTTTTCAGCTAATTTCAAAATAAATTGTTAGGAAAGTGTTTCTAAAATTGTTTCAATGTAATGTTATGCTTGAACATTCAAACATAAATACAAGATTCTAATTCATCGTTTTATTTTATTCTAACAACAGTCCTGAACATCGAAATTTAAAATAAATGACACTTCAGAAAAAAATTTAATGAAATAATCACTCAACTTGATATATCAAATACATTAGGAAGAACCAATGTAATGTATCAGTTTCAATGCCCGATGGGAGAATGTATATCCGAAAATAATAATAAAACTAATTCTTATATTGGTTTCATTAACACAACACTTTCCCGGGGACTCACCTTATATCTCTCCGACACTAGCTCCATTTGTCAACACCTAAAACAACATAGCACTCTCCTTTTCAATAGAGACACATGCTACTTAACAATACTACAATAATACACAACGATACAAACATCAAAAGATTAAAAATTATTTAAGCCCTCTACATAAAAACTAAACATCCCACAATCAATAATGTGAATTACGAAACTGGTCACATCATTTTAAAGTTTGAAGCATAGTAATTAACGTTACCAAATTCTTAGCCATTAAGCAATTATTTAATTTTGAACGCTCTTAGATCGTGATCAAATTCTTAGCGGTTAAGCCGTCAAACTTTTGAATCTTGCACGCTCTTAGAACATAATGACTCTCTCATGTAACACTTCAATATTATAGACCCTTTTGCTGTTGTAAATTATTAGACATTGTAATAATTTTAAAAATTCAACAGTAAACACATATTTTTAAAGACACCAAGAATAAGACCGACTCAAGATGATTTGACAAATCTAATCGAAAGTACTCGCGAAAAAAGAAATAAAATAAAACAAAAAACTTACGGAACTTTCATACAGAAATTTGACCGAAACACGAAATGGACCATTCAGAAAATTGAAAAAATAAAAAAGTCTTATCAATGATAAACACTCCGTGTAATTTAATGTATATATATATATATATATATATATATATATATATATATATATATATATATATATATATGCTTTTCATGTACAGTATTAAATCTTAAAGTAATGAGCCGATCATTATTAAATTTGGAACACAGCTGTTCAGCATATGGGTTCAAAATATGGCCGATATAAAGTTTATTTAGTATTTCAAAGAGAGTAAAATTGGGTGGAAGCCGTTCGTGAAAAGTACGATATCTCCGTTTTTTTTTTTAATTTTTACAATAGGTAATATACATCAATTAATAATATTCCCCAAAGTTCAGTTCCTATGCGGTGTTTGAAATTCTATTAACACAACATCCCATTTGAATATCCACATATATCAGATGTGAATTAAATTCAATCTATAGTCCTTAGTCCTTAGAAGCAAGATTCCTTGAATGGTAATTTCCTCTTTGGACGCATTAAGCTTAAGCTTTCAATTCTAAACTTTTTTAGAGAGCCACAATCCTGTAATGTATTATGATCAAAATTAGCATGAAGTCTTTTTACATAAGGTTTTTATATATTTATTATATCTTTATTTTAATTTCCGCAAGGGATCATTTTTTTAACTTAGTCTACCCCTAACAAGGCAAGTTGCCACTGTAGACGTAAAGGGCTACTGAGAATTAGGATAAAAGTTTATGGGCCCATCCTAAATTAGGGCTGTGCAGCAAGATGCTTGTTCACATTAGTTTTACATTTCTACGTGTCGGTAGAGTCGGAAAACAGAGAGCAGGGAGAGAGTTCCAAAAGCCGGCAGCTCGAGGAAAGAAGCAATTTGAGTAGAAAGGGTCTGCGGCATCTGGGGAACTCCACAGTATATAGATGATTGTATTTACGTCAAGAGGAGCACCAGATCAGCATGTTCATCGGCGCATATTCCATTAAAATATTTGTAAAACAAGCATAATGATGCAACATTGCTGCGATGGGGCAGGGTCTGGAGCTTGGTGGATAGTGACGGACCTATCAGACTAGAAATTCTTTTTTGGACCTTGTCTAAGAAGTAGAAACTGGTGGGTGGTGTAGCAGCCCAGATGTGACAACAATACTCTATGCATGGGCTGATGGTGGCTTTATAGGGATATAGGATACTGTCATGTGTGAGAAGTTTTCTAGCTCAGTAGAGGGAGCCCACTTTCGTTGCAGCAGCCTTGGCAATGTCTTTTATGTATTTGTTCCAATTCATGTGGTAATTCATGTTACCTGTGAAAGTTAGGCCGAGGAGTTTGAACGTTAGACTCTCGGATAACGTGTCATTTGCTATCGTAATCTGTGGTTGAAGAGGTTTCTTGTAGTTGTTGAAGGAAATGAGCTTTGTCTTAGAAGCATCAAATGTTACCATCATTTATGACCCCATTCAACTACAGACTGGATGTCACTTTCTAAGGATTCAGCCATTGCCTCGGATATGTGTGCGTCCGTTTTACCCACATGACGAAAGTAGAGCGTAGTGTCGTCAGCTAATATACCCATCTCAGACACAATGTCATCAGGGATGTCGTTTTCGAAAATCAGAAAAAATAAAAGCCCAAGGATCAATCCGTGGGGTACATCTGCATTTATGTCATACTGTTTCGATGAACAGCAATTGAGGGCAACTTGGATATTTCTGTTGGATAGAAAGGATCTAATTATATTTAATATTCGTCCAGTAATACCATATAAATTAATGTTTATAAGAAGACTTTTATGTCAGACTTTGTCAATGAGACATGAAATAATGCAACACTGTTCTGTTGGGAGAATTGATTTTACCAATTCTGTGACTGGTATTCATTTAGTGTATATACAAAGTGGGCAAAAATAAGGGTCCTATTTTTAAAAATTCATAACTTTTTTATTTATTAATTTTTTTTTTAATTTTTTTTTTAGAATAAGTAAAGGACCCCTTCCGAAGCAAGCATGAGCCGTATTAGCCCTAAGGAACGTACCCTCATTTAGAAAACATTATTTTTGCTTAAAAAACTCAAAACAGTGTAAAAAACAATACTTTAGTTTTTGTAAGTTTTAAGAAGTGTTTTTCGGCTAAAATTTGTTTTGTTTATTTCAAAAAATCTCGGAAGGGTCAGTCTACACACACATAAGGTTTGGTGAGTTTAACTTTTATTTTGTGGAAGTTATTCAAATTCAAGTTATTCAAATTTAAAGATATGACCCTTATTTTGGCCCACCCTGTATATATATATATATATATATATATATATATATGTGTGTGTGTGTGTGTATGTGTGTGTGGGGGGGGGGCGGGTGGATCTAGAGAGAGATCATATAGATAGATTGATATATAGATAAATCGATAGATAGATAGATATATAGATAGATAGATAGATACATACATACATACATACATACATACATACATACATACATACATACATATAAACAGAAAGGGAAAAAGGTAGAGGTTTTACAAGTATGCGATGATTCACATTCGATCATGAAGTAAAATCTAAAAAATGTCGAACGATTGCCATGTCCTAAAGAAGATTTCCGATGCAAACATCTAACTTGCTTTTCTTGTAAGGATCTGATAATTCGATCACATATCCAAACACCGAAATGTCGTATTAGATCAGTATTTATTTCGGCTTGTTTAAAAAAGGAAGTGTCCAGCCGAAACGAAATAAATAACGGGCTATTTTTTATACTAATTTTACTGTTGTTTCTTTTACGGATTCTGTTTTTATTTCGGCTTGTGGTATAACTTTCTATCTGCAAATATTTAAGAGCAAAAGAAAAGAAAGTGATCATAAGAAGTCGTAAGAGTCGACACAAATGCTCATATGTATTGTAGGTTTTTGAACGCAAATAGCATGCAAATAAAAAGAAGAATTAACGTGTACGTAAGTGTGATGAAGACGTGAGTCGTATTAAAAACTGGATTGGGTAATGTTAAGATGCCTCTATCTAATCTGCGCGTCTACCGATTAAGAGCTTATCTTCAAACACTAGCGTAACAGACCGACAAAGCGGTTGATAGACGGAATAGCCTCTTATATAGAGTTGTGGATACATTTTAAAATGCTATTTAAAATATAAGCTTGACAGACTGACAATTCTAATTCAAACAGAGTGACAAAAATTATATTTCAAACTTAAGCGTGTCAGATTCACAATTCTATTTGAAATGTAAGTGTGACAGACTGACAATTCTAATTCTAATTCAAGCATGATAGACTGACAAAAATTATATTTCAAACTTAAGCGTGACAGACTGACGAAAACTCTATTTCAAACAGTCGCGTTACAGATAGAAAAAAATAGATTTCAAACATTTGCGTGACAGACTAAAAAAATTCATTTCGAACTTAAGCGTGACAAAGGAAATGCTGTTTCGGAATGTTTTAGATAAGAATTGATAATTATATTATTTGGATTTTCGGACTACTGTTTTTGTCTTGGGTGTCATTCTTACAACGTTTTGACCGATGTAACCTCCGACCTTCTTCTGATGTACCCACATACACACGTGGCACAACGGATAAAGATATTGATTAACAATAAGTTAACAATAAGTCCAAGCGTACCTTACTTTCGATGCAATCATCTGCCTATATAAGAGTCAGATAAGTCCAAATATCGAATACAGTGGACACATCCAGGGAGGTGCCGCACAAAGCACTCCTCCCTGCCTTGACAGAGTACAAAATTGACTACGTAATCTATTGGGGGGGGGGGGATTTTTGTCTTCCCTACAATCCCTTTCACATGTATTCATTAGTGATAGGACGATTCCAATATTTTTCCCGATTCCGATATAACTACCGATTCTGTCCTAAATTCCCGATTTTGATCCGATTCTTTTAAAACCTAAATATTTAGCTATACGGTTGTTTTTTATTGGTGGGATTATCGTAAAAACCTATGTAATATGTGCATATATTTTCGGAAACGCAAAAATACACTTGTGGGTGGAGGGTAATTGATATATAGATTTTATTTTGACTGGCAGATTTAAAATCAATAAATATTTACAATTTAAGCAATGGAAAATTAAGTTTTAAACAAAAACAAACACAACAAAAAAACATTAAAAGAATTGTTTATTACATTTGAAAATGGGCACATTTTCCGATTCAAATACCCATTCTAATGCCCATTCAAATACCCATTCAAATACCCATTCTAAAGCCCCTAAAAATTCCGATATGTCGGATTCCCGATTCCAGTTCGGATTAATCGTCCCAACACTTATATACATATATATAAACATGAATGTGAGTGCGAGTGTGTATGTGTGTGTAGACAAAAACATATATACGCACCTACATACATATGCATATACGAACCCACATACATAAAGCAGAACGGATACACTGACCCAAACACACATGCGCAGCACATACACAAATGCACACACACACACACACATGAAAGAAAGGAATTATGAAAAAATAAACAACCCTCATAATTACGACACTCTTAATTCTATATCAAAATGTTGAACAAATAATTCACACACTCCAATAAACCCAAGTGGTGTGCCTCAATATGTACTGATGTTGACGTAGAGAGTGAGAGGGGAGGAACCCAAGTGGCGCATGCGCACACAAACACAGAAGATTCAACCCACATTATTTTCAAGACTCTAATATTTTTTCACAATTACAATACGTTTTTCAAAACAATATCTTAAGAAAACTGCGCATGTTATAGAAATTTAAACACCAAATTGTTTTTAAAAAATGAAAAATATTAAATAGCAAAGGAATTTTTAAAAATTAATAAATGTTGGTAGCTCCACTTATTTTAATATATATATATATATATATATATATATATATATATATATATATATAGGGTGGGCCAAAATAAGGGTCCTATCTTTAAATTTGAATAACTTGAATTTGAATAACTTCCACCAAATAAAAGTTAAACTCACCAAACTTTATGTGTGTGTAGACTGACCCTTCCGAGATTTTTTGAAATAAACAAAACAAATTTTAGCCGAAAAACACTTCTTAAAACTTACAAAAACTAATGTATTGTTTTTTACACTGTTTTGAGTTTTTTAAGCAAAAATAATGTTTTCTAAATGAGGGTACGTTCCTTAGGGCTAATACGGCTCATGCTTGCTTCGGAAGGGGTCCTTTACTTATTCTAAAAAAAAAAAATTTAAAAAAATCAATAAATAAAAAAGTTATGAATTTTTAAAAATAGGACCCTTATTTTTGCCCACCCTAAATATATATATATATAAATATATATATATATATATATATATATATATATATATATATATATATATATATATATATATATATATATATATATATAGTGTGTGTGTGTGTGTGTATGTCAGGGTATGTTGAAATCAATAAAGTGCTTGATCGTAAGAATTTGAAAGCTAAACTACACATTATTTATTTAAAAACTATACATTACAGTTTCTAAAGAGGATCATATTCTATTTTCCATCCATGTCAATTAAACTATACTCAATCTCTAGAAACTATAATTTTTAGTTTAAAAAGAAATAATTTGTATGTATATATATACATATATATATATGTATATATATATATATATATATATATATATATATATATATGTATATATACATCTCTCTCTCTCTCTCTCTCTCTATATATATATATATATATATATATATATATAGAGAGAGAGAGAGAGAGAGAGAGATAGATAGAGAGAGATTATAGAAAAATGCAATACGTTAGATTGTCCTATTGTTTTCCGAGAATAAATGAGATAACTTCATATTCTTGGCTCCAAATTAGTAATTCATTTTTCTTTGTATACATTGAAAAGATAAGCTTTCCACTATTTTAATTATAATTTTTACGCGGGTTAATATTGAAATAGTGGTGAAATGAGAAAAGAATTGTAATTTTACATGATAGTCCAAGAAACATGTATTCATTTTATTATTGCGATGATTTCTATGAAAATTACCGCAGGACATGAATAGTGTTATTTTTCAGCAGGATGGGGCAACACCACATTGCTCTAATTTTTCACCCGAACCTATCAGACCTTTGGAATGTTTTCTTGTTGGAATTCCTATAAAACAAGGTCTATGCTAACAATCTACAAACTATTGCTACATTCAAATATACAATTCAACAGAGGTTAAAAGAATTTACCGTTTGGCAGGCTCATTACACATTTCAATGTGCGAGTAGCCACAGTTATTCAGGGCCAAGGAGGTTTTGTCTCGCAAATTAGAAATTATAAGGCTGTTTATGCTACATGTTTTTTACGGGGAAATATATATATATATTTCATTTTACTTCAGTCGAAGTTCTAAGAAATCAAGGGGCCTCTTCCTGGGGCTAACACTTGATCTCTATATGAGATACATAGATATTCGAATATTACATTAAAGTCCTCGTTTACTTTTCAAACGTTGAGTTAAGAACATTAATTTTCCACTCCCTAATTGACCTGTGAACTATGTTATAGTATATCTTTCGTGTGGTCTCTTGGTCTTACCGGATTCCAAGACAAGTATTCATCTAGTCTGGTGAAGTATCCAGCTTAGTGGTGTTACTTCAGGTAACATCACTAGAGGAAAATGTACTATTTCTCGTATTGTTGGATAATGGCCCTGTGGGGTCGGACGCATCTTGAAGTGGACGCATGTGGAGAGATCGTTTGGTTTGGCTTGAACGATTTAGTGCGGGTGGACCCGTACAATCGAGTGCAGAATTGGGCTTTTCTCACGGTTGGAGCTCACAGACACTGACAGGGTCACCACGTTGATGAGACCTCAGATTAAGGTTCAATGTACACCTGCGATAGGGGCTCTGTGACGTCACGGGCTTTTGTGTGGGAAGCAGAGTTTTGTCACCCTGGTTAGTGGAAGCAAATCGAACAGACGTGTTTCTCTATGTAGTCCGAAATGAGAAATGGGGATTGATTTCCTTAAGAGAATACAGGCATGAGATTCCTTCTTCCCCCGCCTCGAATGGCTAAGGACTTAAATAGGAATTAAATACGATAAAGCAGTAATTCGATCTCTCCCTCGACATTAGTAACGCATCTCCGGCGGCGACGATAATTAACGCTTGAAATAAAAGAATCAAAAGTTTAAAGGTTTTTGTTGCAGACACAGCAGACGACACACCCCTACACGCGAGGAAGAAGAAAAGATACGAGAAACTAGACGACATCAAGACGACACCCCTCCACGCGACGAGGAAAGAGAGAAAGTACGAGAAATTAAAAAGTTATGCAACATATACATTTTTGGTGTTAAAAATAACCAGTTGTTTAAGCAAGAACTGCCACAGCCCATTCCAAGACGAATACACAAAGCGAGAACTGCCACGGCCCATTCCGGGAGGTATGCAACAGTATAATCCAGTGTATACCCATACCGAAAAAGTTTTATATGTCTTGCGAATACTATGTTATTTTGAATTTTTCGTCAGGATTTTCTAGTAGGTAATTCAAACTCCCCAATAGTAATTCAAACTCCCCAGTAGGGAATTCAAACTCCCCAGTAGGTAATTCCAACTCCCCATATATATATATATATATATATATATATATATATATATATATATATATATGTGTGTGTGTGTGTGTGTGTGTGTGTGTGTGTGTGTGTGTGTGTGTGTGTGTGTGTGTGTGTATTAAATTCATCCACATAGTTATACGTTGCATATTAACGGACTCTTCGGTGTGGAGATAACTGTTCAAACTGGTCACATGATTCTAACCCCGTAACACGAGTCACCTGTAATTAAAATCCGAGAGCTCTATTCGATGAGCCAATTCAAACTATTATGCGAAAATTAGAGAACTAACCCATACTTATGATAATTCAGGAGAACAACATAGTCAGCCGTCTTAACTAGTGACGTAGACAGGAACATTTATTTTAGCTTAGATTAGGCGGATTATATAGTTTCTCTTAATAGACTCGGATATATATATATATATATATATATATATATATATATATATATATATATATATATATATATATATATATATATATATATATATATATATATATATATATGAGGTGGTGTAGTTTTTTTGTGTAATATGTATATATAGAGGTCATAGAAGCCTATCACAAAACAATAAGTGGAAATATGCTGATGTTGAGAAAGAAGAGAAAAACAAGTGATTTTTAGTAAATCTTACTTTATTTAATTCGAACTCTTATACAGTGATCTAGTGGGAGTAACCATGTTCCACAATATATTTCGAGGTAATACCTCTTCATCAAATTTAAGTTTTTCAAATCTCCTAAAACTTATTGTCTTAAGCGCTGGTGATATTTTTTTCCTTTGTATTATTGCAGTAAATTATATTTAGATTATGAAACAATTTCCGTAAATTTATTTGTTATTGGTATATTTATTTATTTATTTTAACTTATTTTGACTAATTTTAATTTGGTTTTATTATATTACTTTTTCCCAATTTTAAAATTCAAATTAAATCTGTTAACGAGTTTTTTTATTTAATATTTAATATTAAATTTGTGTGCAGAATACGGGGAGATAATAATAGAAAGTGTTTAGTGTATGTACTGTATGATAACAACTTTTTAAGAAATATTTTGAAATGTTTTACCAGTTAAGAGTCACGAGTAGTCTTGTTTATTCATAACTGAAGCAAAAAAATTGAATGAAAATAAAGTAACTTATATAAAAGAACATAAAACAAAAAAGGATATTGTTGTTGCGAGGCGTCGTGCCTCATTAAACGGCCTTGGGTAAAACTTACTTGCCTCAGTAAATAGTAAATCAAGAATAGAGAGTCAAAAGTGTTGTTAGAGATTAGAATGTTATTTAACGTGACAGACTGACTGACCGACGTAAAAAAACTGTTAATTGAAAACTGCAAAATCGTCCCTTGTTTCGCTAACCAAAATCAAAACGAAAGAAATGAAGAAGAAATACCGACGATAATTGAACATGGCTTTTTCAGGCGGCCATGTTTAAAAACGAGTTTGTGTTGACGATAGATAAAAAACGGCCGTGACAGTAAGATCTCGTTTTAAACGTTGAATTACGAGAGTAACTTTGACAAGAGCCAGGTCTCACGTGGCATTAATATAAACATAAAAAGGAAGCTTGACAATTGCTTCCAAGAAGGACTAAAGAAAATAAATGCTCCCACGTATATCTGCGAATTCTTAACCCCTTTATTTATGAATAGCCTTAGAGCGAGTAAATTAACTTTTTTTATTTGGATTAAACTTAGGAAGAGGATTATATATATATATATATATATATATATATATATATATATATATATATATATATATATATACATAATATATGTATGTATTAATTAAGTTAAATAATGTGTTAAAATCCACTTAAAATATTGATTTAAATGTTATTTTAAATCAATTCACACACATACAAATACATATATACATATATTTATTTATTTATCTTATATAGAAAGTAAAATGAATTTCACCTAACTCATTCACCATTATAGCTTTCGAACAAAAACCTGCATGTGATAATCTTTTCCACCACCCACTTAGGCCATTTCCTGATGCGTGTTTTCAGAAAATATACGTTAGGTTCGTCTTCTCTAACAAAATGTCTTACATTCCTTCCAGCTCAACAGCTTCTCCTAAAACAGTCAGCCACAAATAAGGTCGACGGTATTTACGATTTCACGCAAACATCTACTGCATCGGCCACCCATTTCACCGATATTGTTCCTGATAGGTTACTTGAACCTATAACCTTTATTTTTCCATATCTTCCTTGTTAGTATTTCCAATAAATTATACTACATTTTAAATCTAAATACAGAGTGCTCCTTTCTTCTTTCTTAGAGCATTGAGGAATGATAGCATAAATGAATGTCGGTTTGCATTAAGAAACCACCGAGTTCATCTGATTATGTATAACACGCACGTCTATGTTCGACATATCAGCTTGCTGTAGAACAGTGGTGTCTGGTATAAACGATTGACAGTTAATATTTACGATCCTCATGAGGCACATTTGGCGGAAACTCTCAAAGGTCGGCGGTAATTGGTCTATGCCTTTGGGAATGCAGAATAATAGACGAGACACATGATTCGTACAGATTTAACCTTGTTTTCATGCTAAGGTATCTGTCTTTACACGCGCGCTTTTCCAACTTATTAAAGTCTTGGCTGGCCTTTTCAATCTTTAGCAGTATTTCGGAATCCAGAGATCCATCTCGAGAGAGAGTGCTGACAAGATACACAAAGGAGTCAACAACATTTAATCTGATCCCCTTGATGTAAATGTTAGGTTCAACGTACTGCAGTCCTGTTGGAATGTTAAGCATTATCTTAGTTTTATCCAGATTGATTAGTTCAAAGGTGGTGGGCGCTCAAAAAAAGAGGTTCATTATCACATGCATATCCTCCTCACCTTTGTCTAATTGTTCAGCTAGTGCGTGTTGAAATAGAAGCGTGCCCTCATGACATTGTTAGAGTTGTTTAAGCATTGTGACAACTCTTGGTGGGTAACATATTATACCGAAGATTGTTTATAGTGATTTTCTGTTAACAGTGTCGAAGACTTTCGTCAGGTCTACAAAATCTTGATAGAGTGCTATCCGTTGTGCGATGCATTTTTCCTGAAGTTGTCAGGCAGAAAACATCATATTCACGGTCATGTCTAAAGCCGCTCTTGCATTCCGGGGTAACCAATTCGTGAGACAGCCAAGCAAGAACTTTGAGCCAAGCAAGAACTTTGAGAGACTCACGCATTATATCAAGATCAGTTTACTTCGCATAAACCTGTTGTCTTAACGAAATCCTTTACTCCGCATGAATCGAACAGTGCGCACACTTTAAATCTTTCGCCTACGGGTCATAAATAATCGAGAGTGTGTCCATGCGTTGCCCGTGGGTGGATCAAAGTGTTGCATAGCTCCACTTTTGGGCCGCGGCGGTCCTCGTTCTATATACTAGTCCAACTACGGGCCGCGGATTTACTCATTTAGTATACTCGTCTCTGAAAGGGCCGTGGCCGTTCACATTTAATACTCGTCATTTTTAAAACAACATAAATCACATAGTTCATATATTGTGTGCATACCTTAGATTTCTCCCTCGCCGTGTAGAGGGTCGTGTCGTCTAGTGGATGTATTCTTTCTTATTTCCTTCCTGCCGTGAACCACGCCGTCCGTTGTCTGCAACAAAAGATTCCCGACCGACTCACCAAACAACGATCTTTTTACTTTCAACTCTTTTTATTACAAGCGGTTGTTATATCAGCTGGGAGTCATTCACTACGTCGAGAGAGATAGAGAAAGCAATCACTACTTTATCGTAGTTAGTTAACAATTATTTTCTTTACCATTCATAGAGACGGGGAAGGATATCTCTCGCTTGTATTTTCTTAGGGAAATATTTCCCTAACTGTTGTAAATTACATTTTAACAATCACGTCTCATCGGTTTGCATCCAAAACCTCTCGCAGGTGCGCACCGAACCTTGATCCGGGGTCTCGTCACACGGTGAACTTGTCACGTCCATGATTTCTGACTGTGAGAACAGGCCCCATTCTGTATTCGACTGCCGGTCCACCCCGCGTTAATTCGCGCAAGTCAAACCAACGATTTCCAACAGATACGTCTATTCTCATAGGGCCATTATCCAACACAAGTTAATGTATTGGCAGCCGTCTAATGCGAAACGTGATCTTTGTAAAAGGACAGGATAGTTTCCTCGTCATTGCTAAGAGTGGGAGCATACACCGAAATGAGTTATGAGGCGGTTGCAGAGCAATGGTACACTAAAGTGTATAATCCTATCACTAAATCCATGGGACTACTCGATTCTATTGAGACTAATGATGTGCGAACAGAAATGCACAATTCTAACTATTCGCCTTTCTCCCTATGACCTACCATCCCAGAAATACGTATACATAAATTGATCCTCATTGCTGATTCGGATGTCTGTCCACATTCACGGCTTCGTTAGACACCCTTATAACATAGCCCTGACCATTTGGTCTTCATACCGCTAGTTAGCCGAACGCTTCAGGTCCCCCTTGACTTGTGCTATAGTTAAGGAACCCCACCCCCCTAGCCACAAATTATTTTCTAACCGCTTTTCTGCTCTAGCCTAATTTAAGGTGAGGATCTGGCTATATTGAACAGCAAAGCGTATAATTTTAGTTTTTAAGATAACCCACCACTTAGTCCCGGTAACTGCCCTACTAGAGCCTGCTGAATGAGTAATAGTTGCTTTTCCCCGGAATGGACGTGTCGGCATCAAGGAGGTATATAACTTCCAGTACCCAGCTAGCTTAAGTCTATTTTCTTAAAGTCAAACGGGCAACAACCAATTTGTTGTCAGAGTGTTATAACCAGTGGAACTTGGGGCAAGATAGAAAGTCTACGTCGCGTCTTTTGACTAACATCCTGTCCAAGTAGGTACTTGAGCAGGAAGACGTACTAGGATGCCACGTGCACAATTCCCGCCGCGAGTGACTGAGGTTTAACCTGTCAGCAAGATCGTACGAGACCATCAAGGTAGACAGACTGCTCTCACACATATGCAACTTTCTAGTCTCGCTCACCCTATCTATCTTGAGATCAAGGATGGCATGCTAATCACTCATTAGAATTAGCCGCTACGAACCCGTGAGGAACACCTTTAACCGCCGAAAAAAGGAAACATGTTCCAATTGGGTGTTGGGCGCATTCATTGCGACGATCTGAAACTTGGTGTGTCTAAAGGCAACATCGGCAACGATCAGCTTTCCTACTGTATCTGTGTGGACAATGTTTACCTTTGAAGCCAGGGTACGACTCACTAACAAGGAAACACCTCTAGCATCACGGCGGCCGAATGCTGAAAATCGAATCACAGTGGGTTTCCTACAGATCAACCTCATCTATGTTGTGGGCCAGGAGATCCCTCAGCACGCGAGCAACCTTGCCTCGGGATCTTATGCACCTGGTATTGAGACTTGCTAAGTTTAATTTCGTGAACATGATCACTATTCAGTGTTGATCACCGGCCTGAAATCCTCAGAAGTGTGGACATCGGAAATCTGTTCCAGGCTGCCTTTCAGCAGTTTGGTCGTAACTCGACCAACTCGGGCAACCCCCCGACGTCCAGAATGAAAGTTAATTTGATAGCATGCTAAAAAGAAGGGTGAAAATAAATGGAGACCATATCTTCTGCCTTCACTTCAACTTTTTATAGCGCTTGATTCTCTTTTTCCACCAACTTTACACCGGGCACCGCGTTGACTGCCACGTTAACTCTTCGCCACATGAAGTTGGTCCTCCCACACTGCTTGGGCCTTAGAAAGGACATCACTATTGGGCCGTCGGGGTAATTTTGTGGATCATCAACTGGCAGCTTGTCGACCGTTGTTAAGATTTGCATCGGTTTTAACGTTTTCCTCTGCTTCCGGAACCATCTTCAGGGGTTGGGTATCGAGTTAATAACATAAGTTATTAAATGTTTTAGTAATGGTTTTGGCGGGAACTATTAAGATTAGTTGTAGTAGTAATAGATTATTAGTATTAAAGACATTTTAGGACGTTTTCACTGTTTTCGAAATTCATTTTGTTAATTGCTGTTTTTATAGCTTTTATATGTTGGGCTTCTACTATTTGCTATTTTAGTTTGTTATTTTCCTATTCTAATATGGTTGCATTATATACAAGAATTTTCCGAAGTTGAAAGCGGGAGAAAAACTGGACTATTGCGATTGTGTCAGATATGTGTATGATGAGACATACCCAGTTGTGGATGCACCATGGTCGTTTTTGTCTCATTGAGGGGAGGGGCAGCATTCTCTGTATGTGTCTATGCTCCGTCGAACAGCTTACCAGAGGTGCTAATCATGTCTATTGTATCCAGGATTGAATTCGTCTTGCACAAAATATTCAGAGGCTGCTTTGATGTATACATCTTTTAACTGGTCATTTACATGGCTTGTTGCACTTTGCTATATATTGCCAATAAATGTAATTGATTGATATCGACAGCCTGTAACTCAGGCATCTAGAAAGGATCAACAAGAAAATATTCGGACACAAGTCGTCTGCACTAATTAACGATGAAACATCGATGTATGTAGGTAATAAATAATTAATATTTATTTATAAATATTATTATATAGCCGCCTTTGCTAAGCTGAGTGAATTTAATAACAAGCAGTACTACTCGCTTCATTGCGAGAACCAACACTATGTGTTGTTGTTAGATCACTCTTCGCCGCTTGCTGTGAATACTCGCCGACTTGGTATTTACAAAGTTAAATTCCTACTAAATTCTGAGTAAATTTCTGGTGGCTAACCGGTACTCTCCTGACTTGAGAATCAGTGGCGATTTGTAGTCGGAGTTCGCGCCCATTGACCATCGGGAATTAGTTTCCTCCACTGAAGAGTTCGTAAGCATGAAACATCGATGTATGTAGGTAATAAATAATCAATATTTATTCATAAATATATATAATTATTATTAAGAGACTTTAATTATTTTATTTACTTTTTTCCTTTTGATATTATTATAATAAATTATTATTATATTTTATTTCTTCTTTATATGCGATTTTGATACATAATGTTTGATGACTGTAATCATATTAGATTCGAGGTATGTCCCTTAATTTGGTCCATTGTTCACTGCTTAAATCGTTGTTAGTTTTTCGATTTGTTCGTCTCCCCACGTCTCCCATTTCAGTTACTAATAAACATATTTATTTAAAGAGAGTTTTTCAAGCATTACTCAATCCCATAACTAAATAATAGTTTGCATGTATTTTATGTAATACAGGAAAGAGGTTTGGCCAAGCAAACATTAATTAACTCACATCTACGAAAGAAATAGGAAATAGGCGGAATTTATTTATTAATGTTTTATTTTCGCAGACAACACAAAATGGCTATTTTGCATTTTTATAAAAAATATTACAAAAACATTATTCTTAGGAGATTGAGAAAGACATTCTGCCAGTTTCTGTTTTTGGATTCGATTTCGTTTTGTGAAAGTGGTTGTTTTATAGCTTATTTACAAATAATTTCCTAAAGAATCATTTTTTAAGCATTCAGAAGAAAATATTTCTTACATTGTGTATATAAACTGAACAAGACAAGTATAATTGTATATTCGTTGTTTTCTCTAAACGACAACCACAAGAAGACATATTGTTTAAAAAGACAAAAGTATCGAAAATTATTCCATATGTTGAGTAATCATAATTGACTAACTATTACAGTAAAGTTAGAAATCGAATCTATATAATAATACACTAAAGTAATGTCATGTTCGTATGTAAGTTATCAACATCCACCCGTTTTTAAGATAGGATCGCCCGATCGCGGAAGACACTATATAAAAAAAGTAAGTTCTCGTTAATGTCATTTGATGTCGCTGTTGTGTCGAACATAAAACTTACTAGAATATATTTTCTTGGCCTTCTTGCTAAAATCAAAGTGAAATTCCTGTTCTGTCCAAAGATAGTTAAATCATAGTGTGCGGTATATGTCCGGGACAGACGTCCATAGAATGGAAATATGTGACACAACTCTGTCGTCAAAAATGACAGTGAATAAATTATTCTTCGCAAGTGTTCGCACTTGCTATTTATCTACATACATTGCTAAAATATTCATATAAAAATCATAGATTTACGACAGTAATTTCATTGTTGATATATAAATTATTATTAGCATTTCTGATGACTTAAATAAACATCCACATTGAATTGTTTTTCGTTATAGAGTGAATTCATTTGAAGCGGCAAAGTAAGACTAAGTTGGTCATCTCATTTGTTACTTTCGCCGTTACTTATCGCTAAAGATACAATAACAAAAAATATAACATTATAAACGATAAAATTCACGTCATTTCAGACGAGTAAATATAAGTAAAGAAATAATGCAAATATATATGCATATGTATTAATTTATAGATATATATATATAATTTAATATATATGAACACTTCCTTGAAAGTGGGGTGATAAGGCATGTGTAGGGGTGTAATCTCATGCGTATGTAATATGGAGGTAACTCCGTAGCTAGATGTGAGCAAAATAAACCATTTGTTAATTTAGCTAAAAAAACAATAACAACAAAAATAACTTTATAAACGATATATTGTCAAGTAATTTATGACGGGTCTCGTAGCGTAACACTTAGCCCACTATGTCACCTCCCCAGTGATTAGAGGCTCCGTATATATGTAGAGAAAATAGTTCTCCATGAACACGTATTTCGCCGTAGTTGACTCCCGCTGATGAGCCGCAGTAACGGCGAAACACGTGTTCATGGAGAACTATTTTATATATATATATATATATATATATATATATATATATATATATATATATATATATATATTTATATATAATATTACTGAATAAACATTAAATGATATGTACATACATACGTCGTTTTTAGCTTCTGTTCTCATCAGTGTAAGGAGGTGCTAATTTTAGACGTTCACAAGGCGCGAACTATTGACTCAGCTCTATTATCTTTGCCATACTGAAATTATCACGTTATACGGAAGAAATTAAGTTATATTTATGCCGAATACAGACGGCAATAAACAGCAAGACAATCTAGAGGACACAAACGAATTTAATCGAAGCTTTGCTTCATTGCTTAAGTGAATATCTATTTTTATATCTCCGAACAGTGCTCAACTTTAATTTCTTAAATGAGCATGATATTCATATATATATATATATATATATATATATATATATATATATATATATATATATATATATATATATATGAAGAATATAGGAAAATGGAAAAATCAATTCTCCGAACGGAACAGATTTGCACTAATTTAATGTATTCTTGCGAAGATGAAAATCAAGATATGGCGATACTGAATGTAATGTCTAGAAGCCTTATTCCAATTTTGATCAAAATCCATTACATGATTTTGATTCAAGAAAATGTCTAACAATTATGGGATTTTAAGAATAAATTGAAATTCAGGAAACTTTGCTCAGTTAGCGTCTCATGAAAATGTGAAATATTGTGCCATGTTATGCCCCCTAAAAATCTTTTAAATTACACCAAAGAGACTGAAATTTAGGGAATATATTTAATTGATGTATAGTACCTAGTAAAAATTTCACAAAACTTAGAAATATCTCTATTTTTTCGAAGAGATTCCATCCGGTCTTTGCCCATTTACATAAAACTAAATTAAACAAAATTTAGCCCACTTTACCAGCCCTTACGTCTTGCAAAGAAAAAAATGTATGTATATATATATATTCTGTCCAAGAAACATACTAACCACACACCCGAACCTTGCTCTCTGGCCAATTGCCTTATCCCCAACACTGATCTATGCCACCGCGCCAACTGTTTATACAAATTACAGTGCAACAAATTCTACATAGGAAACACAAGACCGCTACACCTATGCATCAAAGAACATATGAACGCCCGTGTATCCTCTTTCCACAAACACACACCCCTATGCCACACTACTCAACGCGACACCATCGTCTCTATCCTAGCCTCTATCAGAAACATTGGGGACCTAAGAATCACAGAATCGATCCTCATCTCCAGATTAAACCCCTCA
>OY744552.1:25645944-25695944 GCA_963556195.1 Sepiola atlantica | reverse complement strand
TATATATATATATATATATATATATATATATATACTATTTTGTGTATTTATGTCACATTCTCTCTTTTAAGAAAATATTGTCAAACATTACATAAATTTTTCCCTGATTATACCTCTTTATATTAGAAAAAAAATTTTAATTAAAAGCAAACGTATAATCAAGCAAAAAGGTTTTGTTATGTTATGTTTAACGATATTCATATATATATATATATATATATTTGAATATTGTTAAACATAACAAAACTCTTTTGCTTGATTATACGTTTTTATTATATATATATGATGGACTCTCCCGTCGATTGCGACGTATGAGGTTCCAACAACTTTCATTTGTGTCTAGATCGTTCATGACACCTGAGTCCGGCAAGAGACCTGCAAGGAAAGATGCAGACAGTGCAAGAGTGTGAGTAATCGGATGCCAGGTGTGGAGCACTCTCTCTAGCTTTTCGCCTCACTCTGGCAGTTCTCATATTATCCACACAGGTCTCGTTGAATCTTTCCAGTCCAATGCAACAAGCTGCTCGCCATGTCTTCCTGTCTTTTGTACAGTCTTCAAAGTTTTTGGGGGGTACTCCACTTGCCGTCAGCGCATCTTTCAATTTATCTTTGTACCTTAGCAAGGGCCGACCAACATTCCTGTTACCACAAGCTAACTGACTGTACATCAGTGCTTTAGGTATCCTCCCTTCGTCCATTCTTGCTACATGACCAGCCCATCGCAATTGAGACTGCAACAGGAAACTTTCAACTCCACCAATATGGCATTTGTTGTAAAGATCGGTGTTAGCGACTTTGTCCTTCAAACTAAGTCCGCATATGGTCCTAAGGCAGCTCCTGTGGAACACATCCAATTGGCGAATGTGATGCCGGTAAGGCGTCCACGCCTCACACCCATAGAGAAGACCTGTCAATATCACAGCCCTATACACATTGATTTTTGTCTTCAACTTAATGCCTCTGCTACTCCAAAGACGATGTTTCAGCTTTCCGAAGGCATTTGCCGCTTTTGCAATTCGGTTTACGATTTCATCATCAAGTGAAGCAGCAGAATTAACTTTGCTACCTAGGTAGGTAAAGTTTTTGACATAGTTCATTGGTCTGCCATCCACTTTGAGTTTTTCTAATGGACATTCATGGACAGGCTGATTTTGTTTCACTCCTTGAACTTGTTTAGGGGTAGGGCATGGTTGATGGACCACCTCAGTCTTCTTTACACTGATTGTTAAACCAAAAGCCCTACATGCACCTGAAAATTTTGTCAAAAGATTCTGAGCTTTTCAAAAGAAGTCGCGACCAGGGCAGCATCATCTGCAAAGAGAAGGTCCCGAATGATGGCCTCTCGAACCAAGGTTTTGGCTTTAAAACGCTGATGGTTAAAGAGCCCACCTGTGGTTCGGAATTGAAACTTAACCCCTGTGCTTTCATCAGCGAATGCGTGCCGAAGCATCACCGAGAAGAACAATGCAAACAGCACAGGTGCCATCACACAACCCTATTTCGTACCGTTGGTTACTTCAAAAGGCTCTGAGGTTTCCCCATTGGAAACGACCTGTGCTTTCATCCCTTCATGAAAGGAGATTATGACATCAAGCATGTTGTTGGGGATGCCAAGCTTATGAAGAACTTTCCAAAGTGCTACGCGGCTGACCGTATCGAATGCTTTTGTCAAATCAATAAAAACTATGTACAGTTCCCGATTTTTTTCACGAACTTTTTCAGCAACTTGACGAAGGGCAAATACCATGTCGATTGTACCTCGACCAGAGCGAAAACCACATTGGGACTCTGGATAAATCTCATCAATAAGGTGTCTGATGATCCTGTTCAGAATCGACCTTGCAAGAATTTTACCTGCAACAGAAAGCAGAGATATCCCGCGATGATTATCGCAAGAATTCCTGCTTCCCTTGCTCTTATAAAGATGCTTGACATTACTATCCTTAAAGTCCTGTGGGACTCCGCCAACTTTCCATATCTCCACAAACAAGATGGTAAGTTTTTCCTCGAGTGCTCTTCCGCCATGTTTGTACACCTCAATGGGGATGCAATCTCTGCCCGGTGCCCCTGACGATAGCTGTTTTTTAGCTTGAGATACTTCCTGAACTGTAGGTGGAAAAGACAGTTCCGTAATTTCGGGATGCTGCGGAAGAGAGGAAATGATGTTTTCATCAGTCACCGATGCAGAGTTAAGGACAGTTTCAAAGTGCTGCTTCCAGCGCTTAAGGATAGCAGATTTGTCAATTAGCAGTGTTTCTCCATCCTCAGCAAAAACTGGGGCAGAACCATTCATTTGAGGACCAAACACCTCTTTCAGGCCAGAGTAAAATGACTTAGAATCCTTCCTGTCGGCTGCGTCCTGAAGTTCCGCAGCCTTGGATGACCACCAAGCCTCTTTCAATGCCCTAAGTGCCCTCTGAACTTGTGCTTTGTGAGCTCTATACGCCTTCTTTTTTACTGTGGAATTTTTGTCCTCGAGCCATGTTTTGTGGCAAACATGCATTTGGTCGATAAGCTTCTGCACTTCAGTGTTGTTTTCATCAAACCAGTCTTGATGTTTCCGCAAAGGGAAGCCCAAAACCTCAGCAGACGAGTCATAAACAGCATTGCGCAATGAATCCCAAGAACTTGAAACGTCACTATTTACCTCTACAGAAGCTATAGCGGTCGTAACTTTTTCCTTCAGCTCATTTTGTGTATCTGCCTGTTTTAGAGGCAGAACATTTAGGCGTTTCGGAACAGAAGACTTTTTCACTTTCCTCTTGTCTAAATGGACGATGGTCTTGCCGACTATAAGCGCATGATCTGATAAACAACAGCTACTATGGAAAGAGCGTGTTATCTTAAAATCTTTGAGGTCGCGCTTTCTGGTAATTATGTAGTCAATGAGATGCCAATCTTTTGATCGGGGGTGCATCCATGATGTTTTTCGACAATGCTTTTGTTGGAAGTACGTGTTTGTCACACTGAAGTTAAATTCTTTGCATAACGTCAGGAGTCGCAATCCATTTGAATTCATTTTTCCAACACCATGGTGACCCAGAACACCAGCCCATGTTTGAAAGTTGAGCCCCACTCAAGCATTGAAGTCTCCCATCAAAGCAACCTTATCCTTATGCTGAATTTTTTAGATTAAGCTACGCAAATCATTGTAAAGATCAGCTTTGCATTGATCTGAACTATTTATAGTAGGGGCATAACAGCTGATAAGTGTTGCAAATGTGTTGTTTTTTAGTGGAAGTCTTAGGGTCATAATGCGATCTGAATGACTTACTGGGAGTGTTGGAAGTGATCTAGCAATTTCCGTCTTCACTGCAAACCCTACGCCAGATTGACGTGGTTCGTTTTCTGGTTTACCAGCCCAGAAAAACGTGTATCCACCTTTTACCTCACACAGCTGTGAGTGACCAGGCAGACGCGTCTCACTAAGGGCAGCAATATCTACATCATGTTTCCTTAATTCCATTGATACGAGGGCTGTTTTCCTTTCTAGTGACGCATCACTATCCTGCAATGTGCGCACATTCCAAGATCCAATGTTTAGCTTCATAAATTTCTTTGTTTTCTGACTGCTGTATTGGATAACTAGACAGCTGCAGTAGGCTGACAAGTCAAAGAAGGGCATGCAATGTTTAGGGCTCCTTTTATCGCCCCCTCCCTGAAATAGGGAAAGCAGTGCTGATCCTAGATAGGTCTGCTTTGTCACTGGTGGAGGACACGAACTGCACAATTGCCCAAAGGTTTGTGCCAAACGGCCATCACCCACCAGCCGCCACTGTGTAGAGCGCCAGCTAGAGACTTCCAGCAATATCCTTTGCCTGTCCCCGTCGCCTTTACTCTCTCGCCAGTGGACCCAGAAATACTCATGTCGATTTTAGAAAAGCTGCTAGAAAACCCACACGAATGATTTGATTTGAGTGGTGAAGGCTTGTGTAGGACAATCCACACTTTTTGGAATTGTTGATTACACAAGATCGGTGCAAATGAGTGCCACAGAAAAAGTCAGCAACAACCCTACGGTTATACATCAGAGTTTTCCATCTCCTAGACACCTGTCTTAACAAAGGCTTAGGGGGCATCTCTCCTAGTGGGTTAAACGCGCCCCCAGATACCAAACTGGAAATTTCCCTGATCCGGCGCCATATACATATACATATATACATACACATATATATATATACAGAGAGAGAGAGAGAGAGAGAGAGAGAGAGAGAGAGGGGGGTTGAGACAGACCACTACCCAGTGGCAGGGGGTTAGATTGGTGAGTGCCGGGACGTATCTGCATGCCAGCAGGCCCTGCACACTGCACCTCTGGGGTTCTAACCTACTCCGAGATCTCTAGTCTATTAGCCTGGGGCCGCAAAGCACCCAGTTACCATAGTGTACCACGAGGAGGTCAGACTAGAGTCTTGTCTGGGGATAGGCTATATACCAGCAGGGGAGACTTACTCACTCGGCTCCCTTTTCGCACAACTAGTGGGCTATCTGGCGGCTAAGCAAATAGCAAGAGTAGGAAGCCCATGCAAATATATATATATATATATATATATATATATATATATATATATATATATATATAAAAATATTCTTGGTCTTCCTCTCTCATCAAAACCTTCTTGGAGTTAGTACATTAGATCATTTGCTCTTTCTGTATCTCGTAAAGTTGGTTCTCTCTTTCACTCCAAACTCTTACTTACACCTGTGGCTATACTCCATCTCTACAAATTCTCCATCTCTACAAATTCTCCATCTCTACAAATCCACAATCAGACCATGTATGAAGTACTGTTATCATATTTAGGCTGGTGAATCTCTATGTCATTTGAGGTTTCTTGATAAGATTCAGAAACGTATCTGTAATATGATTGGATCTACACTTTCTTCTTCTTGGCTTTTTGGCTAAGATCAAAGTGTAGTATCTGTTCCGATGGCTACTTCACCCCATAGACTGGTATTGTCTTGGCCTTCGGGGCTTGATTTACGCCGGTGTATGGATCACATCTAACTTGTTGGAGTAAGATAAAATCTGGCCTTGTGCCTAACTCCTGGAGATGAGTAAATCAATACCATTTCTTCTTGTCTGCACCCTCTCACTCTCACAGGCGTTATGGTGCTAGTCTCAGTCTTTTCTATAAATACTATCATGGCATGTGTTCCAGCCCGTTTGACTTGTTGATCTAGTGGTGTCCATAATTTCGCTGTTTTGGTACCTCATTGTAATACAGCTTCCTATTCCAGTAGCTTCTTTCCAAGAACTGCAGGCTTGTGGAACTCTCTTCCTGCTTACTGTTTTCCTCTTTCATACAACCTGGGTCTTTTCAAGACTAAGGCCAATAGACGTATCATGTTTTTGCGATAATCATATTCGTTCTTGTTAGCTGCTAACATCAAGTGATTTCATGCCTTGTCTTGAGTGATTTCCATGAAAAAAAAAATGTAACATTTCGCTACATTCAAAAGACTAATATTTTATCTATCTTACCAATAATTTTTTCAAGAGAAAATCAGTTGTATAATTACGGATGTGTTCTGTTCAGTAGACAAACAACCGATATTTGCAAGTCAATATCAAATCAGTCTACCATTGCCCCACCAGAAGGTTCTCTATCAGAAAAGATATATAGCGTTGCAACAAACAAGAATTTAAAAAAAAACAAGTCACAACGAATTAATCGTCATTGAGATTCAGAAATTGCTTCATAAAAAGAGCAACAATCTTGTATTATAAAGAAAAGCCATGTAAATACTACAAAAGTTTGTATACACAGAAAATGTTTACTGTCTACATGGGATTTTTGGCCTGAGGATGTCGTGCTTATTAAAACTAAGACTGAAACATGTTCTGAATGGCTACCCGTGCAATGTTCGTATAAATAAAAAATGTATCATAAATAAATAAATAAAGATATATATATATATGTATATATACGTATATATGTGTTTATCTTTATATAAACATATATATGCATACGCACACACACAGACATATATATGTATATAACTTTGTATGTGTATTTGCTTGTGTTACTAAACAAGTAAAGAAATGACCTTTCATATCATAATTTGTATTTATGTTTATACATGTGATATATATATATATATATATATATATATATATATTCATGTTGATATATATATAAATATTTATATACGAACATTACATGTATATGAACACATTTATATGAACATGTATTAACATATATAGAACATACATACATATATATATATTTATATATTATATATATTTATATATATATATATATATATATATATATATATATATATATATATATATATCAATGGTAATGAAAATGTGATCTTAGAACAGATATTCTCCTACATACTCGTCTCTATTTTTCCAAGACATTGAATTTCTAAAAGAAGAAAAGGTAAAATAAAATGTTCTGCGGCTTAGCATATAAGACAAGAATAACGCAACACACACACACGTACGCACGCGCATATATATATATATATATATATATATGTATCGAACCCGTTGACCTTTAACTGCGCTCCGTGTTCTGCTCATCGCCCCTCGAATATGAAATATCGCCGCTTCGTAATGAGAGGCTGCGCGTCCTTCGAGTGTCTTCTTTTTCACATTCACATAGTTGTATTTTTCCTTTTTCTTCTTGTCTCTTCGACTGTAAACGAGGACCTACTTCGGGAATGACACAGGAAATTGTCGAAAGACAAACGAATACAGCTGCATTCATTTAGCTCTTTTTCTTTCATTAACATTTGTTCTTATTTAGTTTAGTTCGCATTTTACAGGATAGATAGATAGATAGATAGATAGATAGATAGATAGATAGATAGATAGATAGATAGATAGATAGATAGATATGGTGAGACATATATAGAATCTGTGATAGAGCGAAACAGTTTGTGGATGACTGCAAATACGCCCACCACCCATTTGTTGAATAAGATGGGAAATCCCTAACTGACATTAGGGATAATACAGAGCTCTTAGTATCAACGAATAGAGCCAACTTCGGTAGTTGATATTGGCTCATGTATTGTGACGATTGGTCACTGGATAGACGCTCGGCCTGTCAAGATAAACGCACCGGTCTCTATCTCAGCCTGAAGCACTGGGAAGCTGTGCTACAGTTGAACTTTAGTTTTTTCGAAAGCTAACTTATCTATCTGTATTTCTCCTCTGATGATAAGATCTCGATCTTTGAAAAGCCTTGGCTTTAGGAAAGAATAATAAACACTAGTTTATTACTGAATACACCTTGCATTGAACAATTGAAATTTGAAATAAATTTGGACAATCGTCGCATGTTTATCACTCTTTTTTTCTTATATATATATATATATATATATATATATATATATATATATATATATATATATATATATATGAATATGTATATATATATATATATGTATGTGTATGCGTGTGTGCGTGTGTGCGCGTTTTGTGTATAAATGATTACTCGAAGCATTTTTGAATATACATACACACAGTTAGAATTACATACTAGACAACACCCTCGAGTGTCTTCGGTCTCTTTGTACAAGGGTTTGTCAGGACAACCTGACACGAGGATACTTCCTCCTACAAGAAAACCCTGACCAAATATTCAAAATAACATAGTATTCGATACCCAAATAAAATCACATCGACACGGCTATACACTGGCTAATACAAGGAATGATGCACCTTCTCCTAGTAATGTTACTTCAAGTAACAGCACTTAGCTGGATATTCCAGCACACCAGATGAATGTTTGTCCTGGAATCCAGCAAAAGTCAGACCAGAAAAAAATAAAGATATACTATAACATAATTAAGTGGGCAATTTGGGAGAGGAAAATTAGTGTTTGTCGCTGCTTTACTACCTCAACATTTGATAGGTAGAGGAGAGCTTTAGTTGATCACCCGGATAACTATGTATCTCATATAGAGATCAACTGTTCGCACCAGTAAGGAGCCCCTTTATTTCTGAGAGATTGAAGCTCCTAGAAAAAGTAGAGCACTGTAAGTGTAGTATTTTAAAAAAAAAAGTAGAACGCTCTAGACGTTAAGCCGCCGTATAAAGTGTTAAAATTATCACATATATTTTAAATATAATTTAAGGACGGAGAAATAGAAAGATAGAAATTGATGAGCTGAGTCTAAATATGCCAGTATTAAAAAGATTGGTGCCATAGAAACAGAGTTGTGTGACTTTTAGTAGAAATATAAAAAAGTGATAATTGACTTTTGAAGCTAAATTTTTCAGGAAAACAGGCCAAAAAAGGCCAAACTGAAAAATTAAAGTCGCAATTTTAGATAAAAGGAAGCCACAAAAAAAGCCAAATTGAAAATTATCTTTATTAATGGAGATAATGAAGATATTAACTCTTGGGTATGTTGAAGATGTTAACTCTTGGGTATGTCGAAGATATTAACTCTTGGGTATGTTTAAGATGTTCACCCCTAAATAGGCGTATTATTTTTTCCATTAGTTTCGTATTGTTTTCTTAGCGGTGAAAGCAAAGATGCCCCCTATGAAATTGAAACTGTGGGCTTTTTATATATGCGTTTTGTGGAAAATTAAAAATAAATATTTATATAATTATTGCGCTAAATAAATAATACTTTCTACTGTATACATATTACTTTTAATATCGTACTGGAAGATATTAAAGAATATTTGAACATGTTATATTTAAATAATTGTTGATAAATTTGTAGATATATATTCTCAGACCCGTTTCCCTAAACAAAAATGAGATCATCCTTTTTTACGCGTTGGGAAAGAAAATCAATTATTACAAATGTTGTGGTGGCAACCACTCATTTGCATATACGAATAACGTTACACTATAAATGGCAAGCCTAGGTTGGCCTTAGTGTGTGTTACCTAAATGCCACCGGAAGTGACGCCGAAGAGCGTACATGTCCTCCCACCAAGACTCTCTGACTCGACACCTTCATTTGTACATACTGTAACTATACCTTTTCTTTAATACACTTATTATTGCATTCTCCTTGTTGTTTCCGTCTTCATTGTATTCCTCACTAATTATTGTTCAACCTTGCAACCACAACAGTTGGCGACGAGATATGAAGCGTCAAATATAACAGTTTGACTAAGAACTATTAAAAAAAAAGAGTACAATGCAAAGTGTTGACGAGCAAACGGATTTTACGCTAAAGAAAAGTTTTCAACCTAAGTGAAAAAAAAAAAAAAAAAACTCGAACGTGGCAAAAGCGACAATTTACGCCGTTTTCTGGGAATCCGACTTGCAAACGAATGTAAAAGTGAATTTTTGTTTTGTCGCTAAACGACAAATCTGTTTTGTATTACTAAAGGACCAACTTGCAAACGAAAAGCGGATTTTGTTCTGTCACAAAACGACAGGTCAGACTCGTATTACGAAAAGCAAGGAAGTAACCTACGAAAAAAAAAAAAAGTTCACCAGTGGATTCTAATTACTGCTTCCCGTTAGCAAAACAACAACTAAAGGAATCTTTTAATTAATAATTTGTTTGGCGGCGGTACTAAAAGGAAATACCATAGCTAGAAATTAAAGCTCAAGGAAAGGATTTTTTTTTTAAGTTGTCACTGGATAACGGATAATACAGTAAAACGTCACGAAAAAAAAAAAAAAAAAATGGAAGACTTATCAAAAATGTTCATGCAATTTTTACAGGCACAAGCTGACCGCGAGGAAAGACAAAATGAACGTTTTGCTAAAACACTGGAACTACTAAAGAGTAATCGAGAAAATGTCGACAGTGTTAATTTCTCCCATACAACTATCTTTAATAGTATGGACACATTTAATTATGTGCCGGAGGAAGGAAAGACTTTTGAAGCATACTATACAAGATACGAGGATGTCTTTCAACTGGACTGAAAAAAATGGCCAAATAGCCAGAAAGTGAGCCTCTTACTCAGGAAATTGGGTACATCAGAACACAGCAAATTCATAGATTACATATTACCTAAAAAAACTGCGGAATTAAAGTTCATGGAAGCTGTGAAATTACTAAAAGAATTATTTAATCCAAATATATCTCTTTTTCATAAAAGATGGCTGTGCATGAATCTAAGAAAGATGGACAACCAAGATTATTTGACATACGCATCAGTTGTCAATAAAAACTGCGATAATTTTAAGCTTGCGGAACTAACGGTAGAAGATTTTAAATGTCTAATCTTCGCACAAGGGTTAGTTTCCACGAAAAATGCAGAAATACGCAGACGAGTGTTGTCTAAACTGGAATCTGAGCAAGATTTAACCCTCCAGAAACTAGCAGAGGACTGTGAAAGGGCCATTACACTAAAAAAGGATTCAAAAAATATAGAAGAATCCGGAGTGGCATATGTAAGAAAAGTTAGAAAACCATACACACCAACCAAGAACTTTACAAAGAAAAGCAATCGAAATGGAACGGGATATTACAATCCTAATAACCATAAATATAGGACAGAATATAACAAGCCTCTTCCTAGATATAACTGTAAGAGATGTGCAGAAAAGCATTGGGAATCAGATTGTCCTTATAAAAAGAAAAAATGCTACATTTGTAAGAAGGTGGGACACAAAAGCGATTGCTGCAGATATAAAGATTACACCAGAAAGAGAGTACAGCAAACAAAATCAAATACAAAATTAGACAAAGATCGGCGAAAATACGTAAAAGTGGAAATATTTAAAACACCAATAAAGTTACAACTCGACTCCGGCTCCGATATTTCTATTATAAACCTGAATACATGTAAAAAGTTGGGTAAAAAAACAACCATGATGAAAACGAGTAAATTAGCCCGGACGGTAACTGGTGGTGGTATAAAATTTGAAGGAGAAGTTGTTCTTCCGATAAAATTAAAAGGGATTACGAAGAAATTAAAAATATTCGTACTGAAAAATAGTGAAAATCTGTTTGGAATAGATTTAATTGAGAAATTTGGACTATGGGATAAGCCAATCAATACATTCTGTAAAAAAATAGAATGTTCTTCTCCAACAACAGTAAATATAAAAGACGATTTAAAAGAATTATTTCCTGAAGCATTCACGACTAGCTTAGGTCGCTGTAATAAATTCAAGGCCTCGTTTGAACTTAAAGAAAACGCCAGCCCAATTTTTAGAAAAAAGCGAAACGTTCCGTTCGCTGGGTTGGAAAAGATTAATAAAGAATTAGATAGATTGGAACAGACAGGAATTCTATCAAAAATAGAACACAGCGAGTGGGCAGCCCCCCACCGTATACGTAAAGAAAAAGAATGACGAAGTTAGAGTATGCGCAGATTTTTCGACCGGGGTCAACTCCCTATTAAAAGATCACCATTACCCTCTACCAAGCCCAGAGGAAATATTCACGAAGTTAAATGGTGGTAATATCTTCTCCAAGATAGACTTGAGCGATGCATATTTGCAAATACCGGTCGAGGAAAATTGCTCAAAAATACTATGCATCAATACGCATAAGGGATTATACAAATACAACCGATTGCCCTTTGGCATCAAAGTAGCGCCTGCCATTTTTCAGCAAGCGATGGACACCATGCTAAGTGGTATTGAGTGCGCATGTGCATACCTGGACGACATTGTTGTCAGGAGCAAATCCCTACAAGAACATAAGGAACATTTGAAACAAGTATTTACTCTAATACAAGAATTCGGCTTTAAAGTAAAAGGAAGTAAATGTGACTTTTGCATGAGCGAGATTAAGTATCTTGGACACATAATAAACAAACATGGACGACGTCCAGACCCAGACAGATCTGCGGCAATAAAAAATATGCCAGCACCTGATAACGTAACAACCTTGCAGAGTTTCTTAGGACTCGCAAATTATTATCAATCTTTTATTGAAATAATGCATAACTTGCGAGCCCCCTTAAATAATCTGCTTAAAAAGGATACATCTTGGAACTGGACGCAAGAATGTCAAACCGCTTTTGACAAAATAAAGAGCGCACTAACATCCGAATTATTCTTAACGCACTTTGACACAAAATTAAAAATAGTCGTCGCTAGTGACGCTAGTTCCTACGGCTTAGGAGCATGCATTCAACATATTATGCCGGATGGGTCTAGAAAACCAATAGCGCACGCTTCAAGAACGCTGATACCAGCCGAGAGGGCATATTCACAAATCGAAAAAGAAGCATTGAGCATAATCTTTTCCGTGACTAAATTTCACCGATATTTATATGGTAGAAAATTCTTACTTGAAACCGACCATAAACCGTTAGTCACGATCTATGGATCAAAAAAAGGATTGCCGGTATACACCGCAAATAGATTGCTGCGCTGGGGTACAATCTTACTTAATTACGATTTCCAGCTACAACATCTAGCATCAAAAAAGATTTGCCATGCGGATGGACTGTCAAGACTGATACCACAGAAACACAATCTGGAAGAATCAGTCATTGCAGCAATTCGGACAAATGTTGAAGTAAAAAATATGGTAGCAAACATCATTAAGGCACTACCCGTAACTTTGTCGGACATTAAAAGGGAAGCCGAGAAAGACGAATACATAAAGGACATAAAGAGAAAATTATAACGGACACAAAGGTGCAGGAAGTTTTCTCCATATGTAACGATGTGTTACTGTACAGTGAGAGAGTGGTAATACCCAAAACATTGCGGAATAGGATGTTAAGAGATTTCCATACGGGACATCCGGGGATAAATCGAATGAAGTCGTTAATGAGAAGCTACGTGTACTGGCGTAACATGGACACTGACATAGCAGCAACAATAAATAAATGTAAAGGATGCCAGTTAGCAGCAAAATCCCCACCTATAGTACACAAACCTTGGCCGAAAACCGACCAACCATGGTCGAGAATCCACATGGACTTCGCTGGTCCAGTAGGAGAAAACTATTATTTAATTGTAGTGGATAGTTACACAAAATGGCCGGAGGTAATGCGTTGCAGGAATTCAACAACGAACAACTCAATAGGGTTCCTACACGAGTTGTTTGCAAGATTCGGTGTACCAGACACACTGGTCACTGACAACGGAACGCAGTTCACATCCGCAGAGTTTAAGGAATTTTGCGACACGTTCCGAGTGAAGCACATCACGACTCCGCCGTATCATCCAAGGTCGAACGGCCTTGCGGAATGGTTCGTGGACACGCTAAAACGAGCGTTAAAGAAATCCATTGGAACAGAAAAAGCTTTGCAACAATTCTTGCAAGTTTATAGGATCACACCACATCCTAGTACACCATCAAACATATCACCAGCTGATCTAATGTTTGCCAGAAAGGTAAAATCAGCGTTTGATAAACTGTTGCCAAGACAGGCAATTATCCGAAACACTACACACACGAGAAGAAAGAAATATAACTCGGGAGATCGAGTATATTTTAAGTGCTACAAGAATAACACATCTTACTGGGAATGTGGAGTAGTGGATAAACGCATTGGTGATTGTACATATATGATTAAAGGTCCACAGAGTATACATAAAAGGCACCTAAATCAGATAAAAAAACGTCATATCCAAGATGATGATTATACGACAACAGTCGAAGAGGAGGAAACCATAGATGTCATATACGAATCCTTTAATTTGGAACCGCCTCAGTATACACCTGAACCCCGAAGATCAGGTAGGAAAAGAAAATTTAATGAACCATTGATGGTAAACCCAAAAAGAAAAAGATATTGAAATCTGTGTGACTTCAAATCTTGGGAGGGGGGTGTTGTGGTGGCAACCACTCATTTGCATATACGAATAACGTTACACTATAAATGGCAAGCCTAGGTTGGCCTTAGTGTGTGTTACCTAAATGCCACCGGAAGTGACGCCGAAGAGCGTACATGTCCTCCCACCAAGACTCTCTGACTCGACACCTTCATTTGTACATACTGTAACTATACCTTTTCTTTAATACACTTATTATTGCATTCTCCTTGTTGTTTGCGTCTTCATTGTATTCCTCACTAATTATTGTTCAACCTTGCAACCACAACAACAAAATTTTCGAGTTTTTCATATAAATTTAACGTAAAATTATCACCCATTTCTGGACGATTGCTATCGGGATAGCGTTTTCAGAGCATATAACCATATTTTTTTGCAAAGGGATATAAATTGTGTTTTTTTTAATTAATACTACCACTAACCTAAGTCCCTGTGGAAACAGTCCCCCGCCCCCAAAAAATCACTTAACTCTATCAATAACCTTAAGTCCAGGTGGCAACCAAAAAAAATTAACTAGAACGGTTACATACGTTCTTGGCCTTTTGGCTAGGAGCAAAATGTAGTATCAATTTTTGTATAATTTTGTATTTCTTGTGCAAATAAATATTGCAAAGTGTAGTATCTGTTCTGATACAACACTTCATCTTTTCTGTCATCGGTCAGTGAAGGAGAACTCCTTCTAGACTAATGCAATTTCCATTTTTATTATAATCTAGAGTTCTCCATTTTTAGAGATCTGAATTTTCCACACATTAAAAACCGACCTTGTGTTTACCTCGGTGCAACGGAAAATTCGGCAACGGAAAATTCGGCAATGGTAAATTCGTCAATTTTGTCAAAGTAAGAAAAAATCGGTAATTATGAAATAAAAATCAATTGAAAATAGATTTTAGAAACGTTCTTACGGGAAATATAGTTGTAAATACGTGGCTACCCCCTAAACATTCTTGTAGTATCTTTTTGATACTTGTGAAGTTTACGTACCGTGTTATTTTTTTAGATAAGATTTTCAAGTTAAATTACATTTTTACGATGTATTTTGTTTATTAAATTGTTAGGTGAAAGTACAGAATCGTTAGCAAAGACAATCTCCCTAAGTTAAGAATTTATTTCTAAATAATGTTATTATTTCAACCAAGTCCGTAAACTACAAAAGTACAAATGTTCCCAATTATTATATTAATAAAAAAGTAGTAAATTAAAATCTTATTACGAGATTAAATCTATCATAATGCATTTCGGTGTCTTCGTAAACAAGTCAGCCATTTTAATATTTTGTTAATAGTTGAAATAATAAATCTATTACTTCGTGTTCGATATTGAAAGGAATTTGGAAGTATTTAAACTGTCGGCTAGAAAGTCATTTAAACTTGCTTTAACATTGTTATCAAATCTTCATGCATTAAAAGCCTCCCCCCAGATAATATTTAGAAATAAATGTTTGTGGGGGATATAGTTGTATAAAGGGGTATCCCCCCCAAAAAAAAATAATAATAAATAAATATTTTAGAATATTTATGGTTCCTTAATATTAGAGCGGCACACGCGGAAATGTGTTTGTTAATTTTGATTGAAATTTTTCTTTTTAATAAGTTCAAAATTATAATTGACATGAATGTATAATCAGCAGTGTAAGAAATTTATTTTTTTAATCTTGAAAACAAACAAAAATTGGAAAACAGGAACATTCTGGAAAAATATTCAGTTTCCAGTTTCACTTTGGAAAATAAAATGACAGGTCACAAATAATTGTTTTTTTATTATTAAAACAAAATACAAAGGTTAAAACTAAAACATATTCGTCGATATTTAAAGAATTTTAATATCATTTTAAAATCAACTGTTTAATAAAAATAGATTAAAAGTTTATATTATTCTAATAAAACTTTAAATAAATTAGGGAAAATTATTCGAAAAACATCTGACAGATGATTTTTAAATAATGTTCTATTACGAATCCATACCTTCTATATAAAATTAAAAAATACTAGATTAAATCAATAAAATGAAATATTATAGCAATTATGATATTCCATACATACTTTTCTGTCGACAAACTAATTGTTGCTATTATGATTGCTCGGACATTTTTTTGATCGAACGGACATTTTTTGATAATGATTTATTTTTAATAAAATGTACGTACTTTTTCTTAATTAAGTTTCTTAAGATCTTTGAAATAGTTCCTGAAAAATGATATTCAAAAGATTAGCAAAATAAGATTTCTTGACATTTCAAATTTTAATGAATTTCTGTGTTTTTTAGCCATAGTGAGAACATTTTTCATTTTAAAAGTTTTTTTGACACGTAGAAATAGTGTTTTATATTAACTATAAGTTTTTACCTTTCGAACATAATCAAATTTTATCTTAAACAATTAAATAGATATAATGAAAATGAGTTGAAAATTAATTGAATTATATTTTTTATTTATTCTGTAATAATTATGAATTAATTGAACTTGTTTGAAACTCAGAAATTGAAATGTATTCTTATTATTCTGAAACTAATTCTAGAAAATCAGTTTTTCTGAATTTATTAATGTTTGAATTTAAAATATGCAACATATTTTTCATCTTATTTTGCCAGCATGCATATTTTCAACCTTGTTATACAAATAGTGTTTGAGTTATCAACGTTTCCGTGACATAACTGCGAGAATAATTCATACAATATGGAAAAGTATTACTCAGATGAGACTTTGGCCTATTCTTATGTTGTCAGGTAAAAGTATGCAATCTTTCGACTAATTTATGTTTCAGTTTTTAATATTTATTGGTTTTTCTTTCTCATTCTTAATTTCTATTTCGAAGTAAGTTGTCGTAAAACTACTAATGTAATTACGTTTATTTAACATTCGAAGAATTTTAAAACTCATGGAGACAATTACTTTTTGTTATTTACTTCAAGAAACTTTCTCAGTCTTTATGCTTTGCGTGTAACATTTTTCAGGTTTAAGAGCAATGGTTTTAAATAAGAAATTGGTGAATATAACGGTTGCAATGCGTCTGTCCCCTGGCAGTCTGTTTGTGTATTGGTTAATTCGTACTTGGCTTATAATAAACTTGTGAACTTTAAATTTGGAAACGTATATATCTGACCGTTGTTACGAGACAATGTTTATTTTTTATTATGTGTGTTGTAATTGATTTGAATTATCTTGAGATTTGATATCTAACACAAATTACTTATCATTATTTTGAAACTATACAGAGGCGAATATTGTCTCTAGTATTAAATAAATAGGGTGGCATCGTATATTTTGTTTAGAAAGGTGTAAATTTTGGAGCGTCTGCATTTTTTCTTTACTTTATATGCTAATCTGTTCCGCAATCTAATTAGCCTAAGTACTCACGTGTGTTTCCAGGAATTATGCATTTATTTCTTCTTCTTTCGATATTTCATATATTTTTCGGATTATCTGCCTCTCAAAAAAAAACTTCCAAAAAGACGTGGCTTCGATTTTTATTTACTTCTAAAAATCTACTTTAACCGCTACCAAAAACATCGGTTCCGTTCTTTATAAAAGAGAATTTCGGCGTAATTACCGAAATATTTCAAATTAAAGAAATATAATTCAGTCATTCAGAAATCCCGACGCTTATACGTGCTGTAAATATTTTGACTTAATGGATTACGTTTTAACAAAAAGATCGCCAATAGCATTAAAAAATGACCACATTTTTAGCGTTCGAAAAATATGGCATTTTGTCACTGGTGTTTGTAATTGTCTTCTGGTCTATTTATAACTATTATTAAGCAAATATAAACAATTCGTCTCCCGAAAGATAGAATTTCACAGTTACACAATGGTCGTTTTTTTCGTGTGTGGAAAATCTGGCTTCCCAAACAAAATAAAAATTGCCTTAGTTTACACGGGTTTCATTTTAAAAAGAATAAAAATAATTTATTCGGTATTATTCTGTATTGGATACGGTATTAAAACTATACTTTCAATATAAACTATTTAGAATCTTTTTTAAGAAAACAAGTAAATATTTATATTTTAAGGTTGAATAAAAATAATTTCTTCTGTAAAATTCTGTATTGTATACGTTATTAAAATAATACTTTCAATATAAACTAAACACGAAAATATTAATTATATACAAAAAACATTGATTAAAAAATAAACTTTTGAAAACTATTTTCAATATTATTTGTGGCAAATTCCGCTCTCCAATAAATATAAAAATTGGCCTATTCTTCGAAATAAAATAAACAAATTCCACGGTATTATTCCGTATTCGATACGTTATATTTTTTGAATTTTCTTTTGGAGGTAAGAGTTTGTTTGTTTTTCACAATAAAATAAGGCGCTGAAAATAATTTAGCTTTTCCGTACAAGAAAGTATTGGGGCGGCATGCTTTTAAAATACATTGAAACATGTAAATAAATACAAATGGAGGGAACTTTTTCTTAACTTGTGAAAATAATTATATTTTCCTTAGGTTTTTAGGTGAGGGTAGTAATAGATATACTGTTGGTATATCTAATCTAACCCTAAACTAAAACTAACCTGAAGTGAAAATTGTTGTTTTTTATAAACCGGGTACAATTACGAAATTTGCCTAAAAGTCTTTAAAAAGGCAAGTGAATAAACCAGGATATAACGCTGTCGGCGTATATCTAAGATAGCATGTGTTTTATGCACGCATGCGCAAGTTGTACTATCCATCAGACGGCGACCACATTTAGGGACCTCCCGTCACACGTTTTGGATCATTTCTATATGAAGAAATCGATCTGTCGTTCCAACTTTTCGATATTATCCGTCCAAAAGCTGGATGGTTCAGAAAATATCAACTTTATGGGTGATGTCGAGTGTTTTGGAAGCCTTTAAGAGAAATACACACATACACACATACACAGAGACGTTTCCCCTTTATATAATAGACATGCATGGCTACCCGGTGTTGCCTGGGATGATAAACAACAAAATAGAAGAGGTTAAAAGTGTGTGCAGCAGCTTTATATAAAAACTTTATTTCTTTTACCGCACTTAATCCGTCTCTCTATCTTTCTTTCTTTCCCTCCTACCCTATTATTTCCCTTTCTTTCCCCAACCCTCTATTTTCACTCCACTAAGCTCATACTTCTCTCTCGTATCAAAAACACAAATATGGTGTATTTGTGCTACTGCACCCAAATCATATTCATTGATGTATCGCCCTTATTATATAATAGAAATCATATTAATGCGTCCTTGTCGTATCAAAGAATCCATATTGTTTATGTGTGCCCCTTGGCCAAAGTCATGTTCATTTATGTTTCGCCCCCGTCATATGAAAGACCTCATAAAGCATGTGCATTCATGTAGCGCCCTTATTATATAAAAGAACCTATAGTAATGCGTCCCTGTCGTATCAAAGAAACCATATTCGTCAGTTGTGCCAATGAACCAAAATCATGTCCATTTATGTATCACCACTGTCATATAAAAGAACTTATAAACATGTTCATTTATTTAACTACCTTATAATATAAAAATAACTCATATTAATTCGCCCATGTAGTATCAAAGAACCCATAGTGTTCATTTCTGCCCCTGGACCAAAACCAAGTTCATTTCTATAACGCCCCTGTCATATGAAGAAACTTATAAAGCATGTTCATTTATGTAGCACCTTATTATATAATAGAACTTATATTAATGAGCCCTTTTCGTATGAAAGAACCAATATGGTTATATCTTTGCACCTGAACCAAAATCATGTTCATGAATGTAGCGCCCCTGTCATATGAAAAGAACTAAGAAAGCATGTTCATTTATGTAGCGCCCCTATTATATAAAAGAACTCATATCAATTATGAGTTGGCCATTTCTTTACACGGCAGATAGTGGTAGATAGTTATGGATATTAGCAGGTCAGGACAGGCATTGTCTACTAAAATGTAACATTTAAAAAATGCTGACTCATTTCCATTTTTTTAATTATGAGTTGGCGATTTTTTTACATGGCGGACAGTGGCGGAAAGTGGCGGAAAGTGGCGAATATTATCATGGTAGGGGCAGGGATCGTCGACTAAAATGTAAAATTTTTAAAATGATGACTCACTTTCTTTTTTTGAATTATGAGTTAGCGATTTCTGTACATGGCGGACAATGGCCGACAATGATGGATAATGGCGGGAATTAGCAGGTAGTGGGAGTAAGAGAAAAAGAAGAAAGAAAGAAAACATGGTTGCAAGAGGAAAAGAAAAAAGAAAGAAAGAAAACGTGCGAGTAGGAGGGAAAGAAGAAAGAAAATAGGAAACGTGGGAGTAGGGGGAAAACAAGAAAGAAAGAAAACATGGGAGTAGGGGGAAAAGAGAAAGAAAAAAGAAAAGAAGGGAATAGGATGGAAAACTAGAAAGAAAGAAAGAAAAAACATGGGAGTAGGAGGAAAACTAGAAAGAAAGAAAGAAAGAAAACAAACGAGGGAGTCGGAGGAAAATAAGAAAGAAAGAAAGAAAGAAAACGGGGAAGTGGGAGGAAAAAAGAAATAAAGAAAACGTGAGAGTAGGACTACGTAATCTTGTTGAGAAAAGGTGGGGTGTAGATTGGGTAACCCTTGCGTCAGTACACACACACTTATGTCAATCTGGAGATTGCGTAACTATTACCTCACTACGCACTGTAGTTGAGAAGAGGTGCAGCTTGAGGTTGAGCAACCCTTGCTTCACAACAGAGTCGTGTGCAGTAATGGTGCGGCTGGAGATTGAGATGCTCCGACATGGAATGCTGACGGGCCGCAGTCTTGGAGGTGCACCATCGCAGGCCTGTACCTTCACCTTTACAGGGGTGGTTAAGTTTATTGAAAATCATGTCAAGTACTTGTTTCTTGCTCCCCCCACGCCCAAAAAAGAATGAAAAACAATGAATGAAAACAAATGTATGTAAAAAATGAATGAAAAGAAATGAATAAAATAGGAAGGAAAAGAAATGAAGGAAACAAATTAAAGGAAAAAAGATTACAAAAGGAATGAAAAAAAGGAAAAATAGATGAAACAAAATTGAATTTATAAAAATGAATTAAAAAATTAATGAAAATTGAATGAAAAAAATGAAGGAATGAAAAATGAATAAAAAATAATAAATCAAAAATAATGAATGAATGAAAACTATTTAACAAAAAATGAACAAATGAATGAAACAAAAATTGAATTCTTTGGTCTTATTCCCGGACAATGCCACGTACTTGTTTTGATAAATAATAACATCAAAGAGGCCTCCAGGGCTTTACAAAAATCACTTTCTATTTAAAAGGGAGGGGGCCCTTTGATAAGAACAACAATCTGAAAAGAAACGTAATAAAAATAAACAATAATAATGTGACGATGGCGTAAAAATATTATCCAAACCTACTACTATGACGTAATGTACCAATTAGTATGACGTCATGTGCACAAGATAACATTTAAAATTGTGATCACATTAAACGAAAAAACGGCCCCACACACACACACACAAAAATGAAATTTCATTTCATTTTTCCATATTATTTCCCGGGGTTATATCGGTTAAAATAATACCTACTTTGTGTGTTTTTGTTGTGAATTTTTCAAGTTTTAGTGAGACATACATACACACAGATGTTTGCCTTCTATATTTTGAGATTAATAATTAAAGGTATATTAAAGTAAAACACGAAGAAGACAATAAAGTAAAAACTATTTACGACGCATTGTTTAAGACAAAATTTTGTTTTTTTTAATTAAAAAGAATAAAAAAGAAAAAGTAGAAAACCGAAGTTATTTCCCAAATCATAATTTTTATCTTTTTCGTGACCTAGATTTTTATCTACATATCCTAAAGTAAATTAGTTCACCGTTAGACCGTGACCGATATTAGTACCAAGGATTGCGATGATTAGTCAAGTAAAGTGAACGCTAGGCTGTATACAAACATAGTGAAAAACTAACTTGACGGTGGTGAAAATTTCTTATACAAAATAAACAACAGCATATTTTAAATAGGAAACAGAAGAATGAGTAAAAATACTTCTGGGCAACAACTTAGGTAAAATTATTTAATATTTATACATGAATATTGTTATGAAGCCACGTTAAGAAATTAAAATTTAGCACTGTGCTGGGATATTAAAACGGACGTTCACTTTAAAGCAAGGTTCTGATTAAGTTCGTTGAACACTTTCGACTGTTTGATGTTTATGGTTCGCTGTATTTAGCATAAATATAACTTAATTTCTCTCGTATCACGTCATAATTCTCTATGGCCTTGAGGATCAAGCGAAAGCGTGAGGAGTCTGGGTTGACTTTGTGAACCGGGTTCGTGCCTTGTGACCGTCTGAAATTATTACTTTTCTACACTGATGAGAGCATAAGCTTGAAACAACGTCGCATGTAGGTAAAAATAATGTAATATCTATTTATGAATATTGTTATGAAGTCTCTTTCAGAGATTAAAGTTCAACATTGTTCGGATGTATTAAAACAAACATTCACTTCAAGAAATGATCCGATTATGTTCGTTGAACCTTTTAGACTGTCTGGTGTTTTCTTCTCCCTATTAACCATAAATATAACTTAATTTCTCCCGTATCACGTGATAATTCACTATTGCATTGGGGATAGAGCGGAAGCCTGCGGAGTCACGGGTGACTGCGAACCGGGTTCACGCCTTGTGACCGTCTGAAATTATCGCTTCCCTACACTAATGAGAGCATAAGCTTGAGACGATGTCGTATCTAGGTAAAAACTAATTTAATATTTATTTATAATATATATATATATATATATATATATATATATATATATATATATATATATATATATATACAAATTATTTATTTAAAACTAAATATAACGTATTTCAGAGACTACAATGGTTTCATATACATGGATTGACCTTATACCGTTTTAAAAGACCGTTAGAGTTCATTCAAGTCATCAAAATAAAAACAAATAAAACAATAAAGTTCAATAATCACAGATAGCATCTTCCGGTGAATTCGCTCAATCGTCCATTTTGGAGAAAGTGCCGAGTCAATAGGGTCTGACTTTATGTTTATATGTGTCTTAGTCGTAACTAAGTATTATTTAAAATTATTGAAATGTTGATAACGGATGCTGCGTGTTCATTTTCTTCAATGATGTATTCATATTTATGGATGATGGTATGTGTTGTGTATTTTATTGTCCGGTGAGTGGGTTAGATTTTGGGTGGGGTGTTTTCCTGTTATGAAAGGGTTTAGGTGTAATTTTTATATTATTATTTAAAATATGTATTAAATTCTTTGGATGTAAAAATATTTGAGTGTAAAACAGTTGTTATAATGATAGTTTATCAGCTATATGGGGATTGGTATTAATGAAAGTTATTGGGGTTAATATAGATAGATAGATAGATAGATAGATAGATAGATAGATAGATAGATAGATAGATAGATAGATAGATAGATAGATAGATAGATACATGACAAAAGAGAAATAAAAACTGTAAGAATCTATTTTATTTTCACGTCTAATTTAAATCTGAATTTCATCACTTTCGACATTAACAATTACTACCAATCCATTTCCCCAAGCCTACTTAACAAAGCACAAATAATCGCTAAAAACAATTCAGATCTCACAGATCTACAGATTAGATTAATAATATCAGCCAGAGGATTCCTACTGGAATTTGACAATAAATGTTGGAATAGAAAACACTTATTAACATCGATATAACTATTGAATAGTTGGACTATGTTCAGGTCCAGGATCTTGTGGGGCTGTATCTATTAAGAAGATTGGAATTCGAATTCGGGCACCTACAGAGTGAGTTATACATGGATCATGCACTTTTTGTATCTAGGGAAAGAGCAATAAAATGCAATAGCACTATTAAAAATCTACACAACTTATTTGGACTAACTATTACTGTAGAACCCGCGAAGAGAATATCTAATTTCGTTGACTTAACATTAGACCAAAACTCTGAAATCTTTAGTTCTTACCACAAACCAAACTTAACTCTCTTCTACATGAATAGACTATCCCACAACCCAAAATCCATTATTAATTCGATAGGATCTTCAGTCTCTAATAGAATATCAAAACTCTCTGCTAATAAATCTATTTTCAAACAAGACTCTAATTTCTATAACAACATACTACTCAATTCGGACTACAATGATAAAATCAAATACAAAAATAATCCCCTCACTCGAGGAAATAAACCTTAAAGTCTAGTCACACATAAACAAATGAAAAACAAATGAATACAATTACATCCAAGAAATTTAATACATAAAGATAGGCCTTCAATGACTAGCAACAGTAACAAACTTGCCGACCACCAAGAACACATAAAAGGCTAAGGAGAAAGAATTATATTCGGTTTAATACAGCCTAAAATTGTAATGTTAAAACCAATATCTCTAAAGATTTTTTTTCAAAATTATAGGTAAATATTTCAAACACCTACATAGATGAAGCACAATCTTGAATAAAAACTCAATAAAAAATCTCTTACTTTACAATGGCTAATCTAGCGCAAACTATCATCATCTCTAATAAGAAGAAAAGTAAATCTGCATACGGAGTGGCGTCATATACGCATGCACTGTAAAACAATTCCCCAAAATACTAATATACGAAATAACACCAGCATGAAAACCCTCTCCTCACTCAATAACCCACCACATGCCCAACCCTCATTACTACACGGCACCAAATATAACACTAACCAACCACTCCCGCTGACTTATAATAATCTTAATCTAACCCCTCAACCCCTTTTATTTCTCCACCACACCAAACAATTCCAACCCAACTTTGACTCTGAGTTTAAGCATTTAAACCCAGACTACTCCCGATACTACAAATAATACAAATACAGCAATAACAACCCCATTCAAAATACACACTTACATTGGGGGCAGTGCTTTTCCCATTAAGAACTGAATATCTAACCATATCCCATCTTTCAAAAGTAATAACGACAATTTAATCAAGAAATTTAAGCGTAAAAACACTCTCTACTCCTTACATTGATCAATACTGAAAAAGTCTAGGTCTAATACTCCAGCTTCTGGATGTTGCCAACTGTGTACCTTAGAAACGGTTATGATAGCTACAGCAGCCAAGAGTAAAACATTATTAACTGTAAAAGTGAACTTATTTCGAAGTGCAAGCACAAACGAAAATCTGAATATATCAATTGTATTGCTCTCTCTAACACCCGTCCCCCAGCCTTCTCCCTTCTAAGAATAATTTAACTTTTTAATTTTAACTTCTTAATCGTTTAACTTTACAGCAAATCACTCCAATAACATAACGTTTTTTTCTGTGCATCTAATTACCTTATTAATCCATAATCCTAAACGCATATTAGGAACTAATATTTTATTTTACTAAACCCTGAATCCATAATCCCTCTCCTCCAGCACCTTAAATCTTAAATATATGTTCAATCATTAGTAAGCCCCCTCTTACAACGTATTCATTGCTCTTCTTATCTCCCTTTGAATACAATCCATTGAATTTGTTGATGCAACGCTCACCACTGACAATCCACTCTTTATAGATCTCATGGTTTTTACCCTTTAAACCGCGCTTTCTGGATTCCTCTATAAAAGCCTATTTGTCTCCTTTAAATCAATCTCTACTCAAAGTACTCTATGTTATACTTTTCTTGTATAATCAGCCTTATCCCAGCCCATAACATTGTATATTAATCTCCCTTACTTCAGCGTATAAACACCGCCTCCCTTCTTAACATTAGTAATGTTTTAAAGTATTATAATTTGCCAGCTTCCTTTTTGTTTAAATTCCATATATTCGAATATAACTAAACCGATGAAACCCTGATGCATCTGGAGCTGGAAAATGGTGTTTCAGTGATGTTACCAGTACATATAAACAACCTTCTATTTATGACCCCAATCTTTAACTAACTGTGAAATCTATAAACTTCTTAAACATTGAAATACGGAAAATGGCTAAATAATTTCTTCTTAGACACGAATATTCCCAAATCTCTAACCGTTTGAACCCTAATCCCAATAAGAACCCTTTAAAACCCTCTGAATAATATATAAGTGTGTCTTAATCATAGTGCTTCAACAGATTACCTATTAGAACTTCGCTTTTAACGCGTTCCAACCCTTCATCTCATAATATATATAACCCTAAATTAAATTGCTCTCAATGCGAATAATTATTTCTCGATCTGTTCACTTAATGCTGGCCATGCTACCGTATGAGTTTTACAACCCCCATCTCTCAACCCCTACCCCAACCTCCAACCCTAATCCCCAACCTCTCACTGATATCCTACCATTCTTGTCAAAATAAAGCAGCAGTTATTAAAATTTAGTTTTACTTACTAACGATGAGCTGTATCTAAACAACTCCCCATCTCACTTCAAACAAAGCGTCAGCCGAAGTATACCTCGATATATATATATATATATATAGAGAGAGAGAGAGAGAGAAAGAGAGAGAAAAGAAAGAGCGAGAAAGAGAGAGATGTATATATATATATATATAGAGAGAGAGAGAGAGACGCAACCAAATCTCGTCTTTCACAAATATCCGAGGACTGAGAACTAACTTCGCTGATGTAAAATATAGTAGAAGGTAGAAACCTTCTATTATACTCCCCAGATAGCTTAGCACTAAGCGAAACGTATTTAAACTCCTCAAACCTGCTTATCCTTTAGATATGCCAAGATAGCTCCCACTCCGCCGTAAAGACTCTGAAAAACATATAGACAGGCTTGGATTTATATCTGTAACATCCTCTCCTTAACTAGAGAACTTAGTCTAGAATCTGAAGTTCAAGCCTACATGATCTTTAGATTAACCTTACAACATAGCATTAGTCATCTTTGTTTCTACCATTCTTCATCAACCTATGACTGAACTATACTCGACTTCTTTTCCGACAGTATAGACAAACCCCTTTCCATGGATCCAAGTGCGGAAATCTATTGGATTTGAGTTTAATGTTCACCACAACTGCCCTTTTCTTTGTTCAATTTTCTAATTAAAAAAGGAAGTAACTTTGTATTGATGAATATAGAGTTACTTCCTTTTATTTCATCTACTTTTAACATTTTCTTTTCATATTTTACATTTTAGAAAAATATGACAACGAGCATGAAGACGAAAATGCCATCGACGAAGAAGGGAGAAAAGACCAAGAAACAATAACGGTGAATAAAAAGGATAATGCAGACGAAGATGACAATGACAGAAAAAAGTATAACAAAATTTAGAAGAAAAGTAAGAATAAGATGTAGATGAATACGAAAGACACAACGACATAGAAGATTGTTAGTAACAAGATTAAGCATCGGACTTATCCCGCCTTTAATGTCAGGTTTACTCACAAACATGAGCGCACAGTGCTATAATGGCTTCACAATTGCATGACTATTTGGTTCGTGGCTTCTTTCATTTCGTGTATTTCGACTAAAAAGAAAAGCAAACATTTGTTTGCAAATGAAGAAAGATATGTTTAGGACACCGAATAATGCGTATGAAATCTTTTTCTGAGAACGAAAAGCGGACAACTGGCGGCATCATTTTGCGTTTTGGTCTGGCATCTGTTTCAAGAATTAATCTGTATTTGCGGCATTTTTATATTTTTGATTATCTTTTGTATGATTTCTCCTTTTTTCGATTCATCATCATCATCATCATCATCATCATTGCTGTTATCATCATTATTATTGTTATTTCATCATCATCACCATCACGATCATCATTATTGTTATTATTGTTATTATTATCATCATCATAATCATCTTCATCGTTATTATTTTTATTATTTACTCACGAAGAGTTCTTGCACTAATCATTATCAGAGATTATTCGCTGGCAATAAAGGATGATATTCGTCAGAGTGGAAACAGGTCTCCAATTTCCAACACTTGACGCTGCTTTTGATCATGGCTGCAAATCATTTTGCGTTATCTCAACTGCCGTTTATCATTGACCGTTGATCTTCTCTGGGGTTTAAGTGGCAATAAGCCGCCACGACTTAGGCTTACTTCCAGCAGCAATCTGATTCGTGATCTACCTCCTTGGTGTTTCCACCCTCCTTGATTCTTCAAAACTATTTTGTGTGGTACCATCCGTTTACTATTGAACTCTTAGGTATAACTGTCGTTGGTTTTCTCTGTAATTTGTGTAAAAATAAACCCTCTGAGGATTCCAATAAGCCCCGTGCCTTCTAGTGGAGGTATGAATAGTACTCTTCCGCCTTGGTCGTTCCAGCCCCCACAACCCTCACGACATTTTCTGTGGCACCCAACAATTTTGAAGCGACCGTGTTCTTTATTTGTTTATTAGCTTACATTATAATTAAAATTATTTACTTATTTTCACATTTTCATATGAGTCTTTATCAGCGATCGTTCACTTTTGTGTTCCCCGGAGTCTGAGTGACAACAGTTCTCCCCAGATTTCCAGTGTTCTCTGGTCTGTCAATACACGTTGCAAACCAATGTTCGTTTTCATTAGACCTTGCCCGATTACTATTAATTCAGCGCTGATACAGTTGGAGATTTTCTCTGGAATCCGAGTGTTAATAATGAGCTTCTTTTGGATTCCCTTACTGGCTGTGATAGTGATCTCCATCCTCGATCGTTCTATCTTCTACAACACTTCCCGACTTATCTCTGTGAAACTAACCGATGCTAGTTTTACCATTTTTTCTGTGAGACGACGAGTTAACTGTCATATTATACGGCTTTTGTTATCTATTATGGTAGTTTAGATGCCCTTGGTTTCGTGTAATGTTCCTTCTATGTTTTAGTTGTTTTTATGCAGTGTTATTCTATTTCAGTTTGTGCATGGTGATAGAGAGTCCTAGTCGGAAATGCCTCTCTATATTCTTATCTCTACCAGGTGTTGTCCAGCAGCTGCCAGTCACACTAGTTATGTTTCCATTGTTATCTCCATAAAGTTCATATTTGTTTAATATTTCAGTGCATCCTTAATGATTTATTATTCAATGCTTAGTGAATTGTGTCGTATAATTTTGTGTAGCTTATCCATTCCATGGCTATGTTTTTTTCATCTTTTTATTTTATTCAGGATATTTTTATCGATGAATAGCTGGGCATGGGTCCCTCTGATCGCTTTCCTGCATTGTTTCTGGATAGATTTCTGACGCACTATATATATATACAGATAGATAATTCATAGAAGGCAGTACAATGCAGAGTTGCAAAGGATAGACACAAACTGAATCAAATCAAGACATATAACGGTGGAAAAAAGTTTATAGTTTCACCAATTATAGTAATACAATGATTTTGGTTTTTCTTCAGATCTTTGGTATGGTTTTTGTTAGCATACAATTGTTCATCACTTCAATGATCTATTTTAGAGTAAAAGGTCCGAAATGCATGATTCCGCTGTGAAAATATAATCTAGGCCGATGACTTCATCAACCTTAAGGACACTGATGCTGATATAGAGTTCTTTAAGTTAGAACGGTTTAGTCAGTCCAGTGGTCTGGGAGTGTTGAATCGGTATATGTTTGGTATTTGCTGTTTAGTAGTGCACTTCTCATTAAGTAACAACTGATGTGCAACTTGGTTGGCAGTGGTTGTGCACTGCTGTTGCATTGAAGTTGATGGATCATTGCTGATTTTTCAAATTAGACTCCATGCCTTTTTACTATTCTTCATTATATAAGTTTTCTCCAACAGATTTTGCCATTTCCGTTAGCGACCTTCTGATAGGTTGGCTATGAGTCTCTCACTTACTTCGATGGTACTTTCAGCAAAGGGGTAAGATTCATAGAGCTGTTGGTATTGCTCATATAATTTGCTGTTTTGGGCATCGAGTTGAGGTATGTATTGAGTGCGGCAGCCTTTTGGGATGTTCTGGGATGCTTGGTGTATCTCCGTTTGGATCTTAGGACAGTTGAAGTCGCTTATCACAATCATGTGGTCTTTCTATGATGGTTGTCATTCAATCAATATGAAGACGGGGATGTTTAGGTCCACGATGGGTTTCTTGTGAGCAAAAAATATCACACTGATGCTCCCTGCAGAATTTTTAAACAGGTCCTTCTTTGTTTGGGGACAAGCCTTCAATGTTTAAAGCTATGATTGTTAATACTGGTTTTGGGGCGGATGCTTTCCTTTCTTCATTCTTCGGACTGATAATATACTGGCAATTGTTGAGCTTATAGGCATCGCTCGTCTTTTGGATGTCTTTAAAATGTTTGGTCGAATTCACAGGTAGTAGTAGGTATTACTTGATAGGCATCGCGACGTGAACAATTCTACATGTAAGTTTGTTGTAAACAAAAGACAAAAACTTTCGCATTTATTCATATGAATATGCAAACATTAATATTTTGGTAATTTTCATACGAATTTATTTTTAAAATAAGGCCGTGAAAACAAAGAAGAAAACTAATTTGCATGAGCGATAGTCTGTGCAGCTCTTTTTTAACTCACAATGTTTTCAATGAATTCAAAAACAATGTTTTTAAATGTAGCGTCAGTTGCTAACAGTGGGTGCAGTAAGTAACTAACTTTCTTTTTTCTCTGTGGCGTCACAAAAGTATATAATTTGTTCTAGTTAATTAATAAAATTTACCTCACTTGAAAATTTATCATCAAAGAAAGGTTTAATAATTTACCATTTTTATATGAAATAACCTTAGTTAATTGCTGTTTATATCGACAAAACTATTCAATATATATGTGGAAAAAATAGGACAATAAAATCAAGAATTAATAACACCAAATATAAATTTATTATGAATTTTTTAGAAAATAATTATGTAAATTAGACATATAAATATGCGTGGTTTGTTCATTCGTCTTTACGATATATATATATATATATATATATATATATATATATATATATATATATATATATATATATTATTTAGAAATAATCTTTTGTATTATTGATTTAAATAACAGTAACCCGTGTTGATGGTTATATAGATATGATAAATTTAAAAAACTTTCGCATACATATATATATAGTCTCGGAAGTTTCTCAACCATTAAAACTATATAAAAAAAAATATATAAAAAAAACAACTTATAGTCTCAAGTCTTCCAGTGGAAAATCACTCATGTAAGTAAATTTATTTTTTACAGTTATTATATTAGTTAGTTTCTAACACTATTTTAAGGGATCATCAGTTGTTTACCATGAAAAACTGTTTCGGGAATTTAAAAACAAGACAGTATTTAATTTCATGGCTTCCCAGCAGAGTTGATCAGACCCCACTTCCCTTAAAAGACAAAAACATAAACGTTCCTTATACTAAATCTACGTTTTGTTCCATATAAATGTTTTGCTAACTTATATTAGTTATTTAAGATACAAAAAAAAAAATTCTTTACCTGTTCTGTTTCGTTTGTCTAATAAAATTTATCCGTTACTTACGAAAATGTTGCTGCATTTTATATATATGGCATAATTATATTGACACACAGTTTATCATTAGATAACTAATGTTAAGCGACGTTGAGTATGGTAAGTATCAGGTGAATTTGATATTCCGTAGAAACTGCCTCTTTCTGTGGAAGTCGTCTCAGCCCACCAAAAGCGGATACTACACCAGATATAACAGAACGTATTATTATTTTATTTATATACATATACATATACATTTAATATAAAAGTAAATTTATATAGTTCAAATCGATTCGAATAGGAATTAATTTTCTAAGACTGTATGTATATATATATATATATATATATATATATATATATATATATATATATATATATATAAGGCTATTCATCTCTGTGTTTTAATTCGTCATAAACTGCAGGCATTCTTCAGGTTAATCTAACTCAACCAACAAAAATAGAAACCTGTAACAATCAAAGCAAAACAAAACCTATTTGCGCACGCGTATTATTATTTATCCGGATGATCGTCCATTGTTACGCCTTAAAAAATAGTTCCTTGAACAAACAGATTTACATTAGGCTTTCCGCGCAGCTTATCTTCCCTAAAGGAACACCTTATGCGATTCAACATCAACATACAACCGTCTATACAAAAAGCCGGTATCTTAATACCTTATATTCAATAATTATTTATAATAATCATTCATGTGTTTGTTTGTTTGTTATTTAAGTTTGTCGTGTTTACATCCGCCTTTGTCTGTGAATACGCCATCTTTTGTTACCGACAGATGCTGCTCCCTTTGGCCATCTCCTACTTACTTATCTTTACTTATCAATGTGATGTTTGAATGAATAGATACTAGCTGAAACACAATTGTCCATCTGGCAAATTATCATAAGAATTACGAATAGAAAATGAACCGTGGTTTATTTTCTGACAATGGAGAGAGAATTGCTGTTCTCTGGGTCGGCCATTTTGAGTGGGATGCATGAGTAGATTTTCAATTCTTTCATAGTATTCAGCATTTAACTGTCAATCTATCCATCTCATAAACCGTTGGCTTCAGGTGGTTTTGTGTCCTGATAAGTGCTGCATTATTAGTAAAAACTGCTCGTTCGTAGGTTCTGTGGGACGATAGCACACTATTCATTTTCATGGAGATATATTGGTTTAATGGAACGGTATGTCTGTTTGGAGCTAGATGTATGGTCAGTTTTAACGTCATATTTATTATGATTTTAATTTTATTTTTTAGCGAGAGAGGCAACTTCAAAAAGAAAGTATGACAAAATTTATCCACACAAAAATGTATTATGTTTTATAGACAACTTGTTAGAAGAGAAAAATTAAATAGTTGGTAGTGAATGAGAGATCAGTGCCTCTTAGAACGTTCCAAGTAAAGAAGAAAATGTTTAGTCTGTGTAATGTAGATCCACAATAATTCAAGTGTTATGTGGAAATCCCAACTCCCCAAAACAAGGGAGACACTCTCGAAGGGATCAAAAATAGCCTTGATCGGACCCGTCGACATTCTCCTAGAAGGGGCGCCTCAAGTGATCGGCAATCTCTCTCTCCAAAAAGATACGAAGAGAGAGAGGTAACCCTTTTGTCGATATCAAAGAAGTCGATAGTGCGTGGAAAGATATCCTCCTCTAGACCGGACAGGCAATTACTTCTAGGCCAGTCTGAAAACCAACCGGTCCAGTCTGGAATCTAGAAACAAAGTTAATTAGCGCAACCAGACTACTTTATCGTTGGCATAACGCACCCTCTTTCTTACAACTTAGTTCATCCCAAACAAGGCAAGTTGCCACTGTAGACGTGAGAGAATTAGAGTGAAAGTTTTTATAAATTGTGAGTCGTGCAGCGATATGCTTGTTCACATTAGTTTTAAATTTCTGCATGTCGGTACAGTTGGGAAAACAGAGAGAAGGGATGGAGTTTCAAAGGCCGGCAACTCGAGGAAAGAAGCAATTTGAGTAGAGGGCTCTGCGGCATCTGGGGACCTCCACAGTGAATGGAGTGGATTTAGCTGATTGTCGAGTTGGTCGAGTGTATTTACTTCGATGGGGCACCAGTTCAGCAAGTTCATCGGAGAAAATTCCATTGAAGTACTTGTAAAACAAGCACAATGATGCCAGATTGAGGTGATTGGACACGAGCTGAAGTTTGGTGGATAGTGAGGGACCTATTAGATTAGCGACTCTTTTTAGACTTTGTCTAGGAGGGAGAGACTGATAAATGGTGCACCCGCCCAAATGTAACAACAATACTCCACGCATGGGTGGATACTGGCTTTGTAGAGATATAGGATACTGTCAGGTGTGAAAAGATTTCTAGCACAGTATAGGGAGCCCACTTTCTTTGCAGTAGCATTGGGCATGTCTTCTATGTATTTTTTCTAATTCATGTTACTTGTGAATGTTAGGCCGAGCAGGTATGGTGTTATCTGCTATTGCAATCGGTAGTTGAAGAGGTTTCTTGTAGTTTATGCGGGAACGGAGCTTTGTCTTAGAAGCATTAAATATGGTAATAAAGGGGTGATAAATGAAAAAAGTTTTGCAACTATTCATTTCGATATACATGTATCATTTAAGTCAAACATTTTCCACCGATTCACTTTCGTTTTCTTTTACAATAAAACATAATAAATAACAATAATACAATTTCTTTTCTCGTGTACTTAATACACTAAGTCTCTTATTCGTAATTATTATATAATCACAAACTTCTTAAACGATAACTTTTGTTGTGTGGACTCTATATTCAAATAATTCTGCTTCGAACCGTACAAGTTTAATTTCATTGAATTGTTTGGGGTTTTTTTCTTTTGCGGTTATTAAAGATCCCAAGTCTGCCCCATTATCATGAACACGTTTACGTCTGTATTTGTTGTTCTCTAATACTTTTTGAAACCTAAGTTGCAAAAAGTAGTTCATTAGTCTATTACGGTTAAGGTGGGAATAGAATATTCGTCTGGCTATCTCGTCTAAGTTTACAATAGCATTTTAATTTGTTTATCGTGCGTAAGATAAAATAGCATTTTCGTTCGTCTATTGCGTTTCAAATCCATTGTTCTTGGTCTACTATACATAAGTTGTTATAAAGTTGTTATAAAGTCTGTAATGACTGAGTCGAAATTTAACTTTATTTTGTCTATAAAGCTCAGGTTCGACATAACATGTTCGTTGGTCTAACTTCGAATTGACATTTCCGTCTGCCTTTCTTAAATCAATTAAGAATAGTTTGAAGTTGTGCATTTATTAACCAGGTATCTCAACTAGTATAAAACTCGTTATTTTCATTGAGTCTACGTTGTCTAAACTATTTAAATTTAAAGTAAATTGAGATTGAATATTTTTACATAATTCGGCTTATTACTTTCTTGGGAGATTTCGTCTTTACTATTTTGAAGATCAAATTCACTTTAAGACTAACATGATACGGAAGGTGTTGTTACGCAGACTATTTCGGTACATTCTTGACAAACGTCGTAGATTCACTTCTTGCAATGAGGACAATCTCTGCAGCGGTGCAGTTTCTCAAGGGGGACACATTTGACGGAGACACAAATCAATAGGTTTACATAGTTTTACATACACAGTTTATTTATGCATAAATCGGAGTTTTAACTTTAAAATATTCTGTATTATATTTTATATTTTCTCCTTTACCACATTTTGTTTCGAATATTAAAAACGAAAAGAAAACTATACTTAGGTGCGTCATGGCATGTCTATAAAAGGCTCGGTTAGTCATTCGGTTGCTTTACAACTGTTCAGTTTTATATAGCGCGAAACAAATCGTGACTTTCTGGGTCAGAAGTTGTTATTTCGATATACAACTAAATGTATTATTAAATAGATGAATTTGGCATTGGCTGATAATAATGTTTTTCAAGAAAGCGTGTACTTGAAAATAGATGACATCATAAATAACGAATAGTAGTCTGTGTCCTGTTTTGAGGGGTTAGTAACACTGTATACTTTTAGCACCAACCATTCATTCGTTATGGGGACACCCATTTTAAATATATATATATATATATATATATATATATATATATATATATATATATATATATATATAAAGAGCAAATGTACATTGAAACAAATAAATTGTAACATTATTTATCTCAGTTTCAAGAATTCAAAATCAACACTGATTAGGCGTACAATCATTTCTAAGACGATGAGTATTTTTATTTTTATTTTTACTTTTTAATTCTGGTATGTCACTTCTTCACGGCTTTTTACAATATATATGTATACATATATATATATATATATATATATATATATATATATATATATATATATATATTATGCACAGTGACAAGATACAAGTATGAATATGCGTCCTGATGAATGTTCAACTAGCTAACCTGTGATGGAAAAAATATTTAGCTCAGAGAGGAAACCACACCGAAAATTAGTTAGCCTCTTTGAAAAAAGTAATAGCCTTTTAAAAGAACGAAACATTCTGAGAAAGCAAATCGTTTTAGATTCAACAAAATGTATGTCCACTTTAGGTAATGTTCTTACCGGTTCGTCAGTATGTTATGCTCAGTTATTAACAGCTGATGTTTCTCAAGTAAAGTCGCTGTGTGGTCCATCAAGAATAACAGGGAGTTCTATATATGTTTTTAACGAAACAAAGAAAAATTAATATTTGACGTTTAAGTCCACCTGGAACACAAACTCTAAGCTTTTCTCTTCATAATGCCGTTCTGTCATTAGTTGGCATTTTAAGCTTGGACTGACAAGCGGGTTGGCGTTTTCGGTGGTCTGATAAAAAGTCTGTCGTTTAGTAGCGAACTCGTAGTTACTTGTTATAAACTATTGTTATTTTATGTGTAAGGGACACATAATCAACACAACGGTCAGTGTCAAAATCGAGTAACCCGGCTTCGAACAAAGATAACGATTGAACGATCACGGCCTGTGAAGTGAACACACACACACACAAGTTCACACAAGCAAAGAAGCATGATGACAACGACCACAGGGTTTTAATAGTATAATAGCCTACTCGTACCTTGTTTGATCATTGTTATTAATATTATTAAATATATAATTTCTTAACTTTGATATTAGTTGATAATCCTTCTTTAAAAGCCACATAACAGCATGCACTCCTGTTACTTGTATGATTGATAATTTATCATGTTATAGTTTTTGGTTTTCTTTAAATTATTTTTTTTTAAAGGTGTTAACCGGAATAATTCGAGTTCGACAATATTTAGCCACCATTTTGTCTGTGATAAATCGTCTGCTTCAATCAAAAACATTCGCCATGTTTTATCAATTCCTTTTCGTTCTTCTATCATTTCCTTTTCTATTTGATTCAACCAGGAACAAATTTGATCATATTTGAACACATCTTTTTTAATTTGCGTGCACGCATCTTCATTAGAAGCTCAATCGGTGGAACGGTGTGTCACGCTTAAGTTTAAAATAACATTTTCTTTGGTCTGTCATGATTAGGTTTGCGATTAGGTTTGAAATAAAATTGTATTTGGCCCGTCACGTTTAAATTTGAAATAACGTTTTCTTTGGTCTGTCATGATTAGGTTTGCGATTAGATTTGAAATAAAATTGTATTTGGCCCGTCACGTTTAAATTTGAAATAACGTTTTCTTTGGTCTGTCACGCTGTATTTTTAAACACCCTTTCATTTGGTCTGTCATGTTCAAATTTGATATAATATTTGGTTTTATGGAAATCTCTCTAGAAAAAAATGAAGCCACTTGATGTAAAGAGCTAAATCATACTACTTTAAGGCCAAAAATTACTCAACGATACGCGTTAGATAGATGAATTCCGGCTCAGGAAACAGCAATGTTTTCCCCTTTTGTCAGAAACATCGATCATGGAATCTGAGGCCTAAAGAACAAAATAAGAGAAGCGAGAGTTACGAGGCTGCCGAAAGTAAACCTGAAGTCAACTTATTTGGTATGTTATCCTTACGTTAGACATAGACTTTTTATTTGGTCAGTCATTCTTGAACTAAAAATAACCTTTGATTAGGTCTCTCAAGCTTAAATTAGAAATAACTTTTGAGCTTATCTGTCATGCTTACCTATAAAAGACTTTGATTTTGATTACCATAGTTAAATATAACCTTTCATTTGGTCTGTTGACCTTACATTAGACATAACCTTTCATTAGGTAGGTCACTCTTAAGTAAAATATACACTTGTATTTAGTATGTCACGCTTACGTTAGAAATAACTTTTTATTTGCTCTGACACGTTCAAGTTAAAAATAACCTTTTATTTGCTCTGACACGTTCAAGTTAAAAATAACCTTTTATTTGCTCTGATACGTTCAAGTTAAAAATAACCTTTTATTTGCTCTGATACGTTCAAGTTAAAAATAACCTTTTATTTGCTCTGACACGTTCAAGTTAAAAATAACCTTTTATTTGCTCTGACACGTTCAAGTTAAAAATAACCTTTTATTTCCTCTGACACGTTCAAGTTAAAAATAGCCCTTTATTTGCTCCAACATGCTTAGCTTAAAAATAACCTTTTATTTGGTTTGTTATGCCTAAGTTAGAAATAACGTTTCATGTGAGAGGTCACTTTAATGTTTCAAATAATCTTTTATTTGATCTGTCACGCCTATGTTTAAGATAACATTATCGTTGGTCTGTCACAATTACCTTTATGATACCATTTTCCTTGGGTTGTCACGCTTAAGTCTAAAATAGAATTTTCGTTGGTCTGTCACGCTCAGGTTTGAAATCGAATTTTCATCGCTAAACGCTCAGATTGAATGGACGTATTTTTAGCAAGATCGGTTGTCGGTCTGTCACGTTTAAATTTGGTATGTCTAGCATATGTTATAACCTTCAGTTTATTTTGTCTGTTCTGCTAAATTTTTAAATAGAATTCGTGTGAGTCTGTCACACTGCAGTTAGAAATAGCCGTTCGTTGGTCTGTCCTGTTTAAGTTTGAATAAGCATCTTCATCGCTAAACGTGCAAATTGAATGGACGCATCTTGAGGATGGGCCTGTTCTTTTTAGTTGTTTTAATTTTTTCATTTTTTTGCTTTTTGTTTGTATAGTTCAAGTAAACATAGAAGAAAATAAGCGCCATTTTGAAAACGTTCGTTATTTATTCGTCGTCCCGGCGCACGCTACGGTGCATGACGCGGGCATAATGCGTTCGCCATCGTCGTTATTGTTTCGCAAAACCTTTCGGAAATAAATCTTTGATTTTACGACAATTTCTGATCAGCGCAATTGTGTTTTTTATCAATTGAAGCAATTAATGACAACTTTGACGAAACAGACGGAGATCGAAAAAAAGGTAAAACGGATAAAGGAACGTGGCGGTCGGCCGACAGGATGTGGTAAACATTAGGGACATTATAAACTAGTTGAAGTATCCGTTTACGCCGGGGTTCTCAAATTACTCGTTCCTGCACATCGACTTTCATGAATAAGAAATTATTATTTTATTTTTAACGAATTTTACCTATCTGGCGTTGCCCGGTACAGTTTTTATTCGTAATTTGTTTGTTTGTTTGTTTTTATTTAACAATGCCAATTTTTCTTTTTCAAAAATATTATCCTTTGTTCTAATCGAAGTAATTCCGTATTGACAAATACAGAGTTACGTCCCCTTTTATAATTGTTGAACATGGCGGATAGCCGACAGGATCTGGTATTTCTACACGTTGTTTTCATGAGTAAAAAAGTAATAATTTTATTTTCAACGAGCTTTACCTATCCAGCGTTCTCCGGTACTGTTTTTACATGCAATGTGTTTTGTTTTTTTGTTTTTCTTTTGTTTTCGTTGATTTTTTATTTTTGTTTGTTATCTTTTGTTTCAAACAAATGGAAGTAATTCTGTATTGATGAATACAAAATAACGTCACTTTTTGTGGCAGTGGAACACGGCGATCAGCCGACAGGATGGGATGAACATTAGGAACACTATGAACTAGCTGAAGAATCCATATCGGGTTTCTCGAATTACTCATTCTTACATGTCGAATGTCATGAACAAAATAACAATTTTAGTTGTCCGGTTGCGTTTTTACATGCAATTTGTTTTTTATGACTATGCACTTTTTGTTTTATTGTTTTTTGTTTTGAAACTATTCTTTTGTTTTTCTAATAAAAGAAACTTTGATTAAAAAAATACGGAGTTAGACCCTTTTTATAATTGTAGCACTAGTACGGAGATTGAAAGCGTTAAAAACAAAAAGAACCCTGCATGTAAATCGGACAGGAGAAATTCTGAGAAATGAGAAAAAATAAAAATCAACGTATTTACATTAGAATGCGATAAATAAAAAGTAGTCGTTTTTTCTTAAATCGAAACCAAAAGATTGTGAACTATGGCTTTCACCAGAAAAGGGAAAGAGGCATAAATCAAGCGTGACAATTCTCTGAATCGTACTGAAAACTCGAACGACGACGCACAGTCTTGACATACAGACTAGGAAACAGCTGGTTAGAATCGTTATTTTGAACAATGTCCCGTTGTTGTTGAAAATTAAAGAGAAATGCTAAATAAATTATTTGACGGATAGAATGGCGTACGTATAAACATAATTCTGATCTGGTGAAAGTATTTTGTGGAAGGAATTAATAAGAATTATACTTTAGTGTTTTTAATAACATGCTGCAACAATCAACCAAAAGCACTCACGAACAAGAATTTAGTATCGATCTTGTACAAAAAAATTCATCAATGACAAAAGTCGAGAAAGTGACTGACTTAACTTTATATATTATATTAATAAATAAAAACTAAAATGAATTAATTTAATTTAATTCACGAAAGTGGAAAATATATATTTAATGTTATCTCTCCTATCTTTCGTTGTTTCTCTTTCCCTTATGATAACTCATGTGATGCTCCCTCTTTTCTCTCTGTACACTGATATAACACACTCTTTAGCACATTTCTCCATATATCAGTTCGCGTCAATGAACCTTTCTTTCCTCCCTTGTCTGTTAAAACATTTGACGAAAGTTCAACTTCCGATTCTTTCAAATTTGACGTATGGATCTGATGCCCTTTGATAACAGTCAGCTCCATGCATACTTTCAGCCTGGTTAGATGAGATAGTTTTTTTTTTGAGTTATCAACGTTTCCATTACATAAGTTCGGAAATACTTCATACAATATAGCCGAGCTAAAGTTTTGACCCATCCTTACGTTGTCAAGCGTACGACTGAGTTATTTTCCTATTTAAAATGTTAAAGGATCTTATTTTTCGTTCTATTTTTTTTAAATAAATAATAAACTAACCCTAAGCCTACTTATATGCGCAGGAGATTTTTCTTTCGTGTTCAAACCCGTCACATGCTCTAATTTTATTATGTTCCAAATTCGCTGTCGAATACAAGGACCGTCCTGTCAGTTTTCAATTGACTTTCTATTAAAACTATAAGGGGTCTCAATCTTGTTACGCTTTGCCGCCGCTAGACGTCGCTGTTGATGTCTGAAGTAACCGGTGAATGATTCTTAGTTCCTGTTAAATGTCAATCATATTTTAATTGGTTCCGACGTGTGAGACTCTTACGTTTACACATAAGTACTATTAGTAGACGATTTGGTGCATGAAACAGTGGACAACTTTATCCTATATATATATATATATATATATATATATATATATATAGTCATCGACCGACAGACTGTTTCGCTGTAGCACAGCCCTTCAGTGCAGCTAGACGTGCACAACTCCCAAGCCAGGGATCGAACCTTCAACAGTCTAGTTGATGGTTGCCAATGTCTTTGTATATAAACATCGACCGCCGCTTTACAGTGCTCAATTTGTTTATTTACAAAGAGCTTTGCATTATGCTCAGAAGCAGCAGGCGATTTCACTTAACGACAGTGCTCACCTCGAGAAGGAGAGTGTATATAGTCATCCACAGACAGACTGTGTCGTTGTATCATAACTCTTCAGTGCGGTTAGACTAGCACCACTTCCAAGCCTGGTGTCGAACCTTCAACCATCGGCAACCATCAATAGTTGGCAGCTCGTACCACTGGGCTACGAGAAAAGTACTCGTAAATGATATACAACACAAAAAATGTTGGTGTCGTTGTGTTATTAATATTCTAAAAACGTACGCGGAAAGAAAATGTCTTTTTTTTAAATATTTTTATAATCGGAAAACGTATTTTTTAAATTTTTTAGCCGTTTATTCGCAAGTCGTTGTTGTGATTCGTATTAACTAAACGAACACATAGTTTTATTAGGTTGTTTCCTTATTTCTTTAATGTGTAATGAGTAGCAATAAATGTACTTGTGACTGGCAGAATATTATATTTCTTACCTCTTCTGTGACATAAGTAAATAGAAAAAATTGTTGATCGGATTAAATTTAAAAAACACATAAAATTGTTCGGAAATAAACATGGGACCAATATTTGGCATCTACTTAATAGTTATTAAAGTCAACCTAATCAAGTATATATATATATATAAATATATATATATATATATATATATATATATATATATATATATATATATATATATATATGTATGTATAGAGAGAGAGAGAGAGAGAGAGAGAGAGAGAGAGAGAGAGAGTGAGAGTACAGTGAGAATTTCCCCTATTTACTTACGCTATATATACTGACAGGAAAGCTTACAAAATACAGAAAAGGCTATAACTCATTTTCATAATTCTTTAACAGTGTCTAATAAATTCATACGGTTCGTTTATAGTTTGATCTTACTATTTTATTATATATACACAGCAGGTTTCTTTATATCAATTATTTTTATTAGTATCAGTATTAATATTAATTAACGCAATTTAATCAGTAAAGTTTAAAATTTAAAATCATAACTTCTGTTTCAATATTTTGTAATTTGTTTACGTTTTCGCACGCGTCCATTTATACATAGCAAAATCTTAAATTATTTTGGAATAATTACTCATAAAATATAAACTTTGCATAAACGCAATAATTAACAAAGGTGTTCTGTTAATAATTACATACTTTGTTTATTATTTTTAAACTCAATTTTTTGTGTGTATTACTGTAGCTGTTGTTACATGATGACGATCGGTCTAATATAAAATTAGATAGGCTCATAAATATATATCATGTCATGTGTCCTACTAGAGAGCTTGATTTATTTAGCATACAGAGGAAATAGTTAAGAGTTTAGCATAAGAACCGCTAACAAATTATCCGATAATATTTATTTCGGTCAAAACAGATTTAAGCAAAATTCGCACATTATTTTCAATATATCGAAGAACATTTTAGGAACTGTCATTCGTGGATGGGGGTAAGGCTGTAAGGAAGGTAGCAACTATGATGGCTACTGATAGACATCACTATCCATTAAGCAAACTAATTACAACGTGTCGACTAGAGATTTAGCTGTTTCTGTCGAAGAGAAGATGATTAGCGGGAATCAGTTGAGTACCGAAAGCATTCACTATCTAACGTTATAAATATATATAAAGATAAACGTTTTAAGGGTAGTCTTTAACAAGAGGTAAAAATTAATTTTTAGTTTTATTGCTCTGAGTACTTTCAGGCAAAGATTAAGGTAGATCGTTAAGGATTTAAGAGTTATGGAGGAAGAAGCCTTAATGGTAAAGTAGGGTCAGAATGGGTAGAGATAATTGATATTTTAATACAGATTAAAGGGTGGGCGTTATAAGAGAAAACGGATAAAGATAATATCTATGAAAAATGTAATCCATTGGGTAACCCATTGAGCTATGGTTAAATTGTTTAAATCAGTAAAAACTCAGTTTACAAAGCAGTTAAATATACAATTAAAATCGATTCGATTAGGAATCAGTTTTCAAATGCAAAAATAAACTTCAATACTTAACATATTAAAAAGAATAAATCATATATATACAATGATGTAGTTTTCCCCTTTAATTGTGGCTACTATAGCTGCATACCCATTTTAATTTCAGCTTCTATCTGCTGCAAACCAGTAGCATCGTATGCTAATCTGTTCACTTAAACACTTACAGCAATTCGTAATACGTGTTTCTAGAAAATATGCGTACATTTCCTCATTTTACTAAAATTATTACATTAACTCCGATCATGCTGCTTCTCCGAAATACGTCTTCCATAAACATGTTCACTCTTCTACAATTATTTACTCCCACGTTACTCCCATTCATTGGGGTATTTCCTTAAAATAGCGGATTGATATTAACCCACCATTATAATTTATTTCTGTAAACTCGTACTATTGCTTACATAGTACACTCAATTCTGCATAAAAATAACAAACGCTTCCTCAAATTCAATTAAATCCTATCTAGAGTCATGACTGTATTCGAGCAATAGCAGAATATCAGATTTATTTTATATTTAAGCAGTTCCGTCCTACTATCCTGAATACATTTAATCACTTTTCAGAATGAAGGAATATATTAACGAACAGCTAACATAGTAATATCAATGGCGTCTTAGCTTGATGCATCAAGTGTGGTTTTGGTTTTCGCGGTTTAAAATCGTTACGCCTCAATACTGTACGTATACACGCGTCGGTCCAAACTCACGACTCTAATTCTCTGAAAACAGGCTTTTTTATCCTAACCGTCTTATTTGCATATGAGTTGCGATATTAACGTTACTTCGCATATAATCAGGCGCGGCCGCCATTTTGGTTTCCTTTTCCGCCGATAACCGGACCTTACACGTTACACAAACTCATCCATAATTTTAGGTGAGTCCTTTCTGCACTAATTGATTTGCTAAGGGTGGTGGCAATGCATTTCATCACATAACTTTCATTCGCTTTCTTCGCTTCATAAACGTTATAACAAGTGTCATTTGGGGGGGGGGCATTAATTGATTAAAACTAACAATATAATCCGTACTAACTTTTTACGACTGTAAAACAAACCTAGAAATGGTTTCTTTCTTTTACATAAACATCCCAATACCGTATGTTAATGTTGTCACCCACAGTCATGTATTAAAACAACAAACCAAAAGATCGCTTATTAAGTTTTAACGCCTGTGTTTTCTAACTAATAAACATACCGATAACGTATTTAAATGTTGTGACCTACATAATCGCTTATTAAGTTTTAACGTTTGTTTCTTTTTTTAACTAATACACATTCAATATCGTGACCCGCATTAATTGAGTAACACAAACCAAACAATTGTTTATTAAGTTTAAAAAGCCCCTTTCTTTATTTTTAATAATAAACATCTTGATAACGTATTTCAATGTTGTGATATGCATTAATTAATGAAAACAAATCAAAAGATCGCTTATTTAGTTTTAAAGCTTGTTTGGTTACTAATAAACATCCCGATACTGTATTTCAATATTGTGACTGACATACAAATTCTACCCGATTTCGACTCCAGCATATTATATCGCCTTTTGGAATAAACTTATGGGCGATATTGATTGTTCTTGCCTGCACGCTCCCATTCCGAATACGTGGTCATCGGCCGTCATCAATCGACTTCCACTCCTCCACTAAACGGTCATAATCAACCAAAAATAAAGTCCTATAAAATCTTTTTCAGGGAAAATGTTCCAATTTAAATTTATTACAATTTGCATGAATCATTTTTTAAATGTACATTAAACATCAAGTTAAATTGAATTTTAACTTGATTTCTCAAAACCATCAAATAATTCGAATAAAAAAATGTTTTTGTCTGAAATTTAATTATTTTAAGTGTGCAATTATTTCGAGCGTTTTAAACCCGCTAAAATTATACTTAAAAAGTTGTTTATGGCCATCTGGTAGAAGAGAAACAGTCTAGTGGCGGGCCGCGGCCACGAATTCGGAATAGAGGTGCGTGAGCGAGAAAATTCAATATCTCCAACTGTTATGTCATCAAATCTACACGTTTGCAATATTTTTACTAGCACACCCATCGGAGTTAGGCGGGGCATAATGTTAAGTTCTGAAACTATTTAGTAGTCTACAATACAATAATAACAATATTGTAGAAAACAATTGGAAGAAGGAAAGTTTTTTACTACTTCGAGAAGTAAAAAACTTTTCCTTCTTCCAATTGTTTAGCCCTTTTTCTGATTTAAAACTCATTTAAAACATGTAGATACATAGGGTGAAGTGGGGCATAATAGGTCGGGTTTTGAGGATTTTGAAGGAAAAGGGAAACTTTTATATTAATACTTATGAAAAGCAAGTAGTTTCTTCGGACTTAATGTGCAACACATGTATAATAAGTCCTTTTTGGGATTGGTTTTAAAAACATCACATTGTACAAAAATATAATGTGTTTAAACCAACGGTATAAAAATTGGTAAAATTCTTTAGGTAGTTGGGCATAATAAGTCAGCATTTCTTCAATAAAAATAACCAGTGTTCGCACTGGATCGTTCAAGGTTTGCACGGAATTTCCTGAGTTAATCTACTTTCCTGGAAAACGCTGAGACACGGGGCACAAAGCAATCAATAAAAATTTTAATTTACAATTACACCATTTTATAATTTAATAATAATTTCAAAATATTTTTTACAGATGTTTTTAGAGAAAATAAAGGTAAACAAAGGTCATCCGGGTAGTTTTTACTCAATTAGAAAAGGCTCCCTATGATAGAAAACCGAACAAAATACACAACAGAAAATCAAGAAAGAAAATCAGTAATATGGGTGAAAATTAGCAGATAAACGAGCACAGCTCAAAGCGTTAGATGTCAGACGTTAAACACAGATAATATTTATATAGAGAGAAAATTATATATATATATATATATATATATGTATATATATATATATATATATATATATATATTCTCTGTGTTTAACGTCTGATATCTAACGTTTTGAGCTGTGCTCGTTAATCTGCTAATTTTCACTACACTTATCCTAACGTCTTTTAGAACTTGACGTGCCTTTCTGCTTCTATCGTGATTTGACCCCTCGGGGTTAATACCATTAAAATGAGGAAGAAGAAAAAAAGAAATAAAAAACTATAAGACAGTCTCGACTGACAAAGTTGTTCTACAACGAAAGCTTGCAAAAAGAAAAATTAAATAATTGAATTGTTCATTTAAATTGAACGATTGTTGATTTTCAAACTATTTCACTTAAATACATTTTAATGCGTGCATCAAAGATGTTGTCAATTTCCTTACTATATATATATATATATATATATATATATATATATATATATATATATATATATATATATATATATATATATATATGGGTGTATATATATACATATATATATATATATATAGCAAAAATTAGCAAAACACAGTAAGGAAAAATAATAATATTCAGAATGCTGTGAATTGTTTAAAGTGAAGTCGGCGAAAAACTTCCATCTTGTGCCCAGAGATTAGAATTATTGTAAATTTCTCTTTAATCAAAATTAAATAAAAACAACAGACGGGTAAATAATTAAAATTTATTTATAGTTTAAAGTATCTAACCCTAAACGTATTTAACTCAGTCGAACAGACATAAAATATAGTATTAATTAGTTACTGAAAGGGATGGTTTATTAATGGTAAAAAAGTTTAACATACGATTCAAATTAATTAACTGGCTTAATTCAGAGTCAAAACCAATTGTGTTTATATTGAATGCAAAAATTAAAAATTATTAATATAAATCAAAAAGATTTATACGATATTTCTATTTTATCGTAGTTAAAATTTTAATAACTAAATAGGAATGTATTGATGGGAGTAGATTGGATGCTGCGTCATTTTTTTTAATAAGATACAAACTATACATTCAGTGGTGATGAATTGGGACTGTAATTAATATGAATAATGGAACATGTTAAAAGAAAATGTAGTTTTATTCCATTGTAAAATCGGTATGAGATGGACATTGGATCATTATATCATCATCAAATTAGTTCAACTTAGATGCACGATTTATATCTATTTGTATAATATCAGCTATTTTGAGTATCGGTAGCCTTGGTCTCTATCGCCATTATTCGTCCAAACGCCCTTAGTCTGCTCTCGGTCTGCCAAGCATGCCTGACATTCGAAGAAAACTATGAACGGTGATACAATTATATATAATTATAATTATATATTTCAAGCCTTATTGTTTGTTTGTTTTTTTTCTCATCTAACATAACATTGTAACTTGTACAATAGTTTTACACAATAATAAATATTAAGCAAATTAACCTTACTGCAAATTAACCTTACTGCAAATTAACCTTACTGCAATAACAAATACGCATAAACAAATTAAACATTTTATTTTATATTAATACTGCTTTATACAATATTGTAATGATATGTTTTATTATACAGTAATTAAACAGCAATTCTCAAACTTCAAAAGAAAAAAGTATTAAAATATATTCAAGTAAAATTTAAAAATATTCTGAGTGTTCCTAATATTTATTCACTTTTGAACACTATTGTGTTTTTCTGATTATATATAAGGAATCAGAATTTCTAGATATTGAACTAAACAATGTCCAGGTGACCAATAAGAGATTTAATTATGATTTATTGAATTATAAATCTTATAGTTTGCTTTTTCACCAAATGGATAAGTGTAATATATTTGTTTCTTTGATTTTATTTGTGATTGAATAAAAATATAGAATTAGAAAAAAGTTTTTGAGTATTATAAAAAATTATAATCAGTAAGCCTACTATATATGCTAACAGACCATGATGTCTCTGGCGTATACAAGAATCTACAATCACACATAATATAAAAAATACAACATATACTTATATATTAAAAAAACTTAATTGGTATAATTGGTATAAATAGTATAATTGGTATGAATGGTATAATTGGTATGAATGGTATAATTGATATGAATGGTATAATTGGTATGAATAGTATAATTGGTATGAATGGTATAATTTTGAATTTAATATTTATTCTAAGCTCTATTTAATATCAGAAATATTGAGCTTTATTTTTGCATTTGGGAACTGATTCCTATTTTAATCGATCTGAAACGTGTAAAATGTGTTCTTTATATATCATTATCTCCTATATATATGGATAATGAAATGAGTAGGTGGGTACAATTTGCATAGTATACAGATTTCTTTATTAATCAAGTGTTCAAACAAGGAATACACGTACAAAATACCATTTAAACCATAACTTTTCAAAGATAATCCTCTTATCGTCAGAAGGTTCGATTATACCTCCTATATATATATATATATATATATATATATATATATATATATATATATATATATATATATATATATATATATATATTTCATGATTTTTAGGGGAGTACAAACTTTTATAATCGCAAGCATGAAAGGAAGACGAATTTTATCGTTCATGATTAAAAGTTAATCAAGAATAAAAAAGAAAAAAACCAGCCGACCGGTTTCGCCCTCTCTTAACAAAGGCTGTATCGAGGGATTTACAAAAAAACGAGGGATTTAAAAAGGGGTTGAAAAGAGAGAGTACAGAAAATAAAATAGCGTTATGGTATATGCACAATGGAGGATAACTGGTGTACTGTCCAGAGCTGGAATGTTCAGGGCACAAACCCTCTTGCACCAAGCTCAACTGCACTGGTCAGGCCACGTTTTCCGCATGAGCGAGGAGAGAATTCCGAAACAAGTCATGTTCAGTGAGCTCAGTTGCGGCAAACGAAACGTTGTCCGACCTAAAAAGAGGTACAAGAATAGCCTGAAGGAAGCGCTAACTAGCTTCGAAATAGAGCACCGAACGTGGGAAGAGACTGCCTCAAGTCGAACTGGTGGGGGGACAGTGTTCAAAAGAGGCGCTGCGCTCTTCGGAGCCTCTCGAGCAAGAGAATGAAGTGCAAAGCCAAACAGACATCATGTCGTTGTCATTTTAACCATTTGGTCATCTTCGCGCTTGCGATGAGACGAACAACAACACATATATATATATATATATATATATATATATATATATATATATATATATATATATTTATATATATATATGTGTGTGTGAGAGAAAGTTGTGCATTTCTGGCAATTTAAATCATTTTTAAACCATTTTTTACACCTTTTTCAAGACAATGTTTATTGTAAGCCATAAAATCAAACACTGAAAATGTTAAACACCGAATCATCATAAAAACAGGAATTTTGTAGGTAACCAGCAAAAAACACAAATCAATAATAATGCCCTAGAACGTCTTAATTTTCACCAAAAAGAAAGCAAAAATCGCAATCGATTCATTGTCAAATACACTGGTTAAATTATGAATTACGGAATTATTTCCACATCATAATACATATATATATATATACAGGGTGTTTCAAAAGTCTTGGGAACATAACGATTTTTAATAACTCAAAAACTATTAGGAGTTGAAAAATGAAATTGGTACCGTTGGAAAGGTTAAAGTTTCAAGTTTTGTGAGGAATCTTCAAAGTTGCTCAATATGAGCACCATTCGTCACACGGCAGACATCTAGTCGATAGTCCATTTCCTGCCAAACGCGTTCCAGCATCTTGACGTCAATGGTTCCCACAACTGCCGTTACTCGAGCCTTTAGTTCGTCAATATCTCTTGGAAGGGGCGGCACATAGACTTGTTGCTTGACAAAGCCCCAAAGGAAAAAATCACACGGGGTAAGATCTGGAGACCTAGGAGGCCAGGGCATGAGAACGTCATCACCTCGCCCAGATCTCCCAATCCATCTACCAGGCAGCCTTGTGTTAAGAAACTGCCTTACTCTAAGACTCCAGTGTGGTGGTACACCATCTTGTTGAAAAATGAAGTCATCAGATTCTGCTTGTTCCAACTGAGCCATTAACCAGTCTTCCAGCATGTTGAGATAGGATTCACCAGTGATAGTTGCCTCTTCAAAGAAGAACGGTCCATAGACACCTTTCTTGGAAATTGCACAAAACACGTTCACTTTTGGTGAATCTCGCTCGTGCTCAAAAAGATCATGAGGATTCTCAGTACCCCATATGCGAGTGTTATGCTTGTTAACTTTGCCATTCAGATGGAAGGTCGCCTCATCGCTAAAAACAAGCCGGTCATCAAAGCCGTTAT
>OY744552.1:25348444-25640944 GCA_963556195.1 Sepiola atlantica | reverse complement strand
CATTAAGGGTATGCGAGCACAACAGGGCTATGTATTTTACTGGTAGAAATATTTCTCTAGCGCACCTCACACACTTCATCCACTCATGCATAGAGATTTATACTGTAGTGATGTGATAATGAAATGGTTTGGTTGATATGTAGTCATACCCTTAATTAATGACAATAAAAGTGTAAAAATTTGGGAAATTCCTTGCTTTTGTACATTTAGTGTATATGAATTTTCATCTTAACCCTATTAAGGGCATAGGATTTCAGTATACTGGCATTTATCATGGAATAAATAAATAGAATTCAATTTTGAAAGAAAATGTCATATTTGAATTCTATTAATAATATTTGTTTTAAACTTTCTAAATAATATTTATTAATTAAAAAAATGACAAAGCAAATACAAACGTACGTTTTATGTTTCCAAATAACTGACGATGAATTGGGAAATTACCAAAATTGTTGAATCTCTGAAAATCTACTGTACCTCTCCAAGTCAACTGTTAGTAGAAATTATCCAATTTTTTAATTCTTTTTTTCGTTATGATCCTGATTCTCAAATTTTTCAATTTTCTGTTTATTTTCAAGTTTATAAAAAAAAAATTACGCTTATAATGACACGTTTACGTGCAAAAAAGAAATATAATTACCTCGCATGTTATATTTTCATAGAAACTCTTATCATTAAAATAATATGAAATATTTTTTGCAATTATATTATTTTTGTGTGAAAATATTGATTAAACAATACTTTATTCAATGATAACATCGCCAATTCAAAAAATAATGTTTTCTTCTAGTTATAGTGATTTTATTAACACGATATTGACGGGGTGTTTTCTTAATATATACGAAGTAATTGTTTTAAAAATATTTTAAACATCTAAAGTGCTTTATTTTCATTACAATATTTAAAAAATTCATGCATTTTTTATATATATATTGTATACAAAAATATAACTTTAGTAAAGGTATATTTTGCTTTAAAAAATAATGCACTTTCGCTAAGATTTAAAAGAAATAATGTTTTCATTATATTACGTGATCGTTGATTAATAAATACTGAAAATGTCATTAAAATTGGTTGATTTATAGAATTTTGGTGAATTTTCAAGTGAAGGGACGGGCAAATTTTTGTACATTTTGGGGATCAGCCATTGATTTTGCACGTACCTAATATATATATATATATATATATATATATATATATATATATATATATATATATATGTATATATAAGTGCAGATTAGTCGTCCGAGGTTATAGCAATGCGATGTGGTTGCCGTAAGATGGAAAAGTGAAAAGAAATAAACGCAGGGAGAAAGTGAAACTCAACACAATTTATTAATAATTTCACGAAAACTGATTAAATAACGTTGAAACAAATAAATTGTAACATTATTTATCTCAGTTTCAAGAATTGAAAATCCACACTGATTAGGCGTACAATCATTTCTAAGATGATTAGGATTTTTATTTTTTACTTTTTAATTCTGATATGTCACTTCTTTCGCAGCTTTTACAACATATATATATATATATATATATATATATATATATATATATATATATATATATTATACACAGTGACAAGATACAAGTATCAATATGCGTCCTGATGAATGTTCAACTGTGATGGGAACCATATTTAGCTCAGAGAGGAGACCGCACAAGAAAATTAGACACTGGGGCCTGTTCTCGAATCTGGCTAGATCTAGCCATACCGATGAGTTCCAGAAACGACGAAGACGTGTCTGTGAATAACTATAATCTATATATATATATATATATATATATATATATATATATATGGTGTTCTTGTTTTTAAAAAACATTATTTACATATGGAATTTGAATTATTAAAACGAATGAGCCGTTAGAAAGCAATACAATGCAATTTAGTTTTATCGTGTTCTTTTTTCAATGTAATTTTCGAATATATATTCCTTCATGAGAATTTCAAATGAAGATAAACTAAAATAGATGTTGTGTTCGTCTCTTTTAGGGGAGGGGGTTGCAATTCGTCTGGTATTGAAGCGAATACATGAAAGTTTCCTTGGCTGAGAACATCGCGCGCATCAGCGCCAAATAAATAGGAAATAGTGTTCTTGTTTTCAAAAGCATTGTTTATATAGAGAATTTAAATTATTAAAAATAATAACATATATACTCTTCACTCTGATGAAGGAAATAATAATTTCCGCTTCCGTTAAAATAATCGAATACTTTAAGTTAGCATAATCGTAAATCAAATAGAAATATAAAACATAAATAAATGGCATAATTTATAATGCGATATAATATGCGATATAATATTTCCCACCGGTACAGCGATCGGTGATAAAGTGCCGGACTCTAGTGACTTGGGTTCAGGTTTCGAATCTTGCTACACCGAAACACATGCCTGCAGATGATTATATATATAAAAAATTATATGTCACTCCTAGTATGCGGGCATCACATTGGTGAAGGGAACACATAACAAATTATTCCAACCTAGCATTTAGGCAAAATGTTTTCCTTTATAAATAGTTGAATGTATCATGTATCCTAAATCTAAATAAACAATATATATATATATATATATATATATATATATATATATATATATATATATACGTTTCATCCTTTCGGGAATCGTCAGTGTAGAGATAATTATCCATACCGGTCGCAGGATTCAAACCCCCGACACTATGATATATGTCTTGTTCATAGGAGATAATCCAGTATTTATATAACAGTGCTAAAAAAGTACAACTATCTATTTAGTATAAACTTTTAATAATACACATATTTGGCTACATATGTACAGACATTATTCGGCTATAGTTTTTGTTTTATAATGTTATTCATTATTTTTATCATATTATCTTTTTATTATTAATTGCGGTGAACTTTTATTGAGGCTCACTAACTCAACTAGTGACAATAGGATGAGGCTACAATCAAGCCATCTCATGTGAAGATTAGGTAGTGAATAGATATCATTCACTATTTACCGAATTCTGTCAAGAATTTGAGATATTCTTTTCATAAAAGGCATAAACAAATTCACAGGAACGTATAACTACAGACATACATTTAGAACGCTCATAGAATCATCTTCAGCGACATAAACCTCCATATATAGCACATAACTCAATAAAAAGAAACATCTGTGTAAAAATCTGAGTAAAAATCAATCAGATCATTAGTTTTAAAAATTACAGTTAATTAAGTGCAACTACTGTTGCATTTTTTTAACAATGAAAAAATCTGAATTTCGTGTGTTTATGAAGCATTGCTTTCCGATGGGAAAAATACTGTTCTAGCAAAGCAATGAGTTGATAAGTATTATTCGGACACTGCTTCATTATAAACAACAGATAACAGATGGTATGCTGACTTTAAACGCTATAATACAGACACAAATGATGCTGATAATTCTGCAGTTGTCCCGGAAAACAAAAAAGCAACAGACTCGTTTGAGCTGATCGTAAATTTAAAGTGGGTGTTGCGTTTGCTCACAGTCGATTAATAACAAGAAGATATCAACGATTTAGAGCGTTGTTTGCACTGTTTCAACACAACAAAACATCAATGGATGAAATGTGGATCCACTACTTCATTCTGGAGTCAAATCGGCATTCCAACTTTTATATATGAACGTACAGTTAATCTTGTATTAATGCAAAATAATTTGCCTTAATGAATAATGTTTTTGATTATAATCTAATACTTAATAGTTAATAATTTTAAATATTTTTCTATAAATAAACAAATATTAATAAGATGACAAGCTTTAAGCTGAATAATTATACAATCAAATTATGATAGGTATAATTAATATTGATATCCAATTAGCTTATCTAAACTCATTTTCTGCGTATCTAGCATCAATTCTCTGCGGTATTTCGTCAACAGTTGTTTCCATCTCGCCTTTGTGACCACTCGGTCATATTTTTGATCTTTTCATAATGAGAGGTTTCGCTCTCGAAAATTAAAGTTTACCTTTTCCGGAACTTTTTTAATTGCTTGACAGTAAACTTTTTTCTATTTACTGCTCTGGTATTTAATCTGATTTACGTGAAATATTAATAAATTGATTTGAGATTCCATTCTTATTTTCTCTTTTCATTTATTTTTGTTCATCTGTTCCACCTTCCGGTACCTATATCACATTGCTCCTGCCTCGGATTACAAACTTACATTTATTTTTCTTTTAATTTTAATGAAGATTATCTCAAAGATTTTTTTACGATACCTTAGATTATCTTCTCTAACATAGATATACGACGCCGACAGAAGTTCCTTAATCCTGAATTTACATAGTTGATTGATTATTTTGTTTTTATTTGTATAACTTAATTGATTTAACCCTTTCATGTATGTTTTTTCACAGAAATTCAACGTAGCTGATCTAATTTGTTCTTGAAACCACGTTCCATTCAAGTTGATCTCACTTCCGGAAAGAGCCGCAACAACAAATAATGCAAGAAAAACGTATTCCTCGGTGTACCTGACTCTGAGAAATACAAATATAATTAATCAAATCAAAATTTCTGATAATTTGTGACAACTTTTCTATTTGTTATTGCATGAAAACGTTAAATTAATTAAAGGTAATGGAATAAGGTTTAATCATCTACCTTAAAAATATATTGTGCATATATATTGTAATGTCTGTTTTTTCGGAATATAAAATATAAAGTTTGAACATTACACATAAATTTATTCTCTAATAGATAAAATATACAATTATTATAAGTAATAAAAAATAACTAACGGGACCCGTAGAAATTCGAAAGTTGTGTCTTTCTGTAATATAATTTCAGAAGATATCTAGTTATTAGGTTATATCTCCAAAACCCTCGGAGTGTGTGACATGTTTCCATTCTTCGAACATCCGGCAAGGTTACAGACCTCACAATCTTATTAAATCACCTTTGTTCAAACTTAAACATTCTTATCTAAATACTCAGATTAATGTAGTTTCAGAGTATATATTGTTATGGGGGTCTACTCCAAAACCCTTGAAGGACATATTTCCATTCTATGAACGTACAGTGTGAATGTATACCTCATATATAACATATACTACACTTTTATTCTAGACCGAATGTCAAGGAAGTGTATTTTAATTTAACAATACTTTGGATACTACTTAAATGTGTTTTAATGTTAACGTCTAACTAGACTAAATGTTGATGATTGTTCTTTTATTTGTACTGATGAAGAAACTTAATAAATTGGTTTCAGAAACATCTGTACACTATAAACGTTGTTGATGTTGAATTTTTTTAACATTTATACTTAATAATGAATATGTCATAATTTTGTATTCTTTTAAGTTGTAATGTATGATTTTGTTTATCCATGCAGCATTCATGGGTATCTGGTGGACTTGATTCACTTCACCTTTTATCTATGTAACTTTAAGCTGGTGTCTTCTCTGTCTCATTGGGATACTGTCAAAGTTACACCATTTGACTTTACTTATCTTATCTTATACATATATATATATATATATATATATATATATATATATATATATATATATATATATATATAATATATATTCGTAAGTTTAGGGATTAAGTTATTTTTGAAAACCTTCGATTTAAATTGTCCTAATTAGTCTCATTTGCATGGGTCATTTGATGACTTATATACTTTCCAGTAGGATGGACACACACCATCACGTGATCTATCGCTTACCAACTGTCTATCTATCACTTTCACCCTATCCCAGTATATGTTGCTTGGCCACCTCGCGTTTACACTCGTTTCGTAACTATCCTCTATCTCTCTCACACCCTCTCTCTTTCTTTCTCTCTATCTCTCTTTCTATGTGTATTAATAAAGAAATGAACGATGAATCTTTATTGAATACGGAAGTAAGTATTGTGAGCTTACAAACACGTTCGAAATATCAACAACTGCTGTTCATGAAATACTTTATGAAAATGATTTTGTTAGTAGTTACGTCAAATTTATACACCACGAGTTTATTAATGAACAGCCGATTGTAACAAGTGTTTTTGACGTAAGCAAGGAGATAATGCATGGGAGAATGATTTCATGACGAACGAACATATACTACACTACCCCCAGAAAGAAGATATAGCACCATGACAACAAAGTAGATACTACACTACCCCCCTGAATTCAGCATTGAAAAAGTGTACAATAGTAAAGTAATAGAAGTAATAGTATAGTTTCGGCTTCAGACAGACATAGACGAAATCTCCATAAGTCAAACGATTAGTAATAGAAGTAGAAGTAGAATTTCGGCTTCTGAAAGACAGAAACAACATCTCCAAATGTATATATTTCAACAGCCTTTTATAGAAACAACATCTCCATCAGATGCAACGATAATTGATTGAATAACTCCCAGACCTTTCGCGTCGACCACATCTAATAATGTATCCCTATCTACCGAGTTCCTTTTCCAATCTCCCAGACGCGAGTACATATTTCTTTTTGATGTTCTTTTTTCTATTTTTCCTCTTCGTTTCTGCGAGTTTTTATTTCTAATTTATAACCCGTGTTCCTATTCACACACGCCTATATTTCTCGTGTGTCCATTTCATTGCAGAAGCTATATTGACTATATTCTCATGTTGTGCACCTCAATTTTTCGCCTAATCCTAAACATACACGACGAAATTTGTTATTTGTTTTTGCTTCATCCCTTATCCGCCTGGTGTAATATTCACAAAATCAGGTTGAAATTTACCAGCGTGTACAAATATCCGTCCGGAATAGCCATTCGATAGAACGAGGAGTCCGTTTGGATGTTCGGCCCAAACCAACAGACGCCCACAAAAGCAATATTGTTTTAAGTTAATCAAATGGGGTTGCATCAGAAATTATGCAAGAATAAAAAAAGATATTAAGTGAGGGCGGTTAAAGCGACCATGATGATTAGATAGATAGAAATGAATAAATCCATACATGTATAGATAGATAGATAGATAGATAGATAGATATCTCGAAGCATACATATATATAGATGATGACTGGAACGCCTTGTTAGGCAAATGCTACTCCTTCATTCAATACTTGATTCATTTATTTAAACAATTGAACCTTTCCCCACGTCATTTTCTGGCGCATCGGATACTCTAGTGACTGCAACAACTTGTCAGACGAGTGCTACTCCTTCATTCAGAAAAGCGATGCTAGGATGAGCCTAATGTCGCCTGTGTAACTACGTGTTCCCAGCCTGTCAGGTCCACACACGTCGCAATGTTTCAATTGCCAGTCTCATTGCCTGAAGGAGTATCTGTACCAAGATAGTTAATATAGAGATCTAGCTTTGTACGACAGCTAGTCTCGGTTCAAAATGTTGAGATTCAGCAATAAGCAAAAGCAAGGTAGCCAGCAAAAAGTGTAATTGTAGACCAACATGATGTGAGGGGTAGTCTTTCTCTTGTTTTTTATTATGTTGAATTAAAAAAAGCTTTCGAAAATAAATATTTACGTAGTTCTGATTACAAAAGTGTTTCAAACACGTTTTTTGGTTGTTTTTTGGAATTCTTTCAATTTCGACGTCGCCAAACAATCAGACGACGTATTCGTTATTAGACTGTATATCAACCGACTTCCATTGATGAACATTTAGATAAATACAGGCACACATAGCCATATGTGTGTATGTACTTATAGATAGATAGTTAGATAGATAGATATGAACACACTGATATAGATAGAACAGTTATATATTGTTAGAGTTAAAATAGATGGCAATGTATGAATTGATATAGATACATAGAATGAAGATATATTCATTGATAGATATACATAGAATAGCGATAGATAGAACGACAAATAGCTAAACGAAATAGATAGGTAGAGAGATACATTCATGATCATCATAATCATCATCATTATCATATCATGTTTAAAGTCTGCTTGGCATAATATAATTTGTTAGACATTGATAAATAGATAATTTAAACAATATATATGCATATATATATATATATATATATATATATATATATATATATATATATTAAATTATTTTAATATGTTTTAAAGATATGTTTACCTACGTAGGACGTAGTTTCGAGCTTATGGCTCTCATCGGCGCAGAGAAACAACAATCTGAGACATTCATAGGGCACGAATATGTAGGCGGGCACCAAGTCCCATTAGGCCACGATAGATTGTCGCATAATATCGGAGAAATTAAGTGATGAGATATATATATATATATATATATATATATATAGTGCAATTGACGAATGTCATCTGAGGGTGGTTTCTTGATTTCATGTGTGGTGTATAAATGTGACATAACTACGGGAAATAACACCCGTACCTATATCGGATCCACAAAGAGATCTTTAAGGACATGTATAGAAACCACATATGCTCTTTTAAAGCAAACTTAATCTAGAATCCGATAAGATTTCTACATCGCTATAAAAATGTGTTAGGGATTTTATTAGTAAGAACATTTATTTTGAGTTAAAGTGGTCCACATTGGGTAGAGCGAATAGATATATGCCTATAAAAAGAAAAAAAAACTGTAACTAGTGTACTTTATAATCTTGATATTTATGAATTACAATTTTCAACAGTGTAATAATAAAAAATATAGCACAGCAGTATGGAAGGGTGCGTGTGTGTGTGTGTTTAATATATAGTTTTAGGAGTGTTTAATTCATCCAAAAACTCTTGACAGCTAATTCATAATCTAAAGCAAATAAGCCTAAAACTTTAGAAGTAGGAATATGCCCCTTTGCACATTAATACTTCATATAAATTAGGATAGGCGCTATAGATAAATAATAAACTAATTAATTACTGAATTTTTTTATTTTTTGACTTTTTGGATTTTGATTTTTTATAATTTTTTTTTGTTGTTTTGTGCACTTTCATTTTTTTTTAAGTTTATTTCATAAGACATTACAGTATAGCGGCAAGGCAAAGTTGTTTTGGGGCGGGCATATTGTTTTATGGGGGCTAGCTTTAATAATTATCCGTTGTTTTGTATTCATTTTTATTTAAATTTAAAAAGTTTAATTAGGTATTCTCACCATCGAGAGTAATAATTAATAAGTGGTGGCTTTTACTAATAATGTTCATGTGGGTAGTTTCAACTTTATTTGGGGTGTATCTCTATTTAGAACTTAGTTGGTTGGGGACCTGTCTCTATGTGGTTGCAATTGAAATCAACGTAGGAAGCACTGCTCCCGTATTCTTGATGTTTGTGTTTTGGGTGAAGTTACGTTTGTTTTTGTAGCCTTTTCTTTCACGTGTGTTTATTCCCATGCACTCCAAAATTGGCAGACGTTTATCGGAACTTTCAATTTTTTTTAAATTCTATCAACGGTCTTTTAAATCTCCTCAACGGTTTTTTCATCGTTTTTTTTTTCTCCTGTGTTTTTTTTTCTGTGCTTTTTCTGTTTTTTTCTTAGTATTTTATTAATTTCATAAGTTGTTTCTAAAACTTCACTACATATTTCCGTCATTCCCTGAATATTGACAGACGGACTACGGAACTATAATGTTGTCCCATCTGCCAAGAAACACGTGTAGGAATACAAATAAATTAATGTGGAAAATTGATGGTGTTTTTTATGTAAGATGAAAATGGAATGGTAAATATCCACCGAAGTGCGGAAATAAAGACTTGAAGTAAATAATGAAAATTATGACTTTGGATTTCTCTTTGATTGTCTTTTGAATTGAATTAATATAATATATATGCTTTAACACAACGTTATTGAGTTGGAATTGGAAATTTTCGGACACTGTAAGGAGTATAAAATTGAAAATATACATTCATTACTAAAACCCACAAATATATAAACTTAGTTAAAATAGATAGATAGATAGATAGACAGCTTTTTGAATATAAATAGCTAGATAGATATCTAGATAGATTGATATGAACATACTGATATATACCGTATAGGCGAACATTACTAATGTTTGAAATTTAGAGAAGAATGCGTTGATAGAATTGGAATGCAATATTGTAAGTTGTGTATCGATGTGAAAATAAAACATTTATTTCGTATGAATTAGATTATATTAGATTATTCTATTGTTGTCATTAGTTTTCCCGATATCTTCCAAGTTTGAATTGTTTCTAGAAAGACATAGAGTACTTACAGGAGGGGCCACGTGACGATTGCCAACATCCTAAGTGAAAGTGTTTATGTGGAACGAACTGGATTCGAACTTGGCACACCCATCTTGTCAGTCCGTGTCGTTAACCACTTAGCCACCGTCAACAAAACAATCAAGGGGATGTATATATATTAGCTGGGGAATCAATAAAAAAAATGTGAGAGTAGATTTTGTGACTGAATAGCAACAACGTCATCTGCGCTTGCTCTCAATTTTGAGAAAACATTGTAAAATCAACTAAAGTAAGTGATAAAAGTTACTTCCGTGTTTTTCTGTCTTCAATTGTAAATCAGCCTGCAATTGAAAGATGCTTCCAGAAATACTTAGAGAATTCCCCAACAGACGAACAAGTGTTCTTTTATAGTCTTAAGTAACATGGCATCTTCAACGAGGATGTTGGCTCCATCGCCCATAATTATAAGAAACAACGTCATGCCTCAAAAGTTGAGGAACGCTACAGACATTCGCATTTAGCTTTCCTCCCACAAAATCTTGAGGGGCTAAACACGTTACATTTAACCGAGATGGTATTTTAATGTTAAAAATTTAAGCACTATTTGGTATCAACGAATTTTCAAATTTAACATTTTACAGAATAAAGTAGAAAACAATTCCAGAACAGAAACAAAGAGTTCTAGTACTGGCTTTAATTTGGAATCCCAATTTGAGCCGGTTTATTGGCTAAAGGTCAGTTCAGTTTGAAATTCGTCATTAAAATATCAAATTTAATATGGAAGCCAATATCAAGAACTCACCTAAATTGAACTAGACTGAATCTAAGCAATTTATGATTCTGAATAGTTACTGTGACAAATAGAGTAATCACAGAGTATGTTAAGGTTTGATTTGAAATCACTTTTTGGATAGGGGCAAAGTGTATTGTTGTGATAATACACTAAAATTTTTATCGTCCGTCAATGAAACAGAAATCATTCTAAGCAGGTATTTTTTTATTTTTGTCTCAACCCAGAATGCCCCTTTTTAGAGAGCAAGATGTTCCTCACATTAAAAACTAACCATTGTGTCTAAGTCTCCGTCGTTAGGTGGCAAGTAAAAAGGACGACTTACAAAATTCTCGAAAGAGGAAGTTAAAACAAAAGGTAACTGGAGGAGATATCAAACACGTTTATATTCAAAGTATTCGAGACGGAAACAAAGGTGATGGCTGATTTACAGGCAGAAACAAATGATTTTCAGTGTGTTACCATGTTCTGGAAGACCTTAAAAGTTTAATGTCGCTCAGGAAAACCTTCAGAGTTTTTCAACGCCTTGGAAGACTTTATGAGTTTGACAACGCTTTTCAGAGATTTACGATGTTCTCGCAGACCATCAGAGGTGTAAACTTATGATACTTGAGAGTTTTACGGCGCTTTGAAAAAATCTTAACATTTCTACGACGCACTTACATATTTTATTGTTAATAAGAAAAAACAAATGAATAATTCAGACAATAAAACCATATTTGTATTATTCGACACAAATGCCAATTTATGAAAACTGAGAAAGTCTTCCAACGAATCGGACTCGAGTAAGAGATAATTATCTTAAGCATTAGAAGATCAGCTCTTGTGCTTTGTCATTGGTCACAAATACAAATTAAGAAAAAACTACTATTCCATATTTCTTGCTTAGTCACACACACACAGATTAATGAAAAACAGAGAAATAGTTCCCACTACAGGAATGGAAGCCAGATCACCTGAGTACGAGCCAGGTATCGCAACCACCAGACAATAAGAGATAACTGCTCTTGTGAATTACCATTCCTTATTTGTTTTAGTAGTTTCCAACACAGAAAAATTAAAAATTCAGAAAGACTTTCCAAACATGGAAAGAAACCGATGCAAATCTAATCACTACACCAGATGTGAATTACCATTATGTATTTGAATTATTGGCAAAAAACGATGATTACTGAAAAAATTTTAAAAACTTATTTCGTGGAAATAATAAGCATAGAGCCTGGGTACTAGCTAAGTATCCACACCATTAGACGATATAATATATAACAATTGTGCATTAATATTTGATAATTGTATTATTGGCACCAAATTCAGATTAATACAAAATTCATAGTACCTTCCCACACACAATAATAGAAAACGAGCCACTTGTGTAAGAGCCAAATCTCCTAAACACGTGACAATATAGGAGATCTGCTAAATCTCATTCTATATATGTTTTATTGATAACCAATGAAGATAAATAAAAAAGTTAAAACATATTTCTCATACCGTGAATCGAACCCAGGTCACCAAGCACATGAGAGAAAAGCATATCAGAATTAATAATCTATATTTGTTTTAGGGATAATAAATGTAGACAAATAAATAATTAAGAAATACTTCCCCCTCCCCCCCGAAATCGAACCCTGTTAATCTAGGTGAAATCAAAGTATCATAACTGCTAGACAATATGGGAGATTTTGGGGTTTGAATTACTGTTTTATATTTGTTTCATCGATCATCATTTAAGGAATAATTCCTACACTGTGAATCGCACCCGGGTAAACTGGGTAAGAGTCAGATACTCTAACTACTTGACTTTCTCGGTAAGCTGCTGATTAACAAATAATCAAGAAATACTTCCCACATTGAGAATCGAAATCAGGTAAACTGGGTAGGAGACAGGTATCCTAAAAACTATACAATATTAAAGACCTGCTGATGTGCATTACGATTTTATATGTGTTTGATTGATGACAAATGTAGATAGTCTAACAATAAAAAAATAAAAAACACATATTGAATCGCACTCAGGCCACCTGGGTAAGTTAGGATATCCTAACTACTAAACCATATGGAAGATATGTTGATGTGCATTCTGATTCTATAATTGTAAAATTGATAACTAATGTAGATTAATAAAAAAATTTTACAAAACTTGCCACACTGGAAATCTGACCAGGGACACCTAGGTGAGAGCCAGGTATCCTAACCACTAAAACATATGGGAGATATGATAATACGCATTCTGATTATATAATTGTTTCATTTAAAACTAATGCATATTCATCAAAAGTTAAAAAATACTTTTGCAGAGCGGAAATCGAACCTGGGATACCTGGGTACGAACAAGGTATCTTAACCACTAAACCATATAGGAGATATGATGACATGCATTATAATTGTATAATTGTTTCACTGATAACTTATGCAGGTAAATAAAAAGTTACGAAATACTTCCCAGACAATGAATCCCACCTGGATTAAAGCCAGGTATCATAATCACTAGACCATGTGAGATGATGTGATGATGTGCATTAGGATGCTGTAATTGTTTTATATCAGGTTGGAAAAAAAGTAATGTCGTATTTTTTGCTTCATCACTTTGCAGCCTCCTCAGTTGTACACAGTTCTAGATTTTTTTGTGAATTGGTGTCTTAATATCTTGCTTGGCTTTTCAGACACAGTAATTAGTTCGAAAATATTAAGTTTAACGGTCTCAGCCGTCAAAAAATGGATATTAGTGAGAATCATCTGAGACATTGCATGATCTATGAATTCAGAAAAGGAAACTCAGCTGCAGAAGTTACAAGAAATATTCGCCCTGTCTATGGGATAAATGTTCGGAATGATCGAAAGTGACAACGGTTGTTTGCAAAATTTTCTTCTGGAGACTTTAACCTGTCAGATCGGCAGCGTTCGGTAAGGCCAAAAATCAATTGATGAAGACGCCATTAAAAACTCTGTGAAGGCCAATCCAAAATTAACTCAATTAGCTCAACAATTCAATACAACCCATACCACAATTATTTCATGACTTCACGAGTTAGGAAAAGTTTCAAAACTTGGACTTTGGGTTCCCCACGATTTGACCGATGCTCAATGAAATAAAAGATTAACTGTTTGCACATCTTTGCTTTCCATGAATCATCAAGAACCCTTTTTGCAAAGAATTTTGACTGGATATAAAAAATGGTTTCTTTACAAGAATACGTAACGTAAAAGACAATGGTTAGACCGAAAACAAAGTCCACAGCCTGTTCCAAAACAAGGACTACACCCAAAGAAGGTTATGCTCTCTTTATAGTAGGACATGAGAGGAGTGATGCATTATGAGTTACTAGAGCCTAATCAAACATCCACAGCAGTAAAATATTGTTCGCAGCTGGATGATCTGAGAATTGCTGCATCAAAAAACGACTAGTATTACTCAATAGTAATAGCGTAGTGCTTCAGCATGATCACTCGAAAACTCACCTAGCGAAACTCACTAAGGAAAAAATCATGGTTTTCAATTGGGAAGTTGTGCCTCATCCGCCTTATTCACCTGACATTGCTCAATTTGACTAACATCTTTTCCGGGAGTTGCAGCAGTACTTAAACCATGAAATTTATGAAAATGACCACTAACTACAAAATTGACCAAAATAGTTAAGAAAAACTTCCGCCACCGTATATCAAGCCACTAAGTTAATAGTCCGTAATCCTAACCATTACACTGTATCAAAGATATGCATATTCAAAACAAGTCCAGAAATCCTTCAAACAGCAAGGAATCAAACACCAACCACCTATGTGAGAGTTAGGTATCCTAACACCTAAGCTATATGAGGGATATGATGATGTTTATTATGATGCTTTACTAGTTTAAGACCATAAATACTACATATTCATCAAAAGAAAACAAATGCATGCCACAACATGAATCGAACAACATGGGAGATATGATGATGTGCATGATCATGCTTTATTAGTTTACTTTAGAATTGATGGATATTCATCAGAGGTTTAAGAAATACTTCAAACACTGGGAATCGACCCCGGGTCAGAGGCAAGTATCCTAACTACTAGACAATATGTGAGATATGATGATGTGCATGATGATACTGTATTAGTTTTCTTCATCATAAATGCATATTCATCAAAAATGTAAGAAATACTTCCCACACCAAGAAATCGAACCCAAGCAACCTGGGTGAGAGCCAGGTATCCTAACCACTAGACAATATGGGAGATATGAAGAAGTGCATTATGATGCTTTATAAGTTTTCTTAATCATTACTGCATATTCACCAAATATGTAAGAAATACTTCCCACACCGGGAATCGCACCCGGGCCACCTGATTGCGAGCCAGGTATCCTAACCACTAGACAATATGGGAGATATGATGGTGCGCATTATGATGCTTTATTACTTCTCTTGATAATTAATGCATATTGATCACAATTAAAGAAATACTTCCCACACCGGGAATCGCACCCGGGCCACCTGATTGCGAGCCAGGTATCCTAACCACTAGACAATATGGGAGATATGATGGTGCGCATTATGATGCTTTATTACTTCTCTTGATAATTAATGCATATTGATCACAATTAAAGAAATACTTCCCACACCGGGAATCGAACCCGGGCCACCTGATTGCGAGCCAGGTATCCTAACCACTAGACAATATGGGAGATATGATGGTGCGCATTATGATGCTTTATTAGTTCTCTTGATAATTAATGCATATTGATCACAATTAAAGAAATACTTCCCACACCGGGAATCGCACCCGGGCCACCTGATTGCGAGCCAGGTATCCTAACCACTAGACAATATGGGAGATATGATGGTGCGCATTATGATGCTTTATTACTTCTCTTGATAATTAATGCATATTGATCACAATTAAAGAAATACTTCCCACACCGGGAATCGCACCCGGGCCACCTGATTGCGAGCCAGGTATCCTAACCACTAGACAATATGGGAGATATGATGGTGCGCATTATGATGCTTTATTAGTTTCTGTCATCATTAATACATATTCATCAATAATTTAAGAAATACTTCCCACACAGGGAATCGAATTCGGGCCACTTAGGTGAGAGCCAGGTATCCTAACCACTCGACAATATGGGAGATACGAAGTTGTGCATGATGATACTGTATTAGTTTTCGTCATCTTCAATGCATATTCATCAAAAATCTAAGAAATACTTCCCACACCGGGAATCGAACCAGGGCCACCTGGCTGAGAGCCAGGTATCCTAACCACTAGGCAATATGGGAGATATGATGGTGCGCATTATGATGCTTTATTAGTTCTCTTGATAATTAATGCATATTGATCAAAATTAAAAAAATACTTCCTACACCTGGAATCGAACCCGGGCCACCTGGGTGAGAGCCAGGTATCCTAACCACTAGACAATATGGGAGATATGATGGTGCGCATAATGATGCTTTATTAGTTCTCTTGATAATTAATGCATATTGATCAAAATTAAAGAAATACTACCCACACCGGGAATCGAACCCGGGCCACCTGGGTGAAAGCCAGGTATCCTAACCACTAGACAATATGGGAGATATGATGGTGCGCATTATGATGCTTTATTAGTTCTCTTGATAATTAATGCATATTGATAAAAATTAAAGAAATACTTCCCACACTGAGAATCGAACCCGGGCCACCTGGGTGAAAGCCAGGTATCCTAACCACTAGACAATATGGGAGATATGATGGTGCGCATTATGATGCTTTATTAGTTCTCTTGATAATTAATGCATATTGATCACAATTAAAGAAATACTTCCCACACCGGGAATCGATTCCGGGCCACCTGGGTGAAAGCCAGGTATCCTAACCACTAGACAATATGGGCGATATGATGGTGCGCATTATGATGGTTTATTAGTTCTCTTGATAATTAATGCATATTGATCAAAATTAAAGAAATACTACCCACACCGGGAATCGAACCAGGGCCACCTGGATGAAAGCCAGGTATCCTAACCACTAGACAATATGGGAGATATGATCGTGCACATTATGATGCTTTATTAGTTCTCTTGATAATTAATGCATATTGATCAAAATTAAAGAAATACTACCCACACCGGGAATCGAATTCGGGCCACCTGGGTGAAAGCCAGGTATCCTAACAACTAGACAATATGGGAGATATGATGGTGCGCATTATGATGGTTTATTAGTTCTCTTCATAATTAATGCATATTGATCAAAATTAAAGAAATACTTCCCACACCGGGAATCGAACCCGGGCCACCTGGGTGAAAGCCAGGTATCCTAACCACTAGACAATATGAGAGATATGATGGTGCGCAATATGATGCTTTATTAGTTCTCTTGATAATTAATACATATTGATCAAAATTAAAGAAATACTTCCCACACCGGGTCTCGAACCGGGCCACCTGGGTGAAAGCCAGGTATCCTAACCACTAGACAATATGGGAGACATGATGGTGCGCATTATGATGCTTTATTAGTTCTCTTGATAATTAATGCATATTGATCAAAATTAAAGAAATACTTCCCACACCGGGAATCGAACCCGGGCCACCTAGGTGAAAGACAGGTATCTGAACCACTGGACAATATGGGAGATATGATGGTGCGCATTATGATGGTTTATTAGTTGTCTTGATAATTAATGCATATTGATCAAAATTAAAGAAATACTTCCCACACCGGGAATCGAATTCAGGCCACCTGGGGGAAAGCCAGGTATCCTAACCACTAGACAATATGGGAGATATGATGGTGCGCATAATGATGCTTTATTAGTTCTCTTGATAATTAATGCATATTGATCAAAATTAAAGAAATACTACCCACACCGGGAATCGAACCCGGGCCACCTGGGTGAAAGCCAGGTATCCTAACCACTAGACAATATGGGAGATATGATGGTGCGCATTATGATGCTTTATTAGTTCTCTTGATAATTAATGCATATTGATAAAAATTAAAGAAATACTTCCCACACTGAGAATCGAACCCGGGCCACCTGGGTGAAAGCCAGGTATCCTAACCACTAGACAATATGGGAGATATGATGGTGCGCATTATGATGCTTTATTAGTTCTCTTGATAATTAATGCATATTGATCACAATTAAAGAAATACTTCCCACACCGGGAATCGATTCCGGGCCACCTGGGTGAAAGCCAGGTATCCTAACCACTAGACAATATGGGCGATATGATGGTGCGCATTATGATGGTTTATTAGTTCTCTTGATAATTAATGCATATTGATCAAAATTAAAGAAATACTACCCACACCGGGAATCGAACCAGGGCCACCTGGATGAAAGCCAGGTATCCTAACCACTAGACAATATGGGAGATATGATCGTGCACATTATGATGCTTTATTAGTTCTCTTGATAATTAATGCATATTGATCAAAATTAAAGAAATACTACCCACACCGGGAATCGAATTCGGGCCACCTGGGTGAAAGCCAGGTATCCTAACAACTAGACAATATGGGAGATATGATGGTGCGCATTATGATGGTTTATTAGTTCTCTTCATAATTAATGCATATTGATCAAAATTAAAGAAATACTTCCCACACCGGGAATCGAACCCGGGCCACCTGGGTGAAAGCCAGGTATCCTAACCACTAGACAATATGAGAGATATGATGGTGCGCAATATGATGCTTTATTAGTTCTCTTGATAATTAATACATATTGATCAAAATTAAAGAAATACTTCCCACACCGGGTCTCGAACCGGGCCACCTGGGTGAAAGCCAGGTATCCTAACCACTAGACAATATGGGAGACATGATGGTGCGCATTATGATGCTTTATTAGTTCTCTTGATAATTAATGCATATTGATCAAAATTAAAGAAATACTTCCCACACCGGGAATCGAACCCGGGCCACCTAGGTGAAAGACAGGTATCTGAACCACTGGACAATATGGGAGATATGATGGTGCGCATTATGATGGTTTATTAGTTGTCTTGATAATTAATGCATATTGATCAAAATTAAAGAAATACTTCCCACACCGGGAATCGAATTCAGGCCACCTGGGGGAAAGCCAGGTATCCTAACCACTAGACAATATGGGAGATATGATGGTGTGCATTATGATGCTTTATTAGTTCTCTTGATAATTAATGCATATTGATCAAAATTAAAGAAATACTTCCCACACCGGGAATCGAACCCGGGCCACCTGGGTGAAGGACAGGTATCCTAACCACTAGACAATATGGGAGATATGATGGTGTGCATTATGATGGTTTATTAGTTCTCTTGATAATTAATGCATATTGATCAAAATTAAAGAAATACTTCCCACACCGGGAATCGAATTCAGGCCACCTGGGGGAAAGCCAGGTATCCTAACCACTAGACAATATGGGAGATATGATGGTGCGCATTATGATGGTTTATTAGTTCTCTTGTTAATTAATGCATAGTAATCAAAATTAAAGAAATACTTCCCACACCGGGAATCGAACCCGGGCCACCTGGGTGAAAGCCAGGTATCCTAACCACTAGACAATATGGGAGATATGATGGTGCGCATTATGATGGTTTATTAGTTCTCTTGATAATTAATGCATATTGATCAAAATTAAAGAAATACTTCCCACACCAGGAATCGAACCCGGGCCACCTGGGTGAAAGCCAGGTATCTTAACCACTAGACAATATGGGAGATATGATGGTGCGCATTATGATAGTTTAATAGTTCTCTTGATAATTAATGCATATTGATCAAAATTAAAGAAATACTTCCCACACCGGGAATCGAACCCGGGCCACCTGGGTGAAAGCCAGGTATCCTAACCACTAGACAATATGGGAGATATGATGGTGCGCATTATGATAGTTTATTAGTTCTCTTGATAATTAATGCATATTGATCAAAATTAAAGAAATACTTCCCACACCGGGAATCGAACCCGGGCCACCTGAGTGAAAGCCAGGTATCCTAACCACTAGACAATATGTGAGATATGATGGTGCGCATTATAATGGTTTATTAGTTCTCTTTATAATTAATGCATATTGATCAAAATTAAAGAAATACTACCCACACCAGGAATCGAACCCAGGCCACCTGGGTGAAAGCCAGTTATCCTAACTACTAGACAATATGGGAGATATGATGGTGCGCATTATGATGCTTTATTAGTTCTCTTGATAATTAATGCATATTGATCAAAATTAAAGAAATACTTCCCACACCGGGAATCGAACCCGGGCCACCTGGGTGAAACCAGGTATGCTAACCACTAGACAATATGGGAGATATGATGGTGTGCATTATGATGGTTTATTAGTTCTCTTGATAATTAATGCATATTGATCAAAATTAAAGAAATACTTCCCACACCGGGAATCGAACCCAGGCCACCTGGGTGAAAGCCAGGTATCCTAACCACTAGACAATATGGGAGATATGATGGTGCGCATTATGATGCTTTATTAGTTCTCTTGATAATTAATGCATATTGATCAAAATTAAAGAAATACTTCCCACACCGGGAATCAAACTTAGGGCCACCTGGGTGAATGCCAGGTATCCTAACCACTAGACAATATGGGAGATATGATGGTGCGCATTATGATGGTTTATTAGTTCTCTTGATAATTAATGTATATTGATCAAAATTAAAGAAATACTTCCCACACCGGGAATCGAACCCGGGCCACCTGGGTGAAAGCCAGGTATCCTAACCACTAGACAATATGGGCGATATGATGGTGCGCATTATGATGCTTTATTAGTTCTCTTGATAATTAATGCATATTGATCAAAATTAAAGAAGTACTTCCCACACCGGGAATCGAACCCGGGCCACCTGGGGGAAAGCTAGGTATCTTATCCACTAGACAATATGGGAGATATGATGGTGCGCATTATGATGCTTTATTAGTTCTCTTCATAATTAATGCATATTGATCAAAATTAAAGAAATACTTCCCACACCGGGAATCGAACTTGGGCCACCTGGGTGAAAGCCAGGTATCCTAACCACTAGACAATATGGGAGATATGATGGTGCGCATTATGATGCTTTATTAGTTCTCTTCATAATTAATGCATATTGATCAAAATTAAAGAAATACTTCCCACACCGGGAATCGAACTTGGGCCACCTGAGTGAAAGCTAGGTATCCTAACCATTAGAAAATATGGGAGATATGATTGTGCGCATTATGATGGTTTATTAGTTCTCTTGATAATTAATGCATATTGATCAAAATTAAAGAAATACTTCCCACACCGGGAATCGAACCCGGGCCACCTGGGTGAAAGCCAGGTATCTTAACCACTAGACAATATGGGAGATATGATGGGGCGCATTATGATGCTTTATTGGTTCTCTTCATAATTAATGCATATTGATCAAAATTAAAGAAATACTTCCCCCACCAGGAATCAGACTTGGGCCACCTGGGTAAAAGCCAGGTATCCTAACCACTAGACAATATGGGAGATATGATCGTGCGCATTATGATGCTTTATTAGTTCTCTTGATAATAAATGCATATTGATCAAAATTAAAGAAATACTTCCCACACCGGGAATCGAACTTGGGCCACCTGGGTGAAAGCCAGGTATCCTAACCATTAGACAATATGGGAGATATGATGGTGCGCATTATGGTTGTTTATTAGTTCTCTTGATAATTAATGCATATTGATCAAAATTAAAGAAATACTTCCCACACCGGGAATCAAACTTAGTCCACCTGGCTGAAAGCCAGGTATCCGAACCACTAGACAATATGGGAGATATGATGGTGCGCATAATGATGCTTTATTAGTTCTCTTGATAATTAGTCATATTGATCAAAATTAAAGAAATACTACCCACACCGGGAATCGAACCCGGGTCACCTGCGTGAAAGCCAGGTATCCTAACCACTAGACAATATGGGAGATATGATGGTGCGCATTATGATGCTTTATTAGTTCTCTTGATAATTAATGCATATTGATCAAAATTAAAGAAATACTTCTCACACCAGGAATCGAACCCGGGCCACCTGGGTGAAAGCCAGGTATCCTAACCACTAGACAATATAGGAGATATGATGGTGTGCATTATGATGCTTTATTAGTTCTCTTGATAATTAATGCATATTGATCAAAATTAAAGAAATACTTCCCACACCGGAAATCGAACCCGGGCCACCTGGGTGAAAGCCAGGTATCCTAACCACTAGACAATATGGGAGATATGATGGTGTGCATTATGATGCTTTATTAGTTCTCTTGATAATTAATGCATATTGATCAAAATTAAAGAAATACTTCCCACACCGGGAATCGATCCCGGGCCACCTGGGTGAAAGCCAGGTATCCTAACCACTAGACAATATGGGAGATATGATGGTGCGCATTATGATTGTTTATTAGTTCTCTTGATAATCAATGCATATTGATCAAAATTAAAGAAATACTACCCACACCGGGAATCGAATTCGGGCCACCTGGGTGAAAGCCAGGTATCCTAACCACTAGACAATATGGGAGATATGATGGTGCACATTATGATGCTTTATTAGTTCTCTTGATAATTAATGCATATTGATCAAAATTAAAGAAATACTACCCACACCGGGAATCGAATTCGGGCCACCTGGGTGAAAGCCAGGTATCCTAACCACTAGACAATATCGGAGATATGATGGTGCGCATTATGATGGTTTATTAGTTCTCTTGATAATTAATGCATATTGATCAAAATTAAAGAAATACTTCCCACACCGTGAATCGAACCCGGGCCACCTGGGTGAAAGCCAGGTATCCTAACCACTAGACAATATGGGAGATATGATGGTGTGCATTATGCTGCTTTATTAGTTCTCTTGATAATTAATACATATTGATCAAAATTAAAGAAATACTTCCCACACCGGGTCTCGAACCGGGCCACCTGGGTGAAAGCCAGGTATCCTAACCACTAGACAATATGGGAGACATGATGGTGCGCATTATGATGCTTTATTAGTTCTCTTGATAATTAATGCATATTGATCAAAATTAAAGAAATACTTCCCACACCAGGAATCGAACCCGGGCCACCTAGGTGAAAGACAGGTATCCGAAACACTGGACAATATGGGAGATATGATGGTGCGCATTATGATGGTTTATTAGTTCTCTTGATAATTAATGCATATTGATCAAAATTAAAGAAAGACTTCACACGCCGGGAATCGTATTCAGGCCACCTGGGGGAAAGCCAGGTATCCTAACAACTAGACAATATGGGAGATATGATGGTGTGCATTATGATGCTTTATTAGTTCTCTTGATAATTAATGCATATTGATCAAAATTAAAGAAGTACTTCCCACACCGGGAATCGAACCCGGGCCACCTGGGTGAAGGCCAGGTATCCTAACCACTAGACAATATTGGAGATATGATGGTGCGCATTATGATGGTTTATTAGTTCTCTTGATAATTAATGCATATTGATCAAAATTGAAGAAATACTTCCCACACCGGGAATCGAACCCGGGCCACCTGGGTGAAAGCCAGGTATCCTAACCACTAGACAATATGGGAGATATGATGGTGCGCATTATGATGGTTTATTAGTTCTCTTGATAATTAATGCATATTGATCAAAATTAAAGAAATACTTCCCACACCGGGAATCGAATTCGGGCTACCTGGGTGAAAGCCAGGTATCCTAACCACTAGACAATATGGGAGATATGATGCTGAGCCTTATGATGCTTTATTAGTTCTCTTGATAATTAATGCATATTGATCAAAATTAAAGAAATACTTCCCACACCGGTAATCGAACCCGGGCCTCCTGGGTGAGAGCCAGGTCTCCTAAACACTAGACAATATGGGAGATATGATGGTGCGCATTATGATGCTTTATTAGTTCTCTTTATAATTAAAGCATATTGATCTAAATTAAACAAATACTTCCCACACCGGTGATCGAACTTGGGCAACCTGGGTGAAAGCCAGGTATCCTAACCACTAGACAATATGGGAGATATGATGGTGCGCATTATGATGGTTTATTAGTTCTCTTGATAATTAATGCATATTGATCAAAATTAAAGAAATACTACCCACACCGGGAATCGAATTCGGGCCACCTGGGTGAAAGCCAGGTATCCTAACCACTAGACAATATGGGAGATATGATGGTGCACATTATGATGCTTTATTAGTTCTCTTGATAATTAATGCATATTGATCAAAATTAAAGAAATACTACCCACACCGGGAATCGAATTCGGGCCACCTGGGTGAAAGCCAGGTATCCTAACCACTAGACAATATGGGAGATATGATGGTGCGCATTATGATGGTTTATTAGTTCTCTTGATAATTAATGCATATTGATCAAAATTAAAGAAATACTTCCCACACCGGGAATCGAACCCGGGCCACCTGGGTGAAAGCCAGGTATCCTAACCACTAGACAATATGGGAGATATGATGGTGCGCATTATGCTGCTTTATTAGTTCTTTTGATAATTAAGACATATTGATCAAAATTAAAGAAATACTTCCCACACCGGGTCTCGAACCGGGCCACCTGGGTGAAAGCCAGGTATCCTAACCACTAGACAATATGGGAGACATGATGGTGCGCATTATGATGCTTTATTAGTTCTCTTGATAATTAATGCATATTGATCAAAATTAAAGAAATACTTCCCACACCGGGAATCGAACCCGGGCCACCTAGGTGAAAGACAGGTATCCGAAACACTGGACAATATGGGAGATATGATGGTGCGCATTATGATGGTTTATTAGTTCTCTTGATAATTAATGCATATTGATCAAAATTAAAGAAATACTTCCCACGCCGGGAATCGAATTCAGGCCACCTGGGGGAAAGCCAGGTATCCTAACAACTAGACAATATGGGAGATATGATGGTGTGCATTATGATGCTTTATTAGTTCTCTTGATAATTAATGCATATTGATCAAAATTAAAGAAATACTTCTCACACCGGGAATCGAACCCGGGCCACCTGGGTGAAGGCCAGGTATCCTAACCACTAGACAATATGGGAGATATGATGGTGTGCATTATGATGGTTTATTAGTTCTCTTGATAATTAATGCATATTGATCAAAATTAAAGAAATACTTCCCACACCGGGAATCGAACCCGGGCCACCTGGGTGAAAGCCAGGTATCCTAACCACTAGACAATATGGGAGATACGATGCTGCACATTATGATGGTTTATTAGTTCTCTTGATAATTAATGCATATTGATCAAAATCAAAGAAATACTTCCCACACCGGGAATCGAACCCGGGCCACCTGGGTGAAAGCCAGGTATCCTAACCACTAGACAATATGGGAGATATGATGGTGCGCATTATGATGGTTTATTAGTTCTCTTGATAATTAATGCATATTGATCAAAATTAAAGAAATACTTCCCACACCGGGAATCGAATTCGGGCTACCTGGGTGAAAGCCAGGTATCCTAACCACAAGACAATATGGGAGATATGATGCTGAGCCTTATGATGCTTTATTAGTTCTCTTGATAATTAATGCATATTGATCAAAATTAAAGAAATACTTCCCACACCGGTAATCGAACCCTGGCCACCTGGGTGAGAGCCAGGTATCCTAACCACTAGACAATATGGGAGATATGATGGTGCGCATTATGATGCTTTATTAGTTCTCTTTATAATTAAAGCATATTGATCTAAATTAAACAAATACTTCCCACACCGGGAATCGAACTTGGGCAACCTGGGTGAAAGCCAGGTATCCTAACCACTAGACAATATGGGAGATATGATGGTGCGCATTATAATGCTTTATTAGTTCTCTTGATAATTAATGCATATTGATAAAAATTAAAGAAATACTTCCCACACAGGGAATTGAACTTGGGCCACCTGGGTGAAAGCCAGGTATCCTAACCACTAGACAATCTGGGAGATATGATGGTGCGCATTATGATGGTTTATTAGTTCTCTTGATAATTAATGCATATTGATTAAAATTAAAGAAATACTTCCCACACCGGGAATCGAACCGGGGCCACCCAGGTATACTAACCACTAGACAATATGGGAGATATGATGGTGCGCATTATGATAGTTTATTAGTTCTCTTGATAATTAATGCATATTGATCAAAATTAAAGAAATACTTCCCACACCGGGAATCGAACCCGGGCCACCTGGGTGAAAGCCAGGTATCCTAACCACTAGACAATATGGGAGATATGATGGTGCGCATTATGATGGTTTATTAGTTCTCTTTATAATTAATGCATATTGATCAAAATTAAAGAAATACTTCCCACACCGGGAATCGAACCCGGGCCACCTGGGTGAAAGCCAGTTATCCTAACCACTAGACAATATGGGAGATATGATGGTGTGCATTATGATGGTTTATTAGTTCTCTTGATAATTAATGCATATTGATCAAAATAAAAGAAATACTTCCCACACCGGGAGTCGAACTTGGGTCACCTGGGTGAAAGCCAGGTATCCAAACCACTAGACAATCTGGGAGATATGATGGTGAGCATTATGATGGTTTATTAGTTCTCTTCATAATTAATGCATATTGATCAAAATTAAAGAAATACTTCCCACACCGGGAATCGAACTTGGGCCACCTGGGTGAAAGTCAGGTATCCTAACCACTAGACAATATGGGAGATATGATGGTGCGCATTATAATGCTTTATTAGTTCTCTTGATAATTAATGCATATTGATCAAAATTAAAGAAATACTTCCCACACCGGGAATCGAATCCGGGCCACCTGGATTAAAGCCAGGTATCCTAACCACTAGACAATATGGGAGATATGATGGTGCGCATTATGATCCTTTATTAATTCTCTTGATAATTAATGCATATTGATCAAAATTAAAGAAATACTTCCCACACCGGGAATCGAACCCGGGCCACCTGGGTGAAAGCCAGGTATCCTAACCACTAGACAATATGGGAGATATGATGGTGCGCATTATGATGCTTTATTAGTTCTCTTGATAATTAATACATATTGATCAAAATTAAAGAAATACTTCCCACACCGGGTCTCGAACCGGGCCACCTGGGTGAAAGCCAGGTATCCTAACCACTAGACAATATGAGAGATATGATGGTGCGCATTATGATGGTTTCTTAGTTCTCTTGATAATTAATGCATATTGATCAAAATTAAAGAAATACTTCCCACACCGGGAATCGAATTCAGGCCACCTGGGGGAAAGCCAGGTATCCTAACCACTAGACAATATGGGAGATATGATGGTGTGCATTATGATGGTTTATTAGTTCTCTTGATAATTAATGCATATTGATCAAAATTAAAGAAATACTACCCACACCGGGAATCGAACCCGGGCCACCTGGGTGAAGGCCAGGTATCCTAACCACTGGACAATATGGGAGATATAATGGTGTGCATTATAATGGTTTATTAGTTCTCTTTATAATTAATGCATATTGATCAAAATGAAAGAAATACTTCCCACACCGGGAATCGAACCCGGGCCACCTGGGTAAAAGCCAGGTATCCTAACCACTAGACAATATGGGAGATACGATGCTGCGCATTATGATGGTTTATTAGTTCTCTTGATAATTAATGCATATTGATCAAAATTAAAGAAATACTTCCCACACCGGGAATCGAACCCGGGCCACCTGGGTGAAAGCCAGGTATCCTAACCACTAGACAATATGGGAGATATGATGGTGCGCATTATGATGGTTTATTAGTTCTCTTGATAATTAATGCATATTGATCAAAATTAAAGAATTACTTCCCACACCGGGAATCGAATTCGGGCCACCTGGGTGAAAGCCAGGTATCCTAACCACTAGACAATATGGGAGATATGATGCTGAGCCTTATGATGCTTTATTAGTTCTCTTGATAATTAATGCATATTGATCAAAATTAAAGAAATACTTCCCACACCGGTAATCGAACCCGGGCCACCTGGGTGAGAGCCAGGTATCCGAACCACTAGACAATATGGGAGATATGATGGTGCGCATTATGATGCTTTATTAGTTCTCTTTATAATTAAAGCATATTGATCAAAATTAAACACATACTTCCCACACCGGGAATCGAACTTGGGCAACCTGGGTGAAAGCCAGGTATCCTAACCACTAGACAATATGGGAGATATGATGGTGTGCATTATGATGCTTTATTAGTTCTCTTGATAATTAATGCATATTGATCAAAATTAAAGAAATACTTCCCACACCGGGAATCGAACTTGGGCCACCTGGGTGAAAGCCAGGTATCCTAACCACTAGACAATATGGGAGATATGATGGTGTGCATTATGATGGTTTATTAGTTCTCTTGATAATTAATGCATATTGATCAAAATTAAAGAAATACTTCCCACACCGGGAATCGAACTTGGGCCACCCGGGTGAAAGCCAGGTATCCTAACCACTAGACAATATGGGAGATATGATGGTGCACATTATAATGGTTTATTACTTCTCTTGATAATTAATGCATATTGATCAAAATTAAAGAAATACTTCCCACACCGGGAATCGAACCGGGGCCACCCAGGTATACTAACCATTAGACAATATGGGAGATATGATGGTGCGCATTATGATGGTTTATTAGCTCTCTTGTTAATTAATGCATATTAATCAAAATTAAAGAAATACTTCCCACACCGGGAATCCAACCCGGGCCACCTGCATGAAAGCCAGGTATCCTAACCACTAGACAATATGGGAGATATGATGGTGCGCATTATGATGGTTTATTAGTTCTCTTGATAATTAATGCATATTGATCAAAATTAAAGAAATACTTCCCACACCGGGAATCGAACCCGGGCCACCTGGGTGAAAGCCAGGTATCTAAACCACTAGACAATATGGGACATATGATGGTGCGCATTATGATAGTTTATTAGTTCTCTTGATAATTAATGCATATTGATCAAAATTAAAGAAATACTTCCCACACCGGGAATCGAACCCGGGCCACCTGGGTGAGAGCCAGGTATCCTAACCACTAGACAATATGGGAGATATGATGGTGTGCATTATGATGGTTTATTAGTTCTCTTTATAATTAATGCATATTGATCAAAATTAAAGAAATACTTCCCACACCGGGAATCGAACCCGGGCCACCTGGGTGAAAGCCAGTTATCCTAACCACTAGACAATATGGGAGATATGATGGTGCGCATTATGATGGTTTATTAGTTCTCTTGATAATTAATGCATATTGATCAAAATTAAAGAAATACTTCCCACACCGGGAATCGAACTTGGGCCACCTGGGTGAAAGCCAGGTATCCAAACCACTAGACAATAGAGAAGATATGATGGTGCGCATTAGGATGGTTTATTAGTTCTCTTGATAATTAATGCATATTGATCAAAATTAAAGAAATACTTCCCACACCGGGAATCGAACTTGGGCCACCTGGGTGAAAGCCAGGTATCCAAACCACTAGACAATCTGGTAGATATGATGGTGCGCATTATGATGGTTTATTAGTTCTCTTGATAATTAATGCATATTGATCAAAATTAAAGAAATACTTCCCACACAGGGAATCGAACTTGGGGCACCTGGATGAAAGCCAGGTATCCAAACCACTAGACAATCTGGTAGATATGATGGTGCGCATTATGATGGTTTATTAGTTCTCTTGATAATTAATGCATATTGATCAAAATTAAAGAAATACTTCCCACACCGGGAATCGAACCCACGACACCTGGGTGAAAGCCAGGTATCCTAACCACTAGACAATATTTGAGATATGATGGAGTGCATTATGATGGTTTATTAGTTCTCTTTATAATTAATGCATATTGATCAAAATAAAAGAAATACTTCCCACACCGGGAATCGAACCCGGGCCACCTGGGTGAAAGCCTGTTATCCTAACCACTAGACAATATGGGAGATATGATGGTGCACATTATGATAGTTTATTAGTTCTCTTGATAATTAATGCATATTGATCAAAATTAAAGAAATACTTCCCACACCGGGAATCGAACCCGGGCCACCTGGGTGAGAGCCAGGTATCCTAACCACTAGACAATATGGGAGATATGATGGTGTGCATTATGATGGTTTATTAGTTCTCTTGATAATTAATGCATATTGATCAAAATTAAAGAAATACTTGCCACACCGGGAATCGAACCCGGGCCACCTGGGTGAAAGCCAGTTATCCTAACCACTGGACAATATGGGAGATATGATGGTGCGCATTATGATGGTTTATTAGTTCTCTTGATAATTAATGCATATTGATCAAAATTAAAGAAATACTTCCCACACCGGGAATCGAACTTGGGCCACCTGGGTGAAAGCCAGGTATCCAAACCACTAGACAATATGGGAGATATGATGGTGCGCATTATGATGGTTTATTAGTTCTCTTGATAATTAATGCATATTGATCAAAATTAAAGAAATACTTCCCACACCAAGAATCGAACTTGAACCACCTGGGTGAAAGCCAGGTATCCAAACCACTAGACAATCTGGTAGATATGATGGTGAGCATTATGATGGTTTATTAGTTCTCTTGATAATTAATGCATATTGATCAAAATTAAAGAAATACTTCCCACACCGGGAATCGAACTTGGGCCACCTGGGTGAAAGCCAGGTGTCCTAACCACTAGACAATATGGGAGATATGATGGTGCGCATTATGATGGTTTATTAGTTCTCTTGATAATTAATGCATATTGATCAAAATTAAAGAAATACTTCCCACACCGGGAATCGAACCCGGGCCACCTGGGTGAAAGCCAGGTATCCTAACCACTAGACAATATGGGAGATATGATGGTGCGCATTATGATAGTTTATTAGTTATCTTGATAATTAATGCATATTGATCCAAATTTAAGAAATACTTCCCACACCGGAAATCGAACCCGGGACACCTGGGTGAAAGCCAGGTATCTTAACCACTAGACAATATGGGAGATATGATGGGGCGCATTATGATTCTTTATTGGTTCTCTTCATAATTAATGCATATTGATCAAAATTAAAGAAATACTTCCCACACCAGGAATCAGACTTGGGCCACCTGGGTAAAAGCCAGGTATCCTAACCACTAGACAATATGGGAGATATGATCGTGCGCATTATGATGCTTTATTAGTTATCTTGATAATTAATTCATATTGATCAAAATTAAAGAAATACTTCCCACACCGGGAATCGAACTTGGGCTACCTGGGTTAAAGCCAGGTATCCTAACCACTAGACAATATGGGAGATATGATGGTGCGCATTATGATGCTTTATTAGTTCTCTTTATAATTAATGCATATTGATCAAAATTAAAGAAATACTTCCCACACCAAGAATCGAACTTGGGCCACCTGGGTGAAAGCCAGGTATCCAAACCACTAGACAATCTGGGAGATATGATGGTGTGCATTATGGTTGTTTATTAGTTCTCTTGATAATTAATGCATATTGATCAAAATTAAAGAAATACTTCCCACACCGGGAATCAAACTTAGTCCACCTGGGTGAAAGCCAGGTATCCTAACCACTAGACAATATGGGAGATATGATGGTGCGCATTATGATGGTTTATTAGTTCTTTTGATAATTAATGCATATTGATCAAAATTAAAGAAATACTTTCCACACCGGGAATCGAACTTGGGCCACCTGGGTGAAAGCCAGGTATCCTAACCACTAGACCATATGGGAGATATGATGGTGTGCATTATGATGGTTTATTAGTTCTCTTGATAATTAATGCATATTGATCAAAATTAAAGAAATACTTCCCACACCGGGAATCGAACCCGGGCCACCTGGGTGAAAGCCAGGTATCTTAACCACTAGACAATATGGGAGATATGATGGTGCGCATTATGATAGTTTATTAGTTCTCTTGATAATTAATGCATATTGATCAAAATTAAAGAAATACTTCCCACACCCGGAATCGAACTTAGGGCCACCTGGGTGAAAGCCAGGTATCCAAACCCCTAGACAATATGTGAGATATGATGATGAGCATTATGATCCTGTATTAGTTCTCTTGATAATTAATGCATATTGATCAAAATTAAAGAAACACTTCCCACACCGGGAATCGAAACCGGGCCACCTGGGTGAAAGCCAGGTATCCTAACCACTAGACAATATGGGAGATATGATGGTGCGCAATATGATGGTTTATTAGTTCTCTTGATAATTAATGCATATTGAACAAAATTAAAGAAATACTTGCCACACCGGGAATCCAACTTAGGGCCACCTGGGTGAAAGCCAGGTATCCTAACCACTATACAATATGTGAGATATGATGGTGCGCATTATGATGGTTTATTAGTTCTCTTGATAATTAATGCATATTGATCAAAATTAAAGAAATACTTCCCACACTGGGAATCGAACCCGGGCCACCTGGATGAAAGCCAGGTATCCTAACCACTAGACAATATGGGAGATATGATGGTGCGCATTATGATAGTTTATTAGTTATCTTGATAATTAATGCATATTGATCAAAATTAAAGAAATACTTCCCACACCGGGAATCGAACCCGGGACACCTGGGTGAAAGCCAGGTATCTTAACCACTAGACAATATGGGAGATATGATGGGGCGCATTATGATTCTTTATTGGTTCTCTTCATAATTAATGCATATTGATCAAAATTAAAGAAATACTTCCCACACCAGGAATCAGACTTGGGCCACCTGGGTAAAAGCCAAGTATCCTAACCACTAGACAATATGGGAGATATGATCGTGCGCATTATGATGCTTTATTAGTTATCTTGATAATTAATTCATATTGATCAAAATTAAAGAAATACTTCCCACACCGGGAATCGAACTTGGGCCACCTGGGTTAAAGCCAGGTATCCTAACCACTAGACAATATGGGAGATATGATGGTGCGCATTATGATGCTTTATTAGTTCTCTTGATAATTAATGCATATTGATCAAAATTAAAGAAATACTTCCCACACCGGGAATCGAACTTGGGCCACCTGGGTGAAAGCCAGGTATCCAAACCACTAGACAATCTGGGAGATATGATGGTGTGCATTATGGTTGTTTATTAGTTCTCTTGATAATTAATGCATATTGATCAAAATTAAAGAAATACTTCCCACACCGGGAATCAAACTTAGTCCACCTGGGTGAAAGCCAGGTATCCTAACCACTAGACAATATGGGAGATATGATGGTGCGCATTATGATGGTTTATTAGTTCTCTTGATAATTAATGCATATTGATCAAAATTAAAGAAATACTTTCCACACCGGAAATCGAACTTGGGCCACCTGGGTGAAAGCCAGGTATCCTAACCACTAGACCATATGGGAGATATGATGGTGTGCATTATGATGGTTTATTAGTTCTCTTGATAATTAATGCATATTGATCAAAATTAAAGAAATACTTCCCACACCGGGAATCGAACCCGGGCCACCTGGGTGAAAGCCAGGTATCTTAACCACTAGACAATATGGGAGATATGATGGTGCGCATTATGATAGTTTATTAGTTCTCTTGATAATTAATGCATATTGATCAAAATTAAAGAAATACTTCCCACACCCGGAATCGAACTTAGGGCCACCTGGGTGAAAGCCAGGTATCCAAACCCCTAGACGATATGTGAGATATGATGATGAGCATTATGATCCTGTATTAGTTCTCTTGATAATTAATGCATATTGATCAAAATTAAAGAAACACTTCCCACACCGGGAATCGAAACCGGGCCACCTGGGTGAAAGCCAGGTATCCTAACCACTAGACAATATGGGAGATATGATGGTGTGCATTATGATGGTATATTAGTTCTCTTGATAATTAAGTCATATTGATCAAAATTAAAGAAATACTTGCCACACCGGGAATCCAACTTAGGGCCACCTGAATGAAAGCCAGGTATCCTAACCACCAGACAATATGGGAGATATGATGGTGCACATTATGATGCTTTATTAGTTCTCTTGATAATTAATGCATATTGATCAAAATAAAAGAAATACTACCCACACCGGGAATCGAAGCCGGGCCACCTGGGTGAAAGCCAGGTATCCTAACCACTAGACAATATGGGAGATATGATGGTGCGCATTATGATGGTTTATTAGTTCTCTTGATAATTAATGTATATTGATCAAAATTAAAGAAATACTTCCCACACCGGGAATCGAACCCGTGCCACCTGGGTGAAAGCCAGGTATCCTAACCACTAGACAATATGGGAGATATGATGGTGCGCATTATGATGGTTTATTAGTTCTCTTGATAATTAATGCATATTGATCAAAATTAAAGAAATACTTCCCACACCGGGAATCGAACCCTGGCCACCTGGGTGAAAGCCAGGTATCCTAACAACTAGACAATATGGGAGATATGATGGTGTGCATTATGATGGTTCATTAGTTCTCTTGATAATTAATGCATATTGATCAAAATTACAGAAATACTTCCCACACCGGGAATCGAACCCGGGCTACCTGGGTGAAAGCCAGGTATCTTAACCACTAGAAAATATGGGAGATATGATGGTGCGCATTATGATGCTTTATTAGTTCTCTTGATAATTAATGCATATTGATCAAAATTAAAGAAATACTTCCCACACCGGGTCTCGAACCGGGCCACCTGGGTGAAAGCCAGGTATCCTAACCACTAGACAATATGGGAGACATGATGGTGCGCATTATGATGCTTTATTATTTCTCTTGATAATTAATGCATATTGATCAAAATTAAAGAAAACCTTCCCACACCGGGTATCGAACCCGGGCCACCTAGGTGAAAGACAGGTATCCGAACCACTGGACAATATGGAGGATATGATGGTGCGCATTATGATGGTTTCTTAGTTCTCTTGATAATTAATGCATATTGATCAAAATTAAAGAAATACTTCCCACACCGGGAATCGAATTCAGGCCACCTGGGGGAAAGCCAGGTATCCTAACCACTGGACAATATGGGAGATATGATGGTGTGCATTATGATGGTTTATTAGTTTCTTGATAATTAATGCATATTGATCAAAATTAAAGAAATACTTCCCACACCGGGAATCGAACCCGGGCCACCTGGGTGAGAGCCAGGTATCCTAACCACTAGACAATATAGGAGATATGATCGTGCGCATTATGATGGTTTATTAGTTCTTTTGATAATTAATGCATATTGATCAAAATTAAAGAAATACTTCCCACGCCGGGAATCGAACCCGCGCCACCTGGGTGAAAGCCAGGTATCTTAACCACTAGACAATATGGGAGATATGATGGTGCGCATTATGATGCTTTATTAGTTCTCTTGATAATTAATGCATATTGATCAAAATCAAAGAAATACTTCCCACACCGAGAATTGAACCCGGGCCACCTGGGTGAAAGCCAGGTATCCTAACCACTAGACAATATGGGAGATATGATGTTGCGCATTATGATGCTTTATTAGTTCTCTTTATAATTTATGCATATTGATCAAAGTTAAAGAAATACTTCCCACACCAAGAATCGAACTTAGGACCACCTGGGTGAAAGCCAGGTATCCTAACCACTAGACAATATGGGAGATATGTTGGTGCGCATTATGATGGTTTATTAGTTCTCTTGATAATTAATGCATATTGATCAAAATTAAAGAAATACTTCCCACTCCGGGAATCGCACCCGGGCCACCTGGGTGAAAGCCAGGTATCCTAACCACTAGACAATATGGGAGATATTATGATGCGCATTATGATCCTTTATTAGTTCTTATGATAATTAATGCATATTGATCAAAATTAAAGAAATACTTCTCACACCGGGAATCGAACCCAGGCCACCTGGGTGAATGCCAGGTATCCTAACCACTAGACAATATGGGAGATATGATGGTGCGCATTATGATGGTTTATTAGTTCTCTTGATAATTAATGCATATTGATCAAAATTAAAGAAATACTTCCCAAACCGGGAATCGAACCCGGGCCACCTGGGGGAAAGCCAGGTATCCTAACCACTAGAAAATATGCCAGATATGATGGTGCGCATTATGATCCTTTATTAATTCTCTTGATAATTAATGCATATTGATCAAAATTAAAGAAATACGTCCCACACCGGGAATCGAACCCGGGCCACCTGGGTGAAAGCCAGGTATCCTAACCACTAGACAATATGGGAGATATGATGGTGCGCATTATGATGGTTTATTAGTTCTCTTGATAATTAATACATATTGATCAAAATTAAAGAAATACTTCCCACACCGGGTCTCGAACCGGGCCACCTGGGTGAAAGCCAGGTATCCTAACCACTAGACAATATGGGAGACATGATGGTGCGCATTATGATGCTTTATTATTTCTCTTGATAATTAATGCATATTGATCAAAATTAAAGAAAACCTTCCCACACCGGGTATCGAACTCGGGCACCTAGGTGAAAGACAGGTATCCGAACCACTGGACAATGGTGGAGATATGATGGTGAGCATTATGATGGTTTCTTAGTTCTCTTGATAATTAATGCATATTGATCAAAATTAAAGAAATACTTCCCACACCGGGAATCGAATTCAGGCCACCTGGGGGAAAGCCAGGTATCCTAACCACTAGACAATATGGGAGATATGATGGTGTGCATTATGATGGTTTATTAGTTCTCTTGATAATTAATGCATATTGATCAAAATTAAAGAAATATTCCCACACCGGGAATCGAACCCAGGCCACCTGGGTGAAGGCCAGGTATCCTAACCACTAGACAATATGGGAGATATGATGGTGCGCATTATAATGGTTTATTAGTTCTCTTGATAATTAATGCATATTGATCAAAAGTAAAGAAATACTTCCCACACCGGGAATCGAACCCGGGCCACCTGGGTAAAAGTCAGGTATCCTAACCACTAGACAATATGGGAGATACGATGCTGCGCATTATGATGGTTTATTAGTTCTCTTGATAATTAATGCATATTGATCAAAATTAAAGAATTACTTCCCACACCGGGAATCGAATTCGGGCCACCTGGGTGAAAGCCAGGTATCCTAACCACTAGACAATATGAGAGATATGATGCTGAGCCTTATGATGCTTTATTAGTTCTCTTGATAATTAATGCATATTGATCAAAATTAAAGAAATACTTCCCACACCAGTAATCGAACCCGGGCCACCTGGGTGAAAGCCAGGTATCCTAACCACTAGACATATGGGAGATATGATGGTGTGCATTATGATGCTTTATTAGTTCTCTTGATAATTAATGCATATTGATCAAAATTAAAGAAAAACTTCCCACACCGGGAATCGAACTTGGGCCACCTGGGTGAAAGCCAGGTATCCTAACAACTAGACAATCTGGGAGATATGATGGTGCGCATTATGATGGTTTATTAGTTCTCTTGATAATTAATGCATATTGATCAAAATTAAAGAAATACTTCCCACACCGGGAATCGAACTTGTGCCACCCGGGTGAAAGCCAGGTATCCTAACCACTAGACAATATGGGAGATATGATGGTGCACATTATAATGGTTTATTAGTTCTCTTGATAATTAATGCATATTGATCAAAATTAAAGAAATACTTCCCACACCGGGAATCGAACCGAGGCCACCCAGATATACTAACCACTAGACAATATGGGAGATATGATGGTGCGCATTATGATGGTTTATTAGTTCTCTTGTTAATTAATGCATATAATTCAAAATTAAAGAAATACTTCCCACACCGGGAATCGAACCCGGGCCACCTGCGTGAAAGCCAGGTATCCTAACCACTAGACAATATGGGAGATATGATAGTGCGCATTATGATAGTTTATTAGTTCTCTTGATAATTAATGCATATTGATCAAAATTAAAGAAATACTTCCCACACCGGGAATCGAACCCGGGCCACCTGGGTGAAAGCCAGGTATCTTAACCACTAGACAATATGGGAGATATGATAGTGTGCATTATGATAGTTTATTAGTTCTCTTGATAATTAATGCATATTGATCAAAATTAAAGAAATACTTCCCACACCAGGAATCGAACCCGGGCCACCTGGGTGAACGCAAGGTATCCTAACCACTAGACAATATGGGAGATATGATAGTGTGCATTATGATGGTTTATTAGTTCTCTTTATAATTAATGCATATGTATCAAAATTAAAGTAATACTTCCCACACCGGGAATCGAACCCGGGCCACCTGGGTGAAAGCCAGTTATCCTAACCACTAGACAATATGGGAGATATGATGGTGCGCATTATGATGGTTTATTAGTTCTCTTGATAATTAATGCATATTGATCAAAATTAAAGAAATACTTCCCACACCGGGAATCGAACTTGGGCCACCTGGGTGAAAGCCAAGTATCCAAACCACTAGACAATATGGGAGATATGATGGTGCGCATTATGATGGTTTATTAGTTCTCTTGATAGATAATGCATATTGATCAAAATTAAAGAAATACTTCCCACACCGGGAATCGAACTTGGGCTACCTGGGTGAAAGCCAGGTATCCAAACCACTAGACAATATGGGAGATACGATGCTGCACATTATGATGGTTTATTAGTTCTCTTGATAATTAATGCATATTGATCAAAATTAAAGAAATACTTACCACACCGGGAATCGAACCCGGGCCACCTGGGTGAAAGCCAGGTATCCTAACCACTAGACAATATGGGAGATATGATGGTGCGCATTATGATGGTTTATTAGTTTTCTTGATAATTAATGCATATTGATCAAAATTAAAGAAATACTTGCCACACCGGGAATCCAACTTAGGGCCACCTGGGTGAAAGCCAGGTATCCTAACCACTAGACAATATGGGAGATATGATGGTGCACATTATGATGCTTTATTAGTTCTCTTGATAATTAATGCATATTGATCAAAATAAAAGAAATACTACCCACACCGGGAATCGAAGCCGGGCCACCTGGGTGAAAGCCAGGTATCCTAACCACTAGACAATATGGGAGATATGATGGTGCGCATTATGATGGTTTATTAGTTCTCTTGATAATTAATGTATATTGATCAAAATTAAAGAAATACTTCCCACACCGGGAATCGAACCCGTGCCACCTGGGTGAAAGCCAGGTATCCTAACCACTAGACAATATGGGAGATATGATGGTGCGCATTATGATGGTTTATTAGTTCTCTTGATAATTAATGCATATTGATCAAAATTAAAGAAATACTTCCCACACCGGGAATCGAACCCTGGCCACCTGTGTGAAAGCCAGGTATCCTAACCACTAGACAATATGGGAGATATGATGGTGCGCATTATGATGGTTTATTAGTTCTCTGAGTTATTAATGCATATTGATCAAAATTACAGAAATACTTCCCACACCGGGAATCGAACCCGAGCTACCTGGGTGAAAGCCAGGTATCTTAACCACTAGAAAATATGGGAGATATGATGGTGCGCATTATGATGCTTTATTAGTTCTCTTGATAATTAATGCATATTGATCAAAATTAAAGAAATACTTCCCACGCCGGGAATCGAACCCGGGCCACCTGGGTGAAAGCCAGGTATCCTAACCACTAGACAATATGGGAGATATGATGTTGTGCATTATGATGGTTTAATAGTTCTCTTGATAATTAATGCATATTGATCAAAATTAAAGAAATACTTCCCACACCGGGAATCGAACCCAGGCCACCTGGGTGAGAGCCAGGTATCCTAACCACTAGACAATATAGGAGATATGATCGTGCGCATTATGATGGTTATTAGTTCTTTTGATAATTAATGCATATTGATCAAAATCAAAGAAATACTTCCCACACCGAGAATCAAACCCGGGCCACCTGTGTGAAAGCCAGGTATCCTAACCACTAGACAATATGGGAGATATGATGTTGCGCATTATGATGCTTTATTAGTTCTCTTGATAATTTATGCATATTGATCAAAATTAAAGAAATACTTCCCACACCAAGAATCGAACTTAGGACCACCTGGGTGAAAGCCAGGTATCCTAACCACTAGACAATATGGGAGATATGTTGGTGCGCATTATGATGGTTTATTAGTTCTCTTGATAATTAATGCATATTGATCAAAATTAAAGAAATACTTCACACACCGGGAATCGCACCCGGGCCACCTGGGTGAAAGCCAGGTATCCTAACCACTAGACAATATGGGAGATATGATGATGCGCATTATGATCCTTTATTAGTTCTTATGATAATTAATGCATATTGATCAAAATTAAAGAAATACTTCTCACACCGGGAATCGAACCCAGGCCACCTGGGTGAAAGCCAGGTATCCTAACCACTAGACAATATGGGAGATATGATGGTGCGCATTATGATGGTTTATTAGTTCTCTTGATAATTAATGCATATTGATCAAAATTAAAGAAATACTTCCCAAACCGGGAATCGAACCCGGGCCACCTGGGGGAAAGCCAGGTATCCTAACCACTAGAAAATATGCGAGATATGATGGTGCGCATTATGATCCTTTATTAATTCTCTTGATAATTAATGCATATTGATCAAAATTAAAGAAATACTTCCCACACCGGGAATCGAACCCGGGCCACCTGGGTGAAAGCCAGGTATCTTAACCACTAGACAATATGGGAGATATGATGGTGCGTATTATGATGGTTTATTAGTTCTCTTGATAATTAATACATATTGATCAAAATTAACCAAATACTTCCCACACCGGGTCTCGAACCGGGCCACCTGGGTGAAAGCCAGGTATCCTAACAACTAGACAATATGGGAGACATGATGGTGCGCATTATGATGCTTTATTATTTCTCTTGATAATTAATGCATATTGATCAAAATTAAAGAAAACCTTCCCACACCGGGTATCGAACCTGGGCCACCTAGGTTAAAGACAGGTATCCGAACCACTGGACAATATGGGAGATATGATGGTGCGCATTATGATGGTTTCTTAGTTCTCTTGATAATTAATGCATATTGATCAAAATTAAAGAAATACTTCCCACACCGGGAATCGAATTCAGGCCACCTGGGGGAAAGCCAGGTATCCTAACCACTAGACAATATGGGAGATATGATGGTGTGCATTATGATGGTTTATTAGTTCTCTTGATAATTAATGCATATTGATCAAAATTAAAGAAATACTTCCCACACCGGGAATCGAACCCGGGCCACCTGGGTGAAGGCCAGGTATCCTAACCACTAGACAATATGGGAGATATGATGGTGCGCATTATAATGGTTTATTAGTTCTCTTGATAATTAATGCATATTGATCAAAATTAAAGAAATACTTCCCACACCGGGAATCGAACCCGGGCCACCTGGGTAAAAGCCAGGTATCCTAACCACTAGACAATATGGGAGATATGATGGTGCGCATTATGATGGTTTATTAGTTCTCTTGATAATTAATGCATATTGATCAAAATTAAAGAAATACTTCCCACACCGGGAATCGAACCCTGGCCACCTGTGTGAAAGCCAGGTATCCTAACCACTAGACAATATGGGAGATATGATGGTGCGCATTATGATGGTTTATTAGTTCTCTGAGTTATTAATGCATATTGATCAAAATTACAGAAATACTTCCCACACCGGGAATCGAACCCGAGCTACCTGGGTGAAAGCCAGGTATCTTAACCACTAGAAAATATGGGAGATATGATGGTGCGCATTATGATGCTTTATTAGTTCTCTTGATAATTAATGCATATTGATCAAAATTAAAGAAATACTTCCCACGCCGGGAATCGAACCCGGGCCACCTGGGTGAGAGCCAGGTATCCTAACCACTAGACAATATAGGAGATATGATCGTGCGCATTATGATGGTTTATTAGTTCTTTTGATAATTAATGCATATTGATCAAAATTAAAGAAATACTTCCCACGCCGGGAATCGAACCCGGGCACCCTGGGTGAAAGCAGGTATCTTAACAACTAGACAATATGGGAGATATGATGGTGCGCATTATTATGCTTTATTAGTTCTCTTGATAATTAATGCATATTGATCAAAATCAAAGAAATACTTCCCACACCGAGAATCAAACCCGGGCCACCTGTGTGAAAGCCAGGTATCCTAACCACTAGACAATATGGGAGATATGATGTTGCGCATTATGATGCTTTATTAGTTCTCTTGATAATTTATGCATATTGATCAAAATTAAAGAAATACTTCCCACACCAAGAATCGAACTTAGGACCACCTGGGTGAAAGCCAGGTATCCTAACCACTAGACAATATGGGAGATATGTTGGTGCGCATTATGATGGTTTATTAGTTCTCTTGATAATTAATGCATATTGATCAAAATTAAAGAAATACTTCACACACCGGGAATCGCACCCGGGCCACCTGGGTGAAAGCCAGGTATCCTAACCACTAGACAATATGGGAGATATGATGATGCGCATTATGATCCTTTATTAGTTCTTATGATAATTAATGCATATTGATCAAAATTAAAGAAATACTTCTCACACCGGGAATCGAACCCAGGCCACCTGGGTGAAAGCCAGGTATCCTAACCACTAGACAATATGGGAGATATGATGGTGCGCATTATGATGGTTTATTAGTTCTCTTGATAATTAATGCATATTAGTCAAAATTAAAGAAATACTTCCCAAACCGGGAATCGAACCCGGGCCACCTGGGGGAAAGCCAGGTATCCTAACCACTAGAAAATATGCGAGATATGATGGTGCGCATTATGATCCTTTATTAATTCTCTTGATAATTAATGCATATTGATCAAAATTAAAGAAATACTTCCCACACCGGGAATCGAACCCAGGCCACCTGGGTGAAAGCCAGGTATCTTAACCACTAGACAATATGGGAGATATGATGGTGCGTATTATGATGGTTTATTAGTTCTCTTGATAATTAATACATATTGATCAAAATTAACCAAATACTTCCCACACCGGGTCTCGAACCGGGCCACCTGGGTGAAAGCCAGGTATCCTAACAACTAGACAATATGGGAGACATGATGGTGCGCATTATGATGCTTTATTATTTCTCTTGATAATTAATGCATATTGATCAAAATTAAAGAAAACCTTCCCACACCGGGTATCGAACCCGGGCCACCTAGGTTAAAGACAGGTATCCGAACCACTGGACAATATGGGAGATATGATGGTGCGCATTATGATGGTTTCTTAGTTCTCTTGATAATTAATGCATATTGATCAAAATTAAAGAAATACTTCCCACACCGGGAATCGAATTCAGGCCACCTGGGGGAAAGCCAGGTATCCTAACCACTAGACAATATGGGAGATATGATGGTGTGCATTATGATGGTTTATTAGTTCTCTTGATAATTAATGCATATTGATCAAAATTAAAGAAATACTTCCCACACCGGGAATCGAACCCGGGCCACCTGGGTGAAGGCCAGGTATCCTAACCACTAGACAATATGGGAGATATGATGGTGCGCATTATAATGGTTTATTAGTTCTCTTGATAATTAATGCATATTGATCAAAATTAAAGAAATACTTCCCACACCGGGAATCGAACCCGGGCCACCTGGGTAAAAGCCAGGTATCCTAACCACTAGACAATATGGGAGATACGATGCTGCGCATTATGATGGTTTTGTAGTTCTCTTGATAATTAATGCATATTGATCAAAATTAAAGAAATACTTCCCGCACCGGGAATCGAACCCGGGCCACCTGGGTGAAAGCCAGGTATCCTAACCACTAGACAATATGGGAGATATGATGGTGCGCATTATGATGGTTTATTAGTTCTCTTGATAATTAATGCATATTGATTAAAATTAAAGAATTACTTCCCACACCGGGAATCGAATTCGGGCCACCTGGGTGAAAGCCAGGTATCCTAACCACTAGACAATATGAGAGATATGATGCTGAGCCTTATGATGCTTTATTAGTTCTCTTGATAATTAATGCATATTGATCAAAATTAAAGAAATACTTCCCACACCGGTAATCGAACCCGGGCCACCTGGGTGAGAGCCAGGTATCCGAACCACTAGACAATATGGGAGATATGATGGTGCGCATTATGATGCTTTATTAGTTCTCTTTATAATTAAAGCATATTGATCAAAATTAAACAAATACTTCCCACACCGGGAATCGAACTTGGGCAACCTGGGTGAAAGCCAGGTATCCTAACCACTAGACAATATGGGAGATATGATGGTGTGCATTATGATGCTTTATTAGTTCTCTTGATAATTAATGCATATTGATCAAAATTAAAGAAAAACTTCCCACACAGGGAATCGAACTTGGGCCACCTGGGTGAAAGCCAGGTATCCACACAACAAGACAATCTGGGAGATATGATGGTGCGCATTATGATGGTTTATTAGTTCTCTTGATAATTAATGCATATTGATCAAAATTAAAGAAATACTTCCCACACCGGGAATCGAACTTGTGCCACCCGGGTGAAAGCCAGGTATCCTAACCACTAGACAATATGGGAGATATGATGGTGCACATTATAATGGTTTATTAGTTCTCTTGATAATTAATGCATATTGATCAAAATTAAAGAAATACTTCCCACACCGGGAATCGAACCGGGGCCACCCAGGTATACTAACCACTAGACAATATGGGAGATATGATGGTGCGCATTATGATGGTTTATTAGTTCTCTTGTTAATTAATGCATATAATTCAAAATTAAAGAAATACTTCCCACACCGGGAATCGAACCCGGGCCACCTGCGTGAAAGCCAGGTATCCTAACCACTAGACAATATGGGAGATATGATGGTGCGCATTATGATAGTTTATTAGTTCTCTTGATAATTAATGCATATTGATCAAAATTAAAGAAATACTTCCCACACCGGGAATCGAACCCGGGCCACCTGGGTGAAAGCCAGGTATCTTAACCACTAGACAATATGGGAGATATGATAGTGTGCATTATGATAGTTTATTAGTTCTCTTGATAATTAATGCATATTGATCAAAATTAAACAAATACTTCCCACACCGGAAATCGAACCCGGGCCACCTGGGTGAACGCCAGGTATCCTAACCACTAGACAATATGGGAGATATGATGGTGCGCATTATGATGGTTTATTAGTTCTCTTTATAATTAATGCATATTGATCAAAATTAAAGAAATACTTCCCACACCGGGAATCGAACCCGGGCCACCTGGGTGAAAGCCAGTTATCCTAACCACTAGACAATATGGGAGATATGATGGTGCGCATTATGATGGTTTATTAGTTCTCTTGATAATTAATGCATATTGATCAAAATTAAAGAAATACTTCCCACACCGGGAATCGAACTTGGGCCACCTGGGTGAAAGCCAGGTATCCAAACCACTAGACAATATGGGAGATATGATGGTGCGCATTATGATGGTTTATTAGTTCTCTTGATAGATAATGCATATTGATCAAAATTAAAGAAATACTTCCCACACCGGGAATCGAACTTGGGCTACCTGGGTGAAAGCCAGGTATCCCAACCACTAGACAATATGGGAGATACGATGCTGCGCATTATGATGGTTTATTAGTTCTCTTGATAATTAATGCATATTGATCAAAATTAAAGAAATACTTCCCACACCGGGAATCGAACCCGGGCCACCTGGGTGAAAGCCAGGTATCCTAACCACTAACCAATATGGGAGATATGATGGTGTGCATTATGATGCTTTATTAGTTCTCTTGATAATTAATGCATATTGATCAAAATAAAAGAATTACTTCCCACACCGGGAATCGAATTCGGGCCACCTGGGTGAAAGCCAGGTATCCTAACAACTAGACAATCTGGGAGATATGATGGTGCGCATTATGATGGTTTATTAGTTCTCTTGATAATTAATGCATATTGATCAAAATTAAAGAAATACTTCCCACACCGGGAATCGAACTTGTGCCACCCGGGTGAAAGCCAGGTATCCTAACCACTAGACAATATGGGAGATATGATGGTGCACATTATAATGGTTTATTAGTTCTCTTTATAATTAATGCATATTGATCAAAATTAAAGAAATACTTCCCACACCGGGAATCGAACCGGGGCCACCCAGGTATACTAACCACTAGACAATATGGGAGATATGATGGTGCGCATTATGATGGTCTATTAGTTCTCTTGTTAATTAATGCATATAATTCAAAATTAAAGAAATACTTCCCACACCGGGAATCGAATCTGGGCCACCTGCCTGAAAGCCAGTTATCCTAACCACTAGACAATATGGGAGATATGATGGTGCGCATTATGATGGTTTATTAGTTCTCTTGATAATTAATGCATATTGATCAAAATTAAAGAAATACTTCCCACACCGGGAATCGAACCCGGGCCACCTGGGTGAAAGCCAGGTATCTTAACCACTAGACAATATGGGAGATATGATGGTGCGCATTATGATAGTTTATTAGTTCTCTTGATAATTAATGCATATTGATCAAAATTAAAGAAATACTTCCCACACCGGGAATCGAACCCCGGCCACCTGGGTGAACGCCAGGTATCCTTACCACTAGACAATATGGGAGATATGATGGTGCGCATTATGATGGTTTATTAGTTCTCTTGATAATTAATGCATATTGATCAAAATTAAAGAAATACTTCCCACACCGGGAATCGAACTTGGGCTACCTGGGTGAAAGCCAGGTATCCAAACCACTAGACAATATGGGAGATACGATGCTTCGCATTATGATGGTTTATTAGTTCTCTTGATAATTAATGCATATTGATCAAAATTAAAGAAATACTTCCCACACCGGGAATCGAACCCGGGCCACCTGGGTGAAAGCCAGGTATCCTAACCACTAGACAATATGGGAGATATGATGGTGTGCATTATGATCGTTTATTAGTTCTCTTGATAATTAATGCATATTGATCAAAATTAAAGAATTACTTCCCACACCGGGAATCGAATTCGGGCCACCTGGGTGAAAGCCAGGTATCCTAACCACTAGACAATATGAGAGATATGATGCTGAGCCTTATGATGCTTTATTAGTTCTCTTGATAATTAATGCATATTGATCAAAATTAAAGAAATACTTCCCACACCGGTAATCGAACCCGGGCCACCTGGGTGAGAGCCAGGTATCCGAACCACTAGACAATATGGGAGATATGATGGTGCGCATTATGATGCTTTATTAGTTCTCTTTATAATTAAAGCATATTGATCAAAATTAAACAAATACTTCCCACACCGGGAATCGAACTTGGGAAACCTGGGTGAAAGCCAGGTATCCTAACCACTAGACAATATGGGAGATATGATGGTGCACATTATAATGGTTTATTAGTTCTCTTGATAATTAATGCATATTGATCAAAATTAAAGAAATACTTCCCACACCGGGAATCGAACCGGGGCCACCCAGGTATACTAACCACTAGACAATATGGGAGATATGATGGTGCGCATTATGATGGTTTATTAGTTCTCTTGTTAATTAATGCATATAATTCAAAATTAAAGAAATACTTCCCACACCGGGAATCGAACCCGGGCCACCTGCGTGAAAGCCAGGTATCCTAACCACTAGACAATATGGGAGATATGATGGTGCGCATTATGATGGTTTATTAGTTCTCTTGATAATTAATGCATATTGATCAAAATTAAAGAAATACTTCCCACACCGGGAATCGAACCCGGGCCACCTGGGTGAAAGCCAGGTATCTTAACCACTAGACAATATGGGAGATATGATGGTGCGCATTATGATAGTTTATTAGTTCTCTTGATAATTAATGCATATTGATCAAAATTAAAGAAATACTTCCCACACCTGGAATCGAACCCGGGCCACCTGGGTGAACGCCAGGTATCCTTACCACTAGACAATATGGGAGATATGATGGTGCGCATTATGATGCTTTATTAGTTCCCTTCATAATTAATGCATATTGATCAAAATTAAAGAAATACTTCCCACACCGGGAATCGAACCCGGGCCACCTGGGTGAAAGCCAGTTATCCTAACCACTAGACAATATGGGAGATATGATGGTGCGCATTATGATGGTTTATTAGTTCCTTGATAATTAATGCATATTGATCAAAATTAAAGAAATACTTCCCACACCGGGAATCGAACTTGGGCCACCTGGGTGAAAGCCAGGTATACAAACCACTAGACAATATGGGAGATTTGATGGTGCGCATTATGATGGTTTATTAGTTCTCTTGATAATTAATGCATATTGATCAAAATTAAAGAAATACTTCCAACACCGGGAATCGAACTTGGGCTACCTGGGTGAAAGCCAGGTATCCAAACCACTAGACAATCTGGTAGATATGATGGTGTGCATTATGATGGTTTATTAGTAATCTTGATAATTAATGCATATTGATCAAAATAAAAGAAATACTTCCCACACCGGGAATCGAACTTGGGCCACCTGGGTGAAAGCCAGGTATCCAAACCACTAGACAATCTGGTAGATATGATGGTGTGCATTATGATGCTTTATTAGTTCTCTTGATAATTAATGCATATTGATCAAAATTAAAGAAATACTTCCCACACCGGGAATCGAACTTGGGCCACCTGGGTGAAAGCCAGGTATCCTAACCACTAGACAATATGGGAGATATGTTGGTGAGCATTATGATGGTTTATTAGTTCTCTTGATAATTAATGCATATTGATCAAAATTAAAGAAATACTTCCCACACCGGGAATCGAACCCGGGCCACCTGGGTGAAAGCCAGGTATCCTAACCACTAGACAATATGGGAGATATGATGGTGCACATTATGATGGTTTATTAGTTCTCTTTATAATTAATGCATATTGATCAAAATTAAAGAAATACTTCCCACACCGGGAATCGAACCCGGGCCACCTGGGTGAAAGCCAGGTATCCTAACCACTAGACAATATGGGAGATATGATGGTGCGCATTATGATGGTTTATTAGTTCTCTTGATAATTAATGTATATTGATCAAAATTAAAGAAATACTTCCCACACCGGGAATCGAACCGGGGCCACCTTGGTGAAAGCCAGGTATCCTAACCACTAGACAATATGGGAGATATGATGGTGCACATTATGATGCTTTATTAGTTCTCTTGATAATTAATGCATATTGATCAAAATTAAAGAAATACTTCCCACACCGGGAATCGAACCCGGGCCACCTGGGGGAAAGCTAGGTATCTTAACCACTAGACAATATGGGAGATATCATGGTGTGCATTATGATGCTTTATTAGTTCTCTTCATAATTAATGCATATTGATCAAAATTAAAGAAATACTTCCCACACCGGGAATCGAACTTGGGCCACCTGGGTGAAAGCAAGGTATCCTAACCACTAGACAATATGGGAGATATGATGGTGCGCATTATGATGCTTTATTAGTTCTCTTGATAATTAATGCATATTGATCAAAATTAAAGAATTACTTCCCACACCGGGAATCGAATTCGGGCCACCTGGGTGAAAGCCAGGTATCCTAACCACTAGACAATATGAGAGATATGATGCTGAGCCTTATGATGCTTTATTAGTTGTCTTGATAATTAATGCATATTGATCAAAATTAAAGAAATACTTCCCGCACCGGTAATCGAACCCGGGCCACCTGGGTGAGAGCCAGGTATCCTAACCACTAGACAATATGGGAGATATGATGGTGCGCATTATGATGCTTTATTAGTTCTCTTGTTAATTAATGCATATAATTCGAAATTAAAGAAATACTTGCCACACCGGGAATCGAACCCGGGCCACCTGCGTGAAAGCCAGGTATCCTAACCACTAGACAATATGGGAGATATGATGGTGCGCATTATGATGGTTTATTAGTTCTCTTGATAATTAATGCATATTGATCAAAATTAAAGAAACACTTCCCACACCGGGAATCGAACCCGGGCCACCTGGGTGAAAGCCAGGTATCTTAACCACTAGACAATATGGGAGATATGATGGTGCGCATTATGATAGTGTATTAGTTCTCTTGATATTTAATGCATATTGATCAAAATTAAAGAAATACTTCCCACACCGGGAATCGAACCCGGGCCACCTGGGTGAACGCCAGGTATCCTTACCACTAGACAATATGGGAGATATGATGGTGCGCATTATGATGGTTTATTAGTTCTCTTTATAATTAATGCATATTGATCAAAATTAAAGAAATACTTCCCACACCGGGAATCGAACCCGGGCCACCTGGGTGAAAGCCAGTTATCCTAACCACTAGACAATATGGGAGATATGATGGTGCGCATTATGATGGTTTATTAGTTCTCTTGATAATTAATGCATATTGATCAAAATTAAAGAAATACTTCCCACACCGGGAATCGAACTTGGGCCACCTGGGTGAAAGCCAGGTATCCAAACCACTAGACAATATGGGAGATATGATGGTGCGCATTATGATGGTTTATTAGTTCTCTTGATAATTAATGCATATTGATCAAAATTAAAGAAATACTTCCCACACCGGGAATCGAACTTAGGCTACCTGGGTGAAAGCCAGGTATCCAAACCACTAGACAATCTGGTAGATATGATGGTGCGCATTATGATGGTTTATTAGTAATCTTGATAATTAATGAATATTGATCAAAATTAAAGAAATACTTCCCACACCGGGAATCGAACTTGGGCCACCTGGGTGAAAGCCAGGTATCCAAACAAGTAGACAATCTGGTAGATATGATGGTGTGTATTATGATGGTTTATTAGTTCTCTTGATAATTAATGCATATTGATCAAAATTAAAGCAATACTTCCCACACCGGGAATCGAACTTGGGCCACCTGGGTGAAAGCCAGGTATCCAAACCACTAGACAATCTGGTAGATATGATGGTGCGCATTATGATGGTTTATTAGTTCTCTTGATAATTAATGCATATTGATCAAAATTAAAGAAATACTTCCCACACCGGGAATCGAACTTGGGCCACCCGGGTGAAAGCCCGGTATCCTAACCACTAGACAATATGGGAGATATGTTGGTGAGCATTATGATGGTTTATTAGTTCTCTTGATAATTAATGCATATTGATCAAAATTAAAGAAATACTTCCCACACCGGGAATCGAACCCGGGCCACCTGGGTGAAAGCCAGGTATCCTAACCACTACACAATATGGGAGATATGATGGTGCACATTATGATGGTTTATTAGTTCTCTTTATAATTAATGCATATTGATCAAAATTAAAGAAATACTTCCCACACCGTGAATCGAACCCGGGTTACCTGGGTGAAAGCCAGGTATCCTAACCACTAGACAATATGGGAGATATGATGGTGTGCATTATGATGGTTTATTAGTTCTCTTGATAATTAATGTATATTGATCAAAATTAAAGAAATACTTCCCACACCGGGAATCGAACCCGGGCCACCTGGATGAAAGCCAGGTATCCTAACCACTAGACAATATGGGAGATATGTTGGTGAGCATTATGATGGTTTATTAGTTCTCTTGATAATTAATGCATATTGATCAAAATAAAAGAAATACTTCCCACACCGGGAATCGAACGCGGGCCACCTGGGTGAAAGCCAGGTATCCTAACCACTAGACAATATGGGAGATATGATGGTGCACATTATGATGGTTTATTAGTTCTCTTTATAATTAAGGCATATTGATCAAAATTAAAGAAATACTTCCCACACCGTGAATCGAACCCGGGCCACCTGGGTGAAAGCCAGGTATCCTAACAACCATACAATATGGGAGATATGATGGTGCACATTGTGATGCTTTATTAGTTCTCTTGATAATTAATGCATATTGATCAAAATTAAAGAAATACTTCCCACACCGGGAATCGAACCCGGGCACCGCTGGGGGAAAGCTAGGTATCTTAACCACTAGACAATATGGGAGATATGATGGTGTGCATTATGATGCTTTATTAGTTCTCTTCATAATTAATGCATATTGATCAAAATTAAAGAAATACTTCCCACACCGGGAATCGAACTTGGGCCACCTGGGTGAAAGCCAGGTATCCTAACCACTAGACAATATGGGAGATATGATGGTGCGCATTATGATGCTTTATTAGTTCTCTTGATAATTAATGCATATTGATCAAAATTAAAGAAATACGTCCCACACCGGGAATCGAACCCGGGCCACCTGGGTAAAAGCCAGGTATCCTAACCACTAGACAATATGGGAGATACGATGCTGCGCATTATGATGGTTTTGTAGTTCTCTTGATAATTAATGCATATTGATCAAAATTAAAGAAATACTTCCCACACCAGGAATCAGACTTGGGCCACCTGGGTAAAAGCCAGGTATCCTAACCACTAGACAATATAGGAGATATGATCGTGCGCATTATGATGCTTTATTAGTTCTCTTGATAATTAATGCATATTGATCAAAATTAAAGAAATACTTCCCACACCGGGAATCGAACTTGGGCCACATGGGTGAAAGCCAGGTATCCTAACCACTAGACAATATGGGAGATATGATGGTGCGCATTATGATGCTTTATTAGTTCTCTTGATAATTAATGCATATTGATCAAAATTAAAGAAATACTTCCCACACCGGGAATCGAACTTGGGCCACCTGGGTGAAAGCCAGGTATCCAAACCACTAGACAATCTGGGAGATATGATGGTGCGCATTATGGTTGTTTATTAGTTCTCTTGATAATTAATGCATATTGATCAAAATTAAAGAAATACTTCCCACACCGGGAATCAAACTTAGTCCACCTGGGTGAAAGCCAGGTATCCTAACCACTAGACAATATGGGAGATATGATGGTGCGCATTATGATGGTTTATTAGTTCTCTTGATAATTAATGCATATTGATCAAAATTAAAGAAATACTTCCCACACCGGGAATCGAACTTGGGCCACCTGGGTGAAAGCCAGGTATCCTAACCACTAAACAATATGGGAGATATGATGGTGCCCATTATTATGGTTTATTAGTTCTCTTGATAATTAATGCATATTGATCAAAATTAAAGAAATACTTCCCACACCGGGAATCGAACTTGGGCCACCTGGGTGAAAGCCAGGTATCCTAACCACTAGACAATATGTGAGATATGATGATGAGCATTATGATCCTGTATTAGTTCTCTTCATAATTAATGCATATTGATCAAAATTAAAGAAATACTTCCCACACCAGGAATCGAAACCGGGCCACCTGGGTGAAAGCCAGGTATCCTAACCACTAGACAATATGGGAGATATGATGGTGCGCATTAGGATGGTTTATTATTTCTCTTGATAATTAATGCATATTGATCAAACTTAAAGAAATACTTCCCACACCAGGAATCAGACTTGGGCCACCTGGGTAAAAGCCAGGTATCCTAACCACTAGACAATATAGGAGATATGATCGTGCGCATTATGATGCTTTATTAGTTCTCTTGATAATTAATGCATATTGATCAAAATTAAAGAAATACTTCCCACACCGGAAATCGAACTTGGGCCACCTGGGTGAAAGCCAGGTATCCTAACCACTAGACAATATGGGAGATATGATGGTGCGCATTATGATGCTTTATTAGTTCTCTTGATAATTAATGCATATTGATCAAAATTAAAGAAATACTTCCCACACCGGGAATCGAACTTGGGCCACCTGGGTGAAAGCCAGGTATCCAAACCACTAGACAATCTGGGAGATATTATGGTGCGCATTATGGTTGTTTATTAGTTCTCTTGATAATTAATGCATATTGATCAAAATTAAAGAAATACTTCCCACACCGGGAATCAAACTTAGTCCACCTGGGTGAAAGCCAGGTATCTTAACCACTAGACAATATGGGAGATATGATGGTGCGCATTATGATGGTTTATTAGTTCTCTTGATAATTAATGCATATTGATCAAAATTAAAGAAATACTTCCCACACCGGGAATCGAACTTGGGCCACCTGGGTGAAAGCCAGGTATCCTAACCACTAAACAATATGGGTTATATGATGGTGCCCATTATTATGGTTTATTAGTTCTCTTGATAATTAATGCATATTGATCAAAATTAAAGAAATACTTCCCACACCGGGAATCGAACTTGGGCCACCTGGGTGAAAGCCAGGTATCCTAACCACTAGACAATATGTGAGATATGATGATGAGCATTATGATCCTGTATTAGTTCTCTTCATAATTAATGCATATTGATCAAAATTAAAGAAATACTTCCCACACCAGGAATCGAAACCGGGCCACGTGGGTGAAAGCCAGGTATCCTAACCACTAGACAATATGGGAGATATGATGGTGCGCATTATGATGGTTTATTATTTCTCTTGATAATTAATGCATATTGATCAAACTTAAAGAAATACTTCCCACATTGGGAATCGAACCCGGGCCACCTGGGTGAAAGCCAGGTATCCTAACCACTAGACAATATGGGAGATATGATGGTGCGAATTATGATGGTTTATTAGTTCTCTTGATAATTAATGCATATTGATCAAAATTAAAGAAATACTTCCCACACCGGGAATCGAATTCGGGCCACCTGGGTGAAAGCCAGGTATCCGAACCACTAGACAATATGGGAGATATGATGGTGCGCATTATGATGCTTTATTAGTTCTCTTGATAATTAATGCATATTGATCAAAATTAAAGAAATACTTCCCACACCGGGAATCGAATTCGGGCCACCTGGGTGAAAGCTAGGTATCCTAACCACTAGACAATATGGGAGATATGATGGTGCGCATTATGATAGTTTATTAGTTCTCTTGATGCCTAATGCATATTGATTAAAATTAAAGAAATACTTCTCACACCGGGAATCGAACCAGGGCCACCTGGGTGAAAGCCAGGTATCCTAACCACTAGACAATATGGGAGACATGATGGTGCGCATTATGATGCTTTATTAGTTCTCTTGATAATTAATGCATATTGATCAAAATTAAAGAAATACTTCCCACACCGGGAATCGAATTCGGGCCACCTGGGTGAAAGCCAGGTATCCTAACCACTAGACAATATGGGAGACATGATGTTACGCATTATGATGCTTTATTAGGTCTCTTGATAATTAATGCATATTGATCAAAATTAAAGAAATACTTCCCACACCGGGAATCGAATTCGGGCCACTTGGGTGAAAGCCAGGTATCCTAACCACTAGACAATATTGGAAATATGATGGTGCGCATTATGATGGTTTATTAGTTCTCTTGATAATTAATGCATATTGATCAAAATTAAAGAAATACTTCCCACACCGGGAATCGAACCCGGGCCACCTGGGTGAAAGCCAGGTATCCTAACCACTAGACAATATGGGAGATATGATGGTGCGAATTATGATGGTTTATTAGTTCTCTTGATAATTAATGCATATTGATCAAAATTAAAGAAATACTTCCCACACCGGGAATCGAATTCGGGTCACCTGGGTGAGAGCCAGGTATCCTAACAACTAGACAATATGGGAGATATGATGGTGCGCATTATGATGCTTTATTAGTTCTCTTCATAATTAATGCATATTGATCAAAATTAAAGAAATACTTCCCACACCGGGAATCGAACCCGGGCCACCTGGGTGAGAGCCAGGTATCCTAACCACTAGACAATATGGGAAATATGATGGTGTGCATTATGATGGTTTATTAGTTCTCTTGATAATTAATGCATATTGATCAAAATTAAAGAAATACTTCCCACACCGGGAATCGAACCTGGGCTAACTGGGTGAAAGCCAGGTATCCTAACCACTAGACAATATGGGAGATATGATGGTGCGCATTATGATGGTTTATTAGTTCTCTTGATAATTAATGCATATTGATCAAAATTAAAGAAATACTTCCCACACCGGGAATCGAATTCAGGCCACCTGGGTGAAAGCCAGGTATCCGAACCACTAGACAATATGGGAGATATGATGGTGCGCATTATGATGCTTTATTAGTTCTCTTGATAATTAATGCATATTGATCAAAATTAAAGAAATACTTCCCACACCGGGAATCGAATTCGGGCCACCTGGGTGAAAGCCAGGTATCCTAACCACTAGACAATATGGGAGACATGATGGTGCGCATTATGATGCTTTATTAGTTCTCTTGATAATTAATGCATATTGATCAAAATTAAAGAAATACTTCCCACACCGGGAATCGAATTCGGGCCACCTGGGTGAAAGCCAGGTATCCTAACCACTAGACAATATGGGAGACATGATGTTGCGCATTATGATGCTTTATTAGGTCTCTTGATAATTAATGCATATTGATCAAAATTAAAGAAATACTTCCCACACCGGGAATCGAATTCGGGCCACTTGGGTGAAAGCCAGGTATCCTAACCACTAGACAATATTGGAAATATGATGGTGCGCATTATGATGGTTTATTAGTTCTCTTGATAATTAATGCATATTGATCAAAATTAAAGCAATACTTCCCACACCGGGAATCGAACCCGGGCCACCTGGGTGAAAGCCAGGTATCCTAACCACTAGACAATATGGGAGCTATGATGGTGCGCATTATGATTGTTTATTAGTTCTCTTGATAATTAATGCATATTGATCAAAATTAAAGAAATACTTCCCACACCGGGTATCGAACCCGGGCCACCTAGGTGAAAGCCAGGTATCCTAACCACTAGACAATATGGGAGATATGATGGTGCGCATTATGATGGTTTATTAGTTCTCTTGATAATTAATGCATATTGATCAAAATTAAAGAAATACTTCCCACACCGGGAATCGAATTCGGGCCACCTATGTGAAAGCAAGGTATCCTAACCACTAGACAATATGGGAGACATGATGGTGCGCATTATGATGCTTTATTAGTTCTCTTGATAATTAATGCATATTGATCAAAATTAAAGAAATACTTCCCACACCGGGAATCGAATTCGGGCAACCTGGGTGAAAGCCAGGTATCCTAACCACTAGACAATATGGGAGACATGATGGTGCGCATTATGATGCTTTATTAGGTCTCTTGATAATTAATGCATATTGATCAAAATTAAAGAAATACTTCCCACACCGGGAATCGAACTTGGGCCACCTGGGTGAAAGCCAGGTATCCTAACCACTAGACAATATGGGAGATATGATGGTGCGCATTATGATGCTTTATTAGTTCTCTTGATAATTAATGCATATTGATCAAAATTAAAGAAATACTTCCCACACCGGGAATCGAACCCGGGCCACCTGGGTGAAAGCCAGGTATCTTAACCACTAGACAATATGGGAGATATGATGGGGCGCATTATGATTCTTTATTGGTTCTCTTCATAATTAATGCATATTGATCAAAATTAAAGAAATACTTCCCACACCAGGAATCAGACTTGGGCCACCTGGGTAAAAGCCAGGTATCCTAACCACTAGACAATATAGGAGATATGATGATGCGCATTATGATGGTTTATTAGTTCTCTTGATAATTAATGCATATTGATCAAAATTAAAGAAATACTTCCCACACCGGAAATCGAACTTGGGCCACCTGGGTGAAAGCCAGGTATCCTAACCACTAGACAATATGGGAGATATGATGGTGCGCATTATGATGCTTTATTAGTTCTCTTGATAATTAATGCATATTGATCAAAATTAAAGAAATACTTCCCACACCGGGAATCGAACTTGGGCCACCTGGGTGAAAGCCAGGTATCCAAACCACTAGACAATCTGGGAGATATGATGGTGCGCATTATGGTTGTTTATTAGTTCTCTTGATAATTAATGCATATTGATCAAAATTAAAGAAATACTTCCTACACCGGGAATCAAACTTAGTCCACCTGGGTGAAAGCCAGGTATCCTAACCACTAGACAATATGGGAGATATGATGGTGAGCATTATGATAGTTTATTAGTTCTCTTGATAATTAATGCATATTGATCAAAATTAAAAAATACTTCCCACACCCGGAATCGAACTTAGGGCCACCTGGGTGAAAGCCAGGTATCCAAACCCCTAGACAATATGTGAGATATGATGATGAGCATTATGATCCTGTATTAGTTCTCTTCATAATTAATGCATATTGATCAAAATTAAAGAAATACTACCAACACCGGGAATCGAACCCGGGCCACCTGGGTGAAAGCCAGGTATCATAACCACTAGACAATATGGGAGATATGATGCTGCGCATTATGATGGTTTATTAGTTCTCTTGATAATTAATGTATATTGATCAAAATTAAAGAAATACTTCCCACACCGGGAATCGAACCCGGGCCACCTGGGTGAAAGCCAGGTATCCTAACCACTAGACAATATGGGAGATATGATGGTGTGCATTATGATGGTTTATTAGTTCTCTTGATAATTAATGCATATTGATCAAAATTAAAGAAATACTTCCCACACCGGGAATCGAACCCGGGCCACCTGGGTGAAAGCCAGGTATCTTAACCACTAGAAAATATGGGAGATATGATGGTGCGCATTATGATGCTTTATTAGTTCTCTTGATAATTAATGCATATTGATCAAAATCAAAGAAATACTTCCCACACCGAGAATCGAACCCGGGCCACCTGGGTGAAAGCCAGGTATCCTAACCACTAGACAATATGGGAGATATGATGTTGCGCATTATGATGCTTTATTAGTTCTCATGATAATTAATTCATATTGATCAAAATTAAAGAAATACTTCCCACACCAAGAATCGAACTTAGGGCCACCTGGGTGAAAGCCAGGTATCCTAACCACTAGAAAATATGGGAGATATGATGGTGCGCATTATGATGGTTTATTAGTTCTCTTGATAATTAATGCATATTGATCAAAATTAAAGAAATAATTCCCACACCGGGAATCGCACCTGGGCCACCTGGGTGAAACCAGGTATCCTAACCACTAGACAATATAGGAGATATGATGATGCGCATTATGATCCTTTATTAGTTCTTATGATAATTAATGCATATTGATCAAAATTAAAGAAATACTTCCCACACCGGGAATCGAACCCAGGCCACCTGGGTGAAAGCCAAGTATCCTAACCACTAGACAATATGGGAGATATGATGGTGCGCATTATGATGGTTTATTAGTTCTCTTGATAATTAATGCATATTGATCAAAATTAAAGAAATACTTCCTAAACCGGGAATCGAACACGGGCCACCTGGGGGAAAGCCAGGTATCCTAACCACTGGACAATTTGTGAGATATGATGGTGCGCATTATGATCCTTTATTAATTCTCTTGATAATTAATGCATATTGATCAAAATTAAAGAAATACTTCCCACACCGGGAATCGAACCCGGGCCACCTGGGTGAAAGCCAGGTATCCTAACCACTAGACAATATGGGAGATATGATGGTGCGCATTATGATGCTTTATTAGTTCTCTTCATAATTAATGCATTTTGATCAAAATTAAAGAAATACTTCCCACACCGGGAATCGAATTCGGGCCACCTGTGTGAAAGCCAGGTATCCTAACCACTAGACAATATCGGAGATATGATGGTGCGCATTATTGTCCTTTATTAGTTCTCTGGATAAGTAATGCATATTGATCAAAATTAAAGAAATACTTCCCACACCGGGAATCGAACCCGGGCCACCTGGGTGAAAGCCAGGTATCCTAACCACTAGACAATATGGGAGATATGATGATCGCATTATGATCCTTTATTAGTTCTCGTTAATGCATATTGATCAAAATTAAAGAAATACTTCCCACGCCGGGAATCGAACCCGGGCCACCTGGGTGAAAGCCAGGTATCCTAACCACTAGACAATATGGAAGATATGATGGTGTGCATTATGATGGTTTATTAGTTCTCTTGATAAATAATGCATATTGATCAAAATTAAAGAAATACTTCCCACACCGGGAATCGAACCCGGGCCACCTGGGTGAGAGCCAGGTATCCTAACCACTAGACAATATGGGAGATATGATGGTGCGCATTATGATGCTTTATTAGTTGTCTTGATAATTAATGCATATTGATCAAAATTAAAGAAATACTTCCCACACCAAGAATCAAACTTAGGGCCACCTGGGTGAAAGCCAGGTATCCTAACCACTAGACAATATGGGAGATATGTTGGTGCGCATTATGATGGTTTATAAATTCTCTTGATAATTAATGCATATTGATCAAAATTAAAGAAATATTTCCCACACCGGGAATCAAATTCGGGCCACCTGGGTGAAAGCCAGGTATCCTAACCACTAGACAATATGGGAGATATGATGGTGCGCATTATGATGCTTTATTAGTTCTCTTGATAATTAATGCATATTGATAAAAATTAAAGAAACACTTCCCACACCGGGAATCGAACCCGGGCCACCTGGGTGAAAGCCAGGTATCCTAACCACTACACAATATGGGAGATATGATGGTGCGCATTAGGATGGTTTATTATTTCTCTTGATAATTAATGCATATTGATCAAAATTAAAGAAATACTTCCCACATTGGGAATCGAACCCGGGCCACCTGGGTGAAAGCCTGGTATCCTAACCACTAGACAATATGGGAGATATGATGGTGCGCATTATGATAGTTTATTAGTTCTCTTGATAATTAATGCATATTGATCAAAATTAAAGAAATACTTCCCACACCCGGAATCGAACTTAGGGCCACCTGGGTGAAAGCCAGGTATCCAAACCACTAGACAATATGTGAGATATGATGATGAGCATTATGATCCTGTATTAGTTCTCTTCATAATTAATGCATATTGATCAAAATTAAAGAATACTTCCCACACCAGGAATCGAAACCGGGCCACCTGGGTGAAAGCCAGGTGTCCTAACCACTAGACAATATGGGAGATATGATGGTGCGCATTATGATGGTTTATTAGTTCTCTTGATAATTAATGCATATTGATCAAAATTAAAGAAATACTTCCCACACCGGGAATCCAACTTAGGGCACCTGGGTGAAAGCCAGGTATCCTAACCACTAGACAATATGGGAGATATGATGGTGCACATTATGATGCTTTATTAGTTCTCTTGATAATTAATGCATATTGATCAAAATTAAAGAAATACTACCCACACCGGGAATCGAACCCGGGCCACCTGGGTGAAAGCCAGGTATCCTAACCACTAGACAATATGGGAGATATGATGGTGCGCATTATGATGGTTTATTAGTTCTCTTGATAATTAATGTATATTGATCAAAATTAAAGAAATACTTCCCACACCGGGAATCGAACCCGTGCCACCTGGGTGAAAGCCAGGTATCCTAACCACTAGACAATATGGGAGATATGATGGTGCGCATTATGATGGTTTATTAGTTCTCTTGATAATTAATGCATATTGATCAAAATTAAAGAAATACGTCCCACCCCGGGAATCGAACCCGGGCCACCTGGGTGAAAGCCAGGTATCTTAACCACTAGACAATATGGGAGATATGATGGTGCGCATTATGATGGTTTATTAGTTCTCTTGATAATTAATGCATATTGATCAAAATCAAAGAATTACTTCCCACACCGAGAATCGAACCCGGGCCACCTGGGTGAAAGCCAGGTATCCTAACCACTAGACAATATGGGAGATATGATGTTGCGCATTATGATGCTTTATTAGTTCTCTTGATAATTAATTCATATTGATCAAAATTAAAGAAATACTTCCCACACCAAGAATCGAACTTAGGGCCACCTGGGTGAAAGCCAGGTATCCTAACCACTAGACAATATGGGAGATATGATGGTGCGCATTATGATGGTTTATTAGTTCTCTTGATAATTAATGCATATTGATCAAAATTAAAGAAATACTTCCCACACCGGGAATCGCACCTGGGCCACCTGGGTGAAAGCCAGGTATCCTAACCACTAGACAATATGGGAGATATGATGATGCGTCTTATGATCCTTTATTAGTTCTTATGATAATTAATGCATATTGATCAAAATTAAAGAAATACTTCCCACACCGGGAATCGAACCCAGGCCACCTGGGTGAATACCAGGTATCCTAACCACTAGACAATATGGGAGATATGATGGTGCGCATTATGATGGTTAATTAGTTCTCTTGATAATTAATGCATATTGATCAAAATTAAAGAAATACTTCCTAAACCGGGAATCGAACCCGGGCCACCTGGTGGAAAGCCAGGTATCCTAACCACTGGACAATGTTTGAGATATGATGGTGCGCATTATGATCCTTTATTAATTCTCTTGATAATTAATGCATATTGATCAAAATTAAAGAAATACTTCCCACACCGGGAATCGAACCCGGGCCACCTGGGTGAAAGCCAGGTATCCTAACCACTAGACAATATGGGAGATATGATAATGCGCATTATGATGCTTTATTAGTTCTCTTCATAATTAATGTATTTTGATCAAAATTAAAGAAATACTTCCCACACCGGGAATCGAATTCGGGCCACCTGTGTGAAAGCCAGGTATCCTAACCACTAGACAATATCGGAGATATGATGATGCGCATTATTGTCCTTTATTAGTTCTCTGGATAAGTAATGCATATTGATCAAAATTAAAGAAATACTTCCCACACCGGGAATCGAACCCGGGCCACCTGGGTGAAAGCCAGGTATCCTAACCACTAGACAATATGGGAGATATGATGATCGCATTATGATCCTTTATTAGTTCTCGTTAATGCAGATTGATCAAAATTAAAGAAATACTTCCCACGCCGGGAATCGAACCCGGGCCACCTGGGTGAAAGCCAGGTATCCTAACCACTAGACAATATGGAAGATATGATGGTGTGCATTATGATGGTTTATTAGTTCTCTTGATAATTAATGCATATTGATCAAAATAAAAGAAATACTTCCCACACCCGGAATCGAACTTAGGGCCACCTGGGTGAAAGCCAGGTATCCAAACCCCTAGACAATATGTAAGATATGATGATGAGCATTATGATCCTGTATTAGTTCTCTTGATAATTAATGCATATTGATCAAAATTAAAGAAATACTTCCCACACCAGGAATCGAAACCGGGCCACCTGGGTGAAAGCCAGGTATCCTAACCACTAGACAATATGGGAGATATGATGGTGCGCATTATGATGGTTTATTAGTTCTCTTGATAATTAATGCATATTGATCAAAATTAAAGAAATACTTCCCACACCGGGAATCCAACTTAGGGCCACCTGGGTGAAAGCCAGGTATCCTAACCACTAGACAATATGGGAGATTTGATGGTGCACAATATGATGCTTTATTAGTTCTCTTGATAATTAATGCATATTGATCAAAATTAAAGAAATACTACCCACACCGGGAATCGAACCCGGGCCACCTGGGTGAAAGCCAGGTATCCTAACCACTAGACAATATGGGAGATATGATGGTGCGCATTATGATGGTTTATTAGTTCTCTTGATAATTAATGTATATTGATCAAAATTAAAGAAATACTTCCCACACCGAGAATCGAACCCGTGCCACCTGGGTGAAAGCCAGGTATCCTAACCACTAGACAATATGGGAGATATGATGTTGCGCATTATGATGCTTTATTAGTTCTCTTGATAATTAATTAATATTGATCAAAATTAAAGAAATACTTCCCACACCAAGAATCGAACTTAGGGCCACCTGGGTGAAAGCCAGGTATCCTAACCACTAGACAATATGGGAGATATGATGGTGTGCATTATGATGGTTTATTAGTTCTCTTGATAATTAATGCATATTGATCAAAATTAAAGAAATACTTCCCACACCGGGAATCGCACCTGGGCCACCTGGGTGAAAGCCAGGTATCCTAACCACTAGACAATATGGGAGATATGATGATGCGCATTATGATCCTTTATTAGTTCTTATGATAATTAATGCATATTGATCAAAATTAAAGAAATACTTCCCACACCGGGAATCGAACCCAGGCCACCTGGGGGAAAGCCAGGTATCCAAACCACTGGACAATGTGTGAGATATGATGGTGCGCATTATGATCCTTTATTAATTCTCTTGATAATTAATGCATATTGATCAAAATTAAAGAAATACTTCCCACACCGGGAATCGAACCCGGGCCACCTGGGTGAAAGCCAGGTATCCTAACCACTAGACAATATGGGAGATATGATGGTGCGCATTATGATGGTTTATTAGTTCTCTTCATAATTAATGCATTTTGATCAAAATTAAAGAAATACTTCCCACACCGGGAATCGAATTCAGGCCACCTGTGTGAAAGCCAGGTATCCTAACCACTAGACAATATCGGAGATATGATGATGCGCATTATTGTCCTTTATTAGTTCTCTGGTTAAGTAATGCATATTGATCAAAATTAAAGAAATACTTCCCACACCGGGAATCGAACCCGGGCCACCTGGGTGAAAGCCAGGTATCCTAACAACTAGACAATATGGGAGATATGATGATCGCATTATGATCCTTTATTAGTTCTCTTGATAATTAATGCATATTGATCAAAATTAAAGAAATACTTCCCACACCAAGAATCGAACCCGGGCCACCTGGGTGAGAGCCAGGTATCCTAACCACTAGACAATATGGGAGATATGATGGTGCGCATTATGATGGTTTATTAGTTCTCTTGATAATTAATGCATATTGATCAAAATTAAAGAAATACTTCCCACGCCGGGAATCGAACTTGGGCCACCTGGGTGAAAGCCAGGTATCTTAACCACTAGACAATATGGGAGATATGATGGTGCGCATTATGATGCTTTATTAGTTCTCTTGATAATTAATGCATATTGATCAAAATTAAAAAAATATTTACACACCGAGAATCGAACTCAGGCCACCTGAGTGAAAGCCAGGTATCCTAACCACTAGACAATATGGGAGATATTATGGTGCGCATTATGATGCTTTATTAGTTGTCTTGATAATTAATGCATATTGATCAAAATTAAAGAAATACTTCCCACTCCAAGAATCAAACTTAGGGCCACCTGGGTGAAAGCCAGGTATCCTAACCACTAGACAATATGGGAGATATGTTGGTGCGCATTATGATGGTTTATAAATTCTCTTGATAATTAATGCATATTGATCAAAATTAAAGAAATATTTCCCACACCGGGAATCAAATTCGGGCCACCTGGGTGAAAGCCAGGTATCCTAACCACTAGACAATATGGGAGATATGATGGTGCGCATTATGATGGTTTATTAGTTCTCTTGATAATTAATGCATATTGATCAAAATTAAAGAAACACTTACCACACCGGGAATCGAACCCGGGCCACCTGGGTGAAAGCCAGGTATCCTAACCACTAGACAATATGGGAGATATGATGGTGCGCATTAGGATGGTTTATTATTTCTCTTGATAATTAATGCATATTAATCAAAATTAAAGAAATACTTCCCACATTGGGAATCGAACCCGGGCCACCTGGGTGAAAGATAGGTATCCTAACCACTAGACAATATGGGAGATATGATGGTGCGAATTATGATGGTTTATTAGTTCTCTTGATAATTAATGCATATTGATCAAAATTAAAGAAATACTTCCCACACCGGGAATCGAATTCAGGTCACCTGGGTGAGAGCCAGGTATCCTAACCACTAGACAATATGGGAGATATGATGGTGCGCATTATGATGGTTTATTAGTTCTCTTGATAATTAATGCATATTGATCAAAATTAAAGAAATACTTCCCACGCCGGGAATCGAACTTGGGCCACCTGGGTGAAAGCCAGGTATCTTAACCACTAGACAATATGGGAGATATGATGGTGCGCATTATGATGCTTTATTAGTTCTCTTGATAATTAATGCATATTGATCAAAATTAAAAAAATATTTACACACCGAGAATCGAACTCAGGCCACCTGGGTGAAAGCCAGGTATCCTAACCACTAGACAATATGGGAGATATTATGGTGTGCATTATGATGCTTTATTAGTTGTCTTGATAATTAATGCATATTGATCAAAATTAAAGAAATACTTCCCACTCCAAGAATCAAACTTAGGGCCACCTGGGTGAAAGCCAGGTATCCTAACCACTAGACAATATGGGAGATATGTTGGTGCGCATTATGATGGTTTATAAATTCTCTTGATAATTAATGCATATTGATCAAAATTAAAGAAATATTTCCCACACCGGGAATCAAATTCGGGCCACCTGGGTGAAAGCCAGGTATCCTAACCACTAGACAATATGGGAGATATGATGGTGCGCATTATGATGGTTTATTAGTTCTCTTGATAATTAATGCATATTGATCAAAATTAAAGAAACACTTCCCACACCGGGAATCGAACCCGGGCCACCTGGGTGAAAGCCAGGTATCCTAACCACTAGACAATATGGGAGATATGATGGTGCGCATTAGGATGGTTTATTATTTCTCTTGATAATTAATGCATATTAATCAAAATTAAAGAAATACTTCCCACATTGGGAATCGAACCCGGGCCACCTGGGTGAAAGATAGGTATCCTAACCACTAGACAATATGGGAGATATGATGGTGCGAATTATGATGGTTTATTAGTTCTCTTGATAATTAATGCATATTGATCAAAATTAAAGAAATACTTCCCACACCGGGAATCGAATTCAGGTCACCTGGGTGAGAGCCAGGTATCCTAACAACTAGAAAATATGGGAGATATGATGGTGCGCATTATGATGCTTTATTAGTTCTCTTCATAATTAATGCATATTGATCAAAATTAAAGAAATACTTCCCACACCGGGAATCGAACCCGGGCCACCTGGGTGAAAGCCAGGTATCCTAACAACAAGAAAATATGGGAAATATGATGGTGTGCATTATGATGGTTTATTAGTTCTCTTGATAATTAATGCATATTGATCAAAATTAAAGAAATACTTCCCACACCGGGAATCGAACCCGGGCTAACTGGGTGAAAGCCAGGTATCCTAACCACTACACAATATGGGAGATATGATGGTGCGCATTATGATGGTTTATTAGTTCTCTTGATAATTAATGCATATTGATCAAAATTAAAGAAATACTTCCCACACCGGGAATCGAATTCGGGCCACCTGGGTGAAAGCCAGGTATCCTAACCACTAGACAATATGGGAGATATGATGGTGCGCATTATGATGCTTTATTAGTTCTCTTGATAATTAATGCATATTGATCAAAATTAAAGAAATACTTCCCACACCGGGAATCGAATTCGGGCCACCTGGGTGAAAGCTAGGTATCCTAACCACTAGACAATATGGGAGATATGATGGTGCGCATTATGATGGTTTATTAGTTCTCTTGATACCTAATGCATATTGATTAAAATTAAAGAAATACTTCCCACACCGGGAATCGAACCAGGGCCACCTGGGTGAAAGCCAGGTATCCTAACCACTAGACAATATGGGAGACATGATGGTGTGCATTATGATGCTTTATTAGTTCTCTTGATAATTAATGCATATTGATCAAAATTAAAGAAATACTTCCCACACCGGGAATCGAATTCGGGCCACCTGGGTGAAAGCCAGGTATCCTAACCACTAGACAATATGGGAGACATGATGTTGCGCATTATGATGCTTTATTAGGTCTCTTGATAATTAATGCATATTGATCAAAATTAAAGAAATACTTCCCACACCGGGAATCGAATTCGGGCCACTTGGGTGAAAGCCAGGTATCCTAACCACTAGACAATATTGGAAATATGATGGTGCGCATTATGATGGTTTATTAGTTCTCTTGATAATTAATGCATATTGATCAAAATTAAAGAAATACTTCCCACACCGGGAATCGAACCCGGGCCACCTGGGTGAAAGCCAGGTATCCTAACCACTAGACAATATGGGAGCTATGATGGTGCGCATTATGATGGTTTATTAGTTCTCTTGATAATTAATGCATATTGATCAAAATTAAAGAAATACTTCCCACACCGGGAATCGAATTCGGGCCACCTATGTGAAAGCCAGGTATCCTAACCACTAGACAATATGGGAGACATGATGGTGCGCATTATGATGCTTTATTAGTTCTCTTGATAATTAATGCATATTGATCAAAATTAAAGAAATACTTCCCACACCGGGAATCGAATTCGGGCCACCTGGGTGAAAGATAGGTATCCTAACCACTGGACAATATGGGAGACATGATGGTGCGCATTATGATGCTTTATTAGGTCTCTTGATAATTAATGCATATTGATCAAAATTAAAGAAATACTTCCCACACCGGGAATCGAATTCGGGCCACCTGGGTGAAAGCCAGGTATCCTAACCACTACACAATATGGGAGATATGATGATGCGCATTATGATGGTTTATTAGTTCTCTTGATAATTAATGCATATTGATCAAAATTTAAGAAATACTTCCCACACCGAGAATCGAACACGGGCCACCTGGGTGAAAGCCAGGTATCCTAACCACTAGACAATATGGGAGATATGATGGTGCACATTATGATGGTTTATTAGTTCTCTTGATAATTAATGCATATTGATCAAAATTAAAGAAATACTTACCACACCGGGAATCGAATTCGGGCCACGTGGCTGAAAGCCAGGTATCCTAACCACTAGACAATATGGGAGATATGATGGTGCACAGTATGATGGTTTATTAGTTCTCTTGATAATTAATGCATATTGATCAAAATTAAAGAAATACTTCCCACACCGGGAATCGAACCCGGGCAACCTGGGTGAAAGCCAGGTATCCTAACCACTAGACAATATGGGAGATATGATGGTGCGCATTATGATGGTTTATTAGTTCTCTTGATAATTAATGCATATTGATCAAAATTAAAGAAATACTTCCCACACCGGGAATCGAACCCGGGCCACCTGGGTGAAAGCCAGGTATCCTAACCACTAGACAATATGGGAGATATGATGGTGCGCATTATGATGCTTTATTAGTTCTCTTGATAATTAATACATATTGATCAAAATTAAAGACATACTTCCCACACCGGGATTCGAACCTGGGCCACCTGGGGGAAAGCCAGGTATCCTAACCACTAGACAATATGGGAGATATGATGGTGCACATTATGATGCTTTATTAGTTCTCTTGATAATTAATGCATATTGATCAATATTAAAGAAATACTTCCCACACCGGGAATCGAACCCGGGCCACCTAGGTGAAAGCCAGGTATCCGAACCACTAGACAATATGGGAGATATGATAGTGTGCTTTATGATGGTTTATTAGTTCTCTTGATAATTAATGCATAGTGATCAAAATTAAAGAAATACTTCCCACACCGGGAATCGAACCCGGGCCACCTGGGTGAAAGCCAGGTATCCTAACCACTAGACAATATGGGAGATATGATGGTGTGCATTATGATGCTTTATTAGTTCTCTTTATAATTAATGCATATTGATCAAAAGTAAAGAAATACTTCCCACACCGGGTCTCGAACCCGGGCCACCTGGGTGAAAGCCAGGTATCCTAACCACTAGACAATATGGGAGACATGATGGTGCGCATTATGATGCTTTATTAGTTCTCTCTATAATTAATGCATTTTGATCAAAATTAAAGAAATACTTCCCACACCGGGAATCGAATTCGGGCCACCTGTGTGAAAGCCAGGTATCCTAACCACTTGACAATATCGGAGATATGATGATGCGCATTATTGTCCTTTATTAGTTCTCTGGATAAGTAATGCATATTGATCAAAATTAAAGAAATACTTACCACACCGGGAATCGAATTCGGGCCACCTGGCTGAAAGCCAGGTATCCTAACCACTAGACAATATGGGAGATATGATGGTGCACAGTATGATGGTTTATTAGTTCTCTTGATAATTAATGCATATTGATCAAAATTAAAGAAATACTTCCCACACCGGGAATCGAATTCGGGCCACCTGGGTGAGAGCCAGGTATCCTAACCACTAGACAATATGGGAGATATGATGGTGCGCATTATGATGGTTTATTAGTTCTCTTGATAATTAATGCATATTGATCAAAATTAAAGAAATACTTCCCACACCGGGAATCGAACCCGGGCCACCTGGGTGAAAGCCAGGTATCTTAACCACTAGACAATATGGGAGATATGATGGTGCGCATTATGATGCTTTATTAGTTCTCTTGATAATTAATGCATATTGATCAAAATTAAAAAAATATTTACACACCGAGAATCGAACTCAGGCCACCTGGGTGAAAGCCAGGTATCCTAACCGCTAGACAATATGGGAGATATTATGGTGCGCATTATGATGCTTTATTAGTTGTCTTGATAATTAATGCATATTGATCAAAATTAAAGAAATATTTCCCACACCGGGAATCAAATTCGGGCCACCTGGGTGAAAGCCAGGTATCCTAACCACTAGACAATATGGGAGATATGATGGTGTGCATTATGATGGTTTATTAGTTCTCTTGATAATTAATGCATATTGATCAAAATTAAAGAAACACTTCCCACACCGGGAATCGAACCCGGGCGACCTGGGTGAAAGCCAGGTATCCTAACCACTAGACAATATGGGAGATATGATGGTGCGCATTAGGATGGTTTATTATTTCTCTTGATAATTAATGCATATTGATCAAAATTAAAGAAATACTTCCCACATTGGGAATCGAACCCGGGCCACCTGGGTGAAAGATAGGTATCCTAACCACTAGACAATATGGGAGATATGATGGTGCGAATTATGATGGTTTATTAGTTCTCTTGATAATTAATACATATTGATCAAAATTAAAGAAATACTCCCCACACCGGGAATCGAATTCAGGTCACCTGGGTGAAAGCCAGGTATCCTAACAACTAGACAATATGGGAGATATGATGGTGCGCATTATGATGCTTTATTAGTTCTCTTCATAATTAATGCATATTGATCAAAATTAAAGAAATACTTCCCACACCGGGAATCGAACCCGGGCCACCTGGGTGAAAGCCAGGTATCCTAACAACAAGACAATATGGGAAATATGATGGTGTGCATTATGATGGTTTATTAGTTCTCTAGATAATTAATGCATATTGATCAAAATTAAAGAAATACTTCCCACACCGGGAATCGAACCCGGGCTAACTGGGTGAAAGCCAGGTATCCTAACCACTAGACAATATGGGAGATATGATGGTGCGCATTATGATGGTTTATTAGTTCTCTTGATAATTAATGCATATTGATCAAAATTAAAGAAATACTTCCCACACCGGGAATCGAATTCGGGCCACCTGGGTGAAAGCCAGGTATCCTAACCACTAGACAATATGGGAGATATGATGGTGCGCATTATGATGCTTTATTAGTTCTCTTGATAATTAATGCATATTGATCAAAATTAAAGAAATACTTCCCACACCGGGAATCGAATTCGGGCCACCTGGGTGAAAGCTAGGTATCCTAACCACTAGACAATATGGGAGATATGATGGTGCGCATTATGATGGTTTATTAGTTCTCTTGATACCTAATGCATATTGATTAAAATTAAAGAAATACTTCCCACACCGGGAATCGAACCAGGGCCACCTGGGTGAAAGCCAGGTATCCTAACCACTAGACAATATGGGAGACATGATGGTGCGCATTATGATGCTTTATTAGTTCTCTTGATAATTAATGCATATTGATCAAAATTAAAGAAATACTTCCCACACCGGGAATCGAATTCGGGCCACCTGGGTGAAAGCCAGGTATCCTAACCACTAGACAATATGGGAGACATGATGTTGCGCATTATGATGCTATATTAGGTCTCTTGATAATTAATGCATATTGATCAAAATTAAAGAAATACTTCCCACACCGGGAATCGAATTCGGGCCACTTGGGTGAAAGCCAGGTATCCTAACCACTAGACAATATTGGAAATATGATGGTGCGCATTATGATGGTTTATTAGTTCTCTTGATAATTAATGCATATTGATCAAAATTAAAGAAATACTTCCCACACCGGGAATCGAACCCGGGCCACCTGGGTGAAAGCCAGGTATCCTAACCACTAGACAATATGGGAGCTATGATGGTGCGCATTATGATGGTTTATTAGTTCTCTTGATAATTAATGCATATTGATCAAAATTAAAGAAATACTTCCCACACCGGGAATCGAACCCGGGCCACCTAGGTGAAAGCCAGGTATCCTAACCACTAGACAATATGGGAGATATGATGGTGCGCATTATGATGGTTTATTAGTTCTCTTGATAATTAATGCATATTGATCAAAATTAAAGAAATACTTCCCACACCGGGAATCGAATTCGGGCCACCTATGTGAAAGCCAGGTATCCTAACCACTAGACAATATGGGAGACATGATGGTGCGCATTATGATGCTTTATTAGTTCTCTTGATAATTAATGCATATTGATCAAAATTAAAGAAATACTTCCCACACCGGGAATCGAATTCGGGCCACCTGGGTGAAAGCCAGGTATCCTAACCACTAGACAATATGGGAGACATGATGGTGCGCATTATGATGCTTTATTAGGTCTCTTGATAATTAATGCATATTGATCAAAATTAAAGAAATACTTCCCACACCGGGAATCGAATTCGGGCCACCTGGGTGAAAGCCAGGTATCCTAACCACTAGACAATATGGGAGATATGATGATGCGCATTATGATGGTTTATTAGTTCTCTTGATAATTAATGCATATTGATCAAAATTTAAGAAATACTTCCCACACCGAGAATCGAACACGGGCCACCTGGGTGAAAGCCAGGTATCCTAACCACTAGACAATATGGGAGATATGATGGTGCACATTATGATGGTTTATTAGTTCTCTTGATAATTAATGCATATTGATCAAAATTAAAGAAATACTTACCACACCGGGAATCGAATTCGGGCCACCTGGCTGAAAGCCAGGTATCCTAACCACTAGACAATATGGGATCTATGATGGTGCACAGTATGATGGTTTATTAGTTCTCTTGATAATTAATGCATATTGATCAAAATTAAAGAAATACTTCCCACACCGGGAATCGAACCCGGGCAACCTGGGTGAAAGCCAGGTATCCTAACCACTAGACAATATGGGAGATATGATGGTGTGCATTATGATGGTTTATTAGTTCTCTTGATAATTAATGCATATTGATCAAAATTAAAGAAATACTTCCCACACCGGGAATCGAATTCGGGCCACCTGGGTGAGAGCCAGGTATCCTAACCACTAGACAATATGGGAGATATGATGGTGCGCATTATGATGGTTTATTAGTTCTCTTGATAATTAATGCATATTGATCAAAATTAAAGAAATACTTCCCACGCCGGGAATCGAACCCGGGCCACCTGGGTGAAAGCCAGGTATCTTAACCACTAGACAATATGGGAGATATGATGGCGCGTATTATGATGCTTTATTAGTTCTCTTGATAATTAATGCATATTGATCAAAATTAAAAAAATATTTACACACCGAGAATCGAACTCAGGCCACCTGGGTGAAAGCCAGGTATCCTAACCACTAGACAATATGGGAGATATTATGGTGCGCATTATGATGCTTTATTAGTTGTCTTGATAATTAATGCATATTGATCAAAATTAAAGAAATACTTCCCACACCAAGAATCAAACTTAGGGCCACCTGGGTGAAAGCCAGGTATCCTAACCACTAGACAATATGGGAGATATGTTGGTGCGCATTATGATGGTTTATAAATTCTCTTGATAATTAATGCATATTGATCAAAATTAAAGAAATATTTCCCACACCGGGAATCAAATTCGGGCCACCTGGGTGAAAGCCAGGTATCCTAACCACTAGACAATATGGGAGATATGATGGTGCGCATTAGGATGGTTTATTATTTCTCTTGATAATTAATGCATATTGATCAAAATTAAAGAAATACTTCCCACATTGGGAATCGAACCCGGGCCACCTGGGTGAAAGATAGGTATCCTAACCACTAGACAATATGGGAGATATGATGGTGCGAATTATGATGGTTTATTAGTTCTCTTGATAATTAATACATATTGATCAAAATTAAAGAAATACTCCCCACACCGGGAATCGAATTCAGGTCACCTGGGTGAAAGCCAGGTATCCTAACAACTAGACAATATGGGAGATATGATGGTGCGCATTATGATGCTTTATTAGTTCTCTTCATAATTAATGCATATTGATCAAAATTAAAGAAATACTTCCCACACCGGGAATCGAACCCGGGCCACCTGGGTGAAAGCCAGGTATCCTAACAACAAGACAATATGGGAAATATGATGGTGTGCATTATGATGGTTTATTAGTTCTCTAGATAATTAATGCATATTGATCAAAATTAAAGAAATACTTCCCACACCGGGAATCGAACCCGGGCTAACTGGGTGAAAGCCAGGTATCCTAACCACTAGACAATATGGGAGATATGATGGTGCGCATTATGATGGTTTATTAGTTCTCTTGATAATTAATCCATATTGATCAAAATTAAAGAAATACTTCCCACACCGGGAATCGAATTCGGGCCACCTGGGTGAAAGCCAGGTATCCTAACCACTAGACAATATGGGAGATATGATGGTGCGCATTATGATGCTTTATTAGTTCTCTTGATAATTAATGCATATTGATCAAAATTAAAGAAATACTTCCCACACCGGGAATCGAATTCGGGCCACCTGGGTGAAAGCTAGGTATCCTAACCACTAGACAATATGGGAGATATGATGGTGCGCATTATGATGGTTTATTAGTTCTCTTGATACCTAATGCATATTGATTAAAATTAAAGAAATGCTTCCCACACCGGGAATCGAACCAGGGCCACCTGGGTGAAAGCCAGGTATCCTAACCACTAGACAATATGGGAGACATGATGGTGCGCATTATGATGCTTTATTAGTTCTCTTGATAATTAATGCATATTGATCAAAATTAAAGAAATACTTCCCACACCGGGAATCGAATTCGGGCCACCTGGGTGAAAGCCAGGTATCCTAACCACTAGACAATATGGGAGACATGATGTTGCGCATTATGATGCTATATTAGGTCTCTTGATAATTAATGCATATTGATCAAAATTAAAGAAATACTTCCCACACCGGGAATCGAACCCGGGCCACCTGGGTGAAAGCCAGGTATCCTAACCACTAGACAATATGGGAGCTATGATGGTGCGCATTATGATGGTTTATTAGTTCTCTTGATAATTAATGCATATTGATCAAAATTAAAGAAATACTTCCCACACCGGGAATCGAACCCGGGCCACCTAGGTGAAAGCCAGGTATCCTAACCACTAGACAATATGGGAGATATGATGGTGCGCATTATGATGGTTTATTAGTTCTCTTGATAATTAATGCATATTGATCAAAATTAAAGAAATACTTCCCACACCGGGAATCGAAGTCGGGCCACCTATGTGAAAGCCAGGTATCCTAACCACTAGACAATATGGGAGACATGATGGTGCGCATTATGATGCTTTATTAGTTCTCTTGATAATTAATGCATATTGATCAAAATTAAAGAAATACTTCCCACACCGGGAATCGAATTCGGGCCACCTGGGTGAAAGCCAGGTATCCTAACCACTAGACAATATGGGAGACATGATGGTGCGCATTATGATGCTTTATTAGGTCTCTTGATAATTAATGCATATTGATCAAAATTAAAGAAATACTTCCCACACCGGGAATCGAATTCGGGCCACCTGGGTGAAAGCCAGGTATCCTAACCACTAGACAATATGGGAGATATGATGATGCGCATTATGATGGTTTATTAGTTCTCTTGATAATTAATGCATATTGATCAAAATTCAAGAAATACTTCCCACACCGGGAATCGAACACGGGCCACCTGGGTGAAAGCCAGGTATCCTAACCACTAGACAATATGGGAGATATGATGGTGCACATTATGATGGTTTATTAGTTCTCTTGATAATTAATGCATATTGATCAAAATTAAAGAAATACTTACCACACCGGGAATCGAATTCGGGCCACCTGGCTGAAAGCCAGGTATCCTAACCACTAGACAATATGGGAGATATGATGGTGCACAGTATGATGGTTTATTAGTTCTCTTGATAATTAATGCATATTGATCAAAATTAAAGAAATACTTCCCACACCGGGAATCGAACACGGGCAACCTGGGTGAAAGCCAGGTATCCTAACCACTAGACAATATGGGAGATATGATGGTGTGCATTATGATGGTTTATTAGTTCTCTTGATAATTAATGCATATTGATCAAAATTAAAGAAATACTTCCCACACCGGGAATCGAACCCGGGCCACCTGGGTGAAAGCCAGGTATCCTAACCACTAGACAATATGGGAGATATGATGGTGCGCATTATGATGCTTTATTAGTTCTCTTGATAATTAATACATATTGATCAAAATTAAAGACATACTTCCCACACCGGGATTCGAACCTGGGCCACCTGGGGGAAAGCCAGGTATCCTAACCACTAGACAATATGGGAGATATGATGGTGCACATTATGATGCTTTATTAGTTCTCTTGATAATTAATGCATATTGATCAATATTAAAAAAATACTTCCCACACCGGGAATCGAACCCGGGCCACCTAGGTGAAAGCCAGGTATCCGAACCACTAGACAATATGGGAGATATGATAGTGTGCTTTATGATGGTTTATTAGTTCTCTTGATAATTAATGCATAGTGATCAAAATTAAAGAAATACTTCCCACACCGGGAATCGAACCCGGGCCACCTGGGTGAAAGCCAGGTATCCTAACCACTAGACAATATGGGAGATATGATGGTGTGCATTATGATGCTTTATTAGTTCTCTTGATAATTAATGCATATTGATCAAAAGTAAAGAAATACTTCCCACACCGGGTCTCGAACCCGGGCCACCTGGGTGAAAGCCAGGTATCCTAACCACAAGACAATATGGGAGACATGATTGTGCGCATTATGATGGTTTATTAGTTCTCTTGATAATTAATGCATATTGATCAAAATTAAAGAAATACTTCCCACACCGGGAATCGAACCTGTGCCACCTAGGTGAAAGCCAGGTATCCTAACCACTAGACAATATGGGAGATATGATGGTGCGCATTATGATGCTTTATTAGTTCTCTTGATAATTAATGCATATTGATCAAAATTAAAGAAATACTTCCCACACCGGGAATCGAACCCGGGCCACCTAGGTGAAAGCCAGGCATCCTAACCACTAGACAATATGGGAGATATGATGGTGCGCATTATGATGCTTTATTAGTTCTCTTGATAATTAATGCATATTGATCAAAATTAAAGAAATACTTCCCACACCAATAATCGAACCCGGGCCACCTAGGTGAAAGCCAGGTATCCTAACCACTAGACAATATGGGAGATATGATGGTGCGCATTATAATGGTTTATTAGTTCTCTTGATAATTAATGCATATTGATCAAAATTAAAGAAATACTTCCCACACCGGGAATCGAACCCGGGCCACCTGGGTGAAAGCCAGGTATCTTAACCACTAGACAATATGGGAGATATGATGGTGCGCATTATGATGCTTTATTAGTTCTCTTGATAATTAATACATATTGATCAAAATTAAAGACATACTTCCCACACCGGGAATCGAACCTGGGCCACCTGGGGGAAAGCCAGGTATCCTAACCACTAGACAATATGGGAGATATGATGATGCACATTATGATGCTTTATTAGTTCTCTTGATAATTAATGCATATAGATAAAAATTAAAGAAATACTTCCCACGCCGGGAATCGAACCCGGGCCACCTGGGTGAAAGCCAGGTATCCTAACCAGTAGACAATATGGGAGATATGATGGTGCGCATTATGATGGTTTATTAGTTCTCTTGATAATTAATGCATATTGATCAAAATTAAAGAAATACTTCCCACACCGGGAATCGAACCCGGGCCACCTGGGTGAAAGCCAGGTATCCTAACCACTAGACAATATGGGAGATATGATGGTGCGCATTATGATGCCTTATCAGTTCTCTTGATAATTAAGGCATATTGATCACAATTAAAGAAATACTTCCCACACCGGAAATCGAACCCGGGCCACCTGGCTGAAAGCCAGGTATCCTAACCACTAGACAATATGGGAGATATGATGGTGCGCATTATGATGCTTTATTAGTTCTCTTGATAATTAATGCATATTAATCAAAATTAAAGAAATACTTCCCACACCGGGAATCGAACCCGGGCCACCTGGGTGAAAGCCAGGTATCCGAACCACTAGACAATATGGGAGATATGATGGTGTGCATTATGATGCTTTATTAGTTCTCTTGATAATTAATGCATATTGATCAAAATTAAAGAAATACTTCCCACACCGGGAATCGAATTCGGGCCACCTGCATGAAAGCCAGGTATCCTAACCACAAGACAATATGGGAGATATGATGGTGCGCATTATGATGGTTTATTAGTTCTCTTGATAATTAATGCATATTGATCAAAAGTAAAGAAATACTTCCCACACCGGGTCTCGAACCCGGGCCACCTGGGTGAAAGCCAGGTATCCTAACCACTAGACAATATGGGAGACATTATTGTGCGTATTATGATGGTTTATTAGTACTCTTGATAATTAATGCATATTGATCAAAATTAAAGAAATACTTCCCACACCGGGAATCGAACCTGGGCCACCTAGGTGAAAGCCAGGTATCCTAACCACTAGACAATATGGGAGATATGATGGTGCGCATTATGATGCTTTATTAGTTCTCTTGATAATTAATGCATATTGATCAAAATTAAAGAAATACTTCCCACACCGGGAATCGAACCCGGGCCACCTGGGTGAAAGCCAGGCATCCTAACCACTAGACAATATGGGAGATATGATGGTGCGCATTATGATGCTTTATTAGTTCTCTTGATAATTAATGCATATTGATCAAAATTAAAGAAATACTTCCCACACCAATAATCGAACCCAGGCCACCTAGGTCAAAGCCAGGTATCCTAACCACTAGACAATATGGGAGATATGATGGTGCGCATTATGATGGTTTATTAGTTCTCTTAATAAATTATGCATATTGATCAAAATTAAAGAAATACTTCCCACACCGGGAATCGAATTCGGGCCACCTATGTGAAAGCCAGGTATCCTAACCACTAGACAATATGGGAGACATGATGGTGCGCATTATGATGCGTTATTAGTTCTCTTGATAATTAATGCATATTGATCAAAATTAAAGAAATACTTCCCACACCGGGAATCGAATTCGGGCCACCTGGGTGAAAGCCAGGTATCCTAACCACTAGACAATATGGGAGACATGATGGTGCGCATTATGATGCTTTATTAGGTCTCTTGATAATTAATGCATATTGATCAAAATTAAAGAAATACTTCCCACACCGGGAATCGAATTCGGGCCACCTGGGTGAAAGCCAGGTATCCTAACCACTAGACAATATGGGAGATATGATGATGCGCATTATGATGGTTTATTAGTTCTCTTGATAATTAATGCATATTGATCAAAATTTAAGAAATACTTCCCACACCGAGATTCGAACACGGGCCACCTGAGTGAAAGCCAGGTATCCTAACCACTAGACAATATGGGAGATATGATGGTGCACATTATGATGGTTTATTAGTTCTCTTGATAATTAATGCATATTGATCAAAATTAAAGAAATACTTCCCACACCGGGAATCGAATTCGGGCCACCTGGGTGAAAGCCAGGTATCCTAACCACTAGACAATATGGGAGATATGATGGCGCACATTATGATGGTTTATTAGTTCTCTTGATAATTAATGCATATTGATCAAAATTAAAGAAATACTTCCCACACCGGGAATCGAACCCAGGCCACTTGGGTGAAAGCCAGTTATCCAAACCACTAGACAATATGGGAGATATGATGGTGCGCATTATGATGGTTTATTAGTTCTCTTGATAATTAATGCATATTGATCAAAATTAAAGAAATACTTCCCACACCGGGAATCGAACTTGGGCCACCTGGGTGAAAGCCAGGTATCCTAACCACTAGACAATATCGGAGATATGATGGTGCGCATTATGATGCTTTATTAGTTCTCTTGATAATTAATACATATTGATCAAAATTAAAAGCATACTTCCCACACCTGGAATCGAACTTGGGCCACCTGGGGGAAAGCCAGGTATCCTAACCACTAGACAATATGGGAGATATGATGGTGCACATTATGATGCTTTATTAGTTCTCTTGATAATTAATGCATATTGATCAAAATAAAAGAAATACTTCCCACGCCGGGAATCGAACTTGGGCCACCTGGGTAAAAGCCAGGTATCCTAACCACTAGACAATATGGGAGATATGATGATACGCATTATGATGGTTTATTAGTTCTCTTGATAATTAATGCATATTGATCAAAATTAAAGAAATACTTCCCACACCGGGAATCGAACCCGGGCCACCTGGGTGAAAGCCAGGTATCCTAACCACTAGACAATATGGGAGATATGATGGTGCGCATTATGATGCCTTATCAGTTCTCTTGATAATTAATGCATATTGATCACAATTAAAGAAATACTTCCCACACCGGAAATCGAACCCGGGCAACCTGGCTGAAAGCCAGGTATCCTAACCACTAGACAATATAGGAGATATGATAGTGTGCATTATGATGGTTTATTAGTTCTCTTGATAATTAATGCATAGTGATCAAAATGAAAGAAATACTTCCCACACCGGGAATCGAACCCGGGCCACCTGGGTGAAAGCCAGGTATCCTAACCACTAGACAATATGGCGGACATGATTGTGCGCATTATGATGGTTTATTAGTTGTCTTGATAATTAATGCATATTGATCAAAATTAAAGAAATACTTCCCACACCGGGAATCGAACCTGGGCTACCTAGGTGAAAGCCAGGTATCCTAACCACTAGACGATATGGGAGATATGATGGTGCGCATTATGATGCTTTATTAGTTCTCTTGATAATTAATGCATATTGATCAAAATTAAAGAAATACTTCCCACACCGGGAATCGAACCCGGGCCACCTGGGTGAAAGCCAGGTATCCTAACCACTAGACAATATGGGAGACATGATTGTGCGCATTATGATGGTTTATTAGTTCTCTTGATAATTAATGCATATTGATCAAAATTAAAGAAATACTTCCCACACCAGGAATCGAACCTGGGCCACCTAGGTGAGCCAGGTATCCTAACCACTAGACAATATGGGAGATATGATGGTGCGCATTATGATGCTTTATTAGTTCTCTTGATAATTAATGCATATTGATCAAAATTAAAGAAATACTTCCCACACCGGGAATCGAACCCGGGCCACCTGGGTGAAAGCCAGGCATCCTAACCACTAGACAATATGGGAGATATGATGCTGCGCATTATGATGCTTTATTAGTTCTCTTGATAATTAATGCATATTGATCAAAATTAAAGAAATACTTCCCACACCGGGAATCGAACCCGGGCCACCTGGGTGAAAGCCAGGTATCCTAACCACTAGACAATATGGGAGATATGATGGTGCGCATTATGATGGTTTATTAGTTCTCTTGATAATTAATGCATATTGATCAAAATTAAAGAAATACTTCCCACACCGGGAATCGAACCCGGGCCACCTGGGTGAAAGCCAGGTATCCTAACCACTAGACAATATCGGAGATATGATGGTGCGCATTATGATGCTTTATTAGTTCTCTTGATAATTAATACATATTGATCAAAATTAAAAGCATACTTCCCACACCTGGAATCGAACTTGGGCCACCTGGGGGAAAGCCAGGTATCCTAACCACTAGACAATATGGGAGATATGATGGTGCACATTATGATGCTTTATTAGTTCTCTTGATAATTAATGCATATTGATCAAAATAAAAGAAAGACTTCCCACGCCGGGAATCGAACTTGGGCCACCTGGGTGAAAGCCAGGTATCCTAACCACTAGACAATATGGGAGATATGATGGTGCGCATTATGATGGTTTATTAGTTCTCTTGATAATTAATGCATATTGATCAAAATTAAAGAAATACTTCCCACACCGGGAATCGAACCCGGGCCACCTGACTGAAAGCCAGGTATCCTAACCACTAGACAATATGGGAGATATGATGGTGCGCATTATGATGCCTTATCAGTTCTCTTGATAATTAATGCATATTGATCACAATTAAAGAAATACTTCCCACACAGGAAATCGAACCCGGGCAACCTGGCTGAAAGCCAGGTATCCTAACCACTAGACAATATAGGAGATATGATAGTGTGCATTATGATGGTTTATTAGTTCTCTTGATAATTAATGCATAGTGATCAAAATGAAAGAAATACTTCCCACACCGGGAATCGAACCCGGGCCACCTGGGTGAAAGCCAGGTATCCTAACCACTAGACAATATGGGAGATATGATGCTGCGCATTATGATGCTTTATTAGTTCTCTTGATAATTAATGCATATTGATCAAAATTAAAGAACTACTTCCCACACCAATAATCGAACCCGGGCCACCTAGGTGAAAGCAAGGTATCCTAACCACTAGACAATATGGGAGATATGATGGTGCGCATTATGATGGTTTATTAGTTCTCTTGATAAATTATGCATATTGATCAAAATTAAAGAAATACTTCCCACACCGGGAATCGAATTCGGGCCACCTATGTGAAAGCCAGGTATCCTAACCACTAGACAATATGGGAGACATGGTGGTGCGCATTATGATGCTTTATAAGTTCTCTTGATAATTAATGCATATTGATCAAAATTAAAGAAATACTTCCCACACCGGGAATCGAATTCGGGCCACCTGGGTGAAAGCCAGGTATCCTAACCCCTAGACAATATGGGAGACATGATGGTGCGCATTATGATGCTTTATTAGGTCTCTTGATAATTAATGCATATTGATCAAAATTAAAGAAATACTTCCCAAACCGGGAATCGAATTCGGGCCACCTGGGTGAAAGCCAGGTATCCTAACCACTAGACAATATGGGAGATATGATGATGCGCATTATGATGGTTTATTAGTTCTCTTGATAATTAATGCATATTGATCAAAATTTAAGAAATACTTCCCACACCGAGATTCGCACACGGGCCACCTGAGTGAAAGCCAGGTATCCTAACCACTAGACAATATGGGAGATATGATGGTGCACATTATGATGGTTTATTAGTTCTCTTGATAATTAATGCATATTGATCAAAATTAAAGAAATACTTCCCACACCGGGAATCGAATTCGGGCCACCTGGGTGAAAGCCAGGTATCCTAACCACTAGACAATATGGGAGATATGATGGCGCACATTATGATGGTTTATTAGTTCTCTTGATAATTAATGCATATTGATCAAAATTAAAGAAATACTTCCCACACCGGGAATCGAACCCGGGCCACCTGGGTGAAAGCCAGGTATCCTAACCACTAGACAATATGGGAGATATGATGGTGCGCATTATGATGGTTTATTAGTTCTCTTGATAATTAATGCATATTGATCAAAATTAAAGCAATACTTCCCACACCGGGAATCGAACCCGGGCCACCTGGGTGAAAGCCAGGTATCCTAACCACTAGACAATATCGGAGATATGATGGTGCGCATTATGATGCTTTATTAGTTCTCTTGATAATTAATACATATTGATCAAAATTAAAAGCATACTTCCCACACCTGGAATCGAACTTGGGCCACCTGGGGGAAAGCCAGGTATCCTAACCACTAGACAATATGGGAGATACTATGGTGCACATTATGATGCTTTATTAGTTCTCTTGATAATTAATGCATATTGATCAAAATAAAAGAAAGACTTCCCACGCCGGGAATCGAACTTGGGCCACCTGGGTGAAAGCCAGGTATCCTAACCACTAGACAATATGGGAGATATGATGGTGCGCATTATGATGGTTTATTAGTTCTCTTGATAATTAATGCATATTGATCAAAATTAAAGAAATACTTCCCACACCGGGAATCGAACACGGGCCACCTGACTGAAAGCCAGGTATCCTAACCACTAGACAATATGGGAGATATGATGGTGCGCATTATGATGCCTTATCAGTTCTCTTGATAATTAATGCATATTGATCACAATTAAAGAAATACTTCCCACACCGGAAATCGAACCCGGGCAACCTGGCAGAAAGCCAGGTATCCTAACCACTAGACAATATAGGAGATATGATAGTGTGCATTATGATGGTTTATTAGTTCTCTTGATAATTAATGCATAGTGATCAAAATGAAAGAAATACTTCCCACACCGGGAATCGAACCCGGGCCACCTGGGTGAAAGCCAGGTATCCTAACCACTAGACAATATGGCAGACATGATTGTGCGCATTATGATGGTTTATTAGTTCTCTTGATAATTAATGCATATTGATCAAAATTAAAGAAATACTTCCCACACCGGGAATCGAACCTGGGCTACCTAGGTGAAAGCCAGGTATCCTAACCACTAGACAATATGGAAGATATGATGGTGCGCATTATGATGCTGTATTAGTTCTCTTGATAATTAATGCATATTGATCAAAATTAAAGAAATACTTCCCACACCGGGAATCGAACCCGGGCCACCTGGGTGAAAGCCAGGTATCCGAACCACTAGACAATATGGGAGATATGATAGTGTGCATTATGATGGTTTATTAGTTCTCTTGATAATTAATGCATAGTGATCAAAATTAAAGAATTACTTCCCACACCATGAATCGAACCCGGGCCACCTGGGTGAAAGCCAGGTATCCTAACCACTAGACAATATGGGAGACATGATTGTGCGCATTATGATGGTTTATTAGTTCTCTTGATAATTAATGCATATTGATCAAAATTAAAGAAATACTTCCCACACCGGGAATCGAACCTGGGCCACCTAGGTGAAAGCCAGGTATCCTAACCACTAGACAATATGGGAGATATGATGGTGCGCATTATGATGCTTTATTAGTTCTCTTGATAATTAATGCATATTGATCAAAATTAAAGAAATACTTCCCACACCGGGAATCGAACCCGGGCCACCTGGGTGAAAGCCAGGCATCCTAACCACTAGACAATATGGGAGATATGATGCTGCGCATTATGATGCTTTATTAGTTCTCTTGATAATTAATGCATATTGATCAAAATTAAAGAAATACTTCCCACACCAATAATCGAACCCGGGCCACCTAGGTGAAAGCCAGGTATCCTAACCACTAGACAATATGGGAGATATGATGGTGCGCATTATGATGGTTTATTAGTTCTCTAGATAAATTATGCATATTGATCAAAATTAAAGAAATACTTCCCACACCGGGAATCGAATTCGGGCCACCTATGTGAAAGCCAGGTATCCTAACCACTAGACAATATGGGAGACATGATGGTGCGCATTATGATGCTTTATAAGTTCTCTTGATAATTAATGCATATTGATCAAAATTAAAGAAATACTTCCCACACCGGGAATCGAATTCGGGCCACCTGGGTGAAAGCCAGGTATCCTAACCACTAGACAATATGGGAGACATGATGGTGCGCATTATGATGCTTTATTAGGTCTCTTGATAATTAATGCATATTGATCAAAATTAAAGAAATACTTCCCACGCCGGGAATCGAACTCGGGCCACCTGGGTGAAAGCCAGGTATCCTAACCACTAGACAATATGGGAGATATGATGGTGCGCATTATGATAGTTTATTAGTTCTCTTGATAATTAATGCATATTGATCAAAATTGAAGAAATACTTCCCACACCGGGAATCGAACCCGGGCCACCTGGGTGAAAGCCAGGTATCCTAACCACTAGACAATATGGGAGATATGATGGTGCGCATTATGATGCCTTATCAGTTCTCTTGATAATTAATGCATATTGATCACAATTAAAGAAATACTTCCCACACCGGAAATCGAACCCGGGCAACCTGGCTGAAAGCCAGGTATCCTAACCACTAGACAATATGGGAGATATGATGGTGCGCATTATGATGCTTTATTAGTTCTCTTGATAATTAATGCATATTGATCAAAATTAAAGAAATACTTCCCACACCGGGAATCGAATTTGGGCCACCTGCATGAAAGCCAGGTATCCTAACCACAAGACAATATGGGAGATATGATGGTGCGCATTATGATGGTTTATTAGTTCTCTTGATAATTAATGCATATTGATCAAAATTAAAGAAATACTTCCCACACCGGGAATCGAACCCGGGCCACCTGGGTGAAAGCCTAGCATCCTAACCACTAGACAATATGGGAGACATGATTGTGCGCATTATGATGGTTTATTAGTTCTCTTGATAATTAATGCATATTGATCAAAATTAAAGAAATACTTCCCACACCGGGAATCGAACCTGGGCCACCTAGGTGAAAGCCAGGTATCCTAACCACTAGACAATATGGGAGATATGATGGTGCGCATTATGATGCTTTATTAGTTCTCTTGATAATTAATGCATATTGATCAAAATTAAAGAAATACTTCCCACACCGGGAATCGAACCCGGGCCACCTGGGTGAAAGCCAGGCATCCTAACCACTAGACAATATGGGAGATATGATGCTGCGCATTATGATGCTTTATTAGTTCTCTTGATAATTAATGCATATTGATCAAAATTAAAGAAATACTTCCCACACCAATAATCGAACCCGGGCCACCTAGGTGAAAGCCAGGTATCCTAACCACTAGACAATATGGGAGATATGATGGTGCGCATTATGATGGTTTATTAGTTCTCTAGATAAATTATGCATATTGATCAAAATTAAAGAAATACTTCCCACACCGGGAATCGAATTCGGGCCACCTATGTGAAAGCCAGGTATCCTAACCACTAGACAATATGGGAGACATGATGGTGCGCATTATGATGCTTTATAAGTTCTCTTGATAATTAATGCATATTGATCAAAATTAAAGAAATACTTCCCACACCGGGAATCGAATTCGGGCCACCTGGGTGAAAGCCAGGTATCCTAACCACTAGACAATATGGGAGACATGATGGTGCGCATTATGATGCTTTATTAGGTCTCTTGATAATTAATGCATATTGATCAAAATTAAAGAAATACTTCCCACGCCGGGAATCGAACTCGGGCCACCTGGGTGAAAGCCAGGTATCCTAACCACTAGACAATATGGGAGATATGATGGTGCGCATTATGATAGTTTATTAGTTCTCTTGATAATTAATGCATATTGATCAAAATTGAAGAAATACTTCCCACACCGGGAATCGAACCCGGGCCACCTGGGTGAAAGCCAGGTATCCTAACCACTAGACAATATGGGAGATATGATGGTGCGCATTATGATGCCTTATCAGTTCTCTTGATAATTAATGCATATTGATCACAATTAAAGAAATACTTCCCACACCGGAAATCGAACCCGGGCAACCTGGCTGAAAGCCAGGTATCCTAACCACTAGACAATATGGGAGATATGATGGTGCGCATTATGATGCTTTATTAGTTCTCTTGATAATTAATGCATATTGATCAAAATTAAAGAAATACTTCCCACACCGGGAATCGAATTTGGGCCACCTGCATGAAAGCCAGGTATCCTAACCACAAGACAATATGGGAGATATGATGGTGCGCATTATGATGGTTTATTAGTTCTCTTGATAATTAATGCATATTGATCAAAATTAAAGAAATACTTCCCACACCGGGAATCGAACCCGGGCCACCTGGGTGAAAGCCTAGCATCCTAACCACTAGACAATATGGGAGATATGATGGTGCGCATTATGATGCTTTATTAGTTCTCTTGATAATTAATGCATATTGATCAAAATTAAAGAAATACTTCCCACACCAATAATCAAACCCGGGCCACCTAGGTGAAAGCCAGGTATCCTAACCACAAGACAATATGGGAGATATGATGGTGCGCATTATGATGGTTTATTAGTTCTCTTGATAAATTATGCATATTGATCAAAATTAAAGAAATACTTCCCACACCGGGAATCGAATTCGGGCCACCTATGTGAAAGCCAGGTATCCTAACCACTAGACAATATGGGAGACATGATGGTGCGCATTATGATGCTTTATTAGTTCTCTTGATAATTAATGCATATTGATCAAAATTAAAAAAATACTTCCCACACCTGGAATCGAATTCGGGCCACCTGGGTGAAAGCCAGGTATCCTAACCACTAGACAATATGGGAGACATGATGGTGCGCATTATGATGCTTTATTAGGTCTCTTGATAATTAATGCATATTGATCAAAATTAAAGAAATACTTCCCACACCGGGAATCGAATTCGGGCCACCTGGGTGAAAGCCAGGTATCCTAACCACTAGACAATATGGGAGATATGATGATGCGCATTATGATGGTTTATTAGTTCTCTTGATAATTAATGCATATTGATCAAAATTTAAGAAATACTTCCCACACTGAGAATCGAACACGGGCCACCTGAGTGAAAGCCAGGTATCCTAACCACTAGACAATATGGGAGATATGATGGTGCACATTATGATGGTTTATTAGTTCTCTTGATAATTAATGCATATTGATCAAAATTAAAGAAATACTTCCCACACCGGGAATCGAATTCGGGCCACCTGGGTGAAAGCCAGGTATCCTAACAACTAGACAATATGGGAGATATGATGGCGCACATTATGATGGTTTATTAGTTCTCTTGATAATTAATGCATATTGATCAAAATTAAAGAAATACTTCCCACACCAAGAATCGAACCGGGCCACCTGGGTGAAAGCCAGGTATCCTAACCACTAGACAATATGGGAGATATGATGGTGCACATTATGATGCTTTATTAGTTCTCTTGATAATTAATGCATATTGATCAAAATTAAAGAAATACTTCCCACACTAATAATCGAACTCGGGCCACCTGGGTGAAAGCCAGGTATCCTAACCACTAGACAATATGGGAGATATGATGGTGCGCATTATGATAGTTTATTAGTTCTCTTGATAATTAATGCATATTGATCAAAATTAAAGAAATACTTCCCACACCGGGAATCGAACCCGGGCCACCTGGGTGAAAGCCAGGTATCCTAACCACTAGACAATATGGGAGATATGATGGTGCGCATTATGATGCCTTATCAGTTCTCTTGATAATTAATGCATATTGATCACAATTAAAGAAATACTTCCCACACCGGAAATCGAACCCGGGCAACCTGGCTGAAAGCCAGGTATCCTAACCACTAGACAATATGGGAGATATGATGGTGCGCATTATGATGGTTTATTAGTTCTCTTGATAATTAATGCATATTGATCAAAATTCAAGAAATACTTCCCACACCGGGAATCGAATTCGGGCCACCTGCATGAAAGCCAGGTATCCTAACCACAAGACAATATGGGAGATATGATGGTGCGCATTATGATGGTTTATTAGTTCTCTTGATAATTAATGCATATTGATCAAAATTAAAGAAATACTTCCCACACCGGGAATCGAACCCGGGCCACCTGGGTGAAAGCCTAGCATCCTAACCACTAGACAATATGGGAGATATGATGGTGCACATTATGATGCTTTATTAGTTCTCTTTCAAATTAATGCATATTGATCCAAATTAAAGAAATACTTCCCACACCAATAATCGAACCCGGGCCACCTAGGTGAAAGCCAGGTATCCTAACCACTAGACAATATGGGAGATATGATGGTGCGCATTATGATGGTTTATTAGTTCTCTTGATAAATTATGCATATTGATCAAAATTAAAGAAATACTTCCCACACCGGGAATCGAATTCGGGCCACCTATGTGAAAGCCAGGTATCCTAACCACTAGACAATATGGGAGACATGATAGTGCGCATTATGATGCTTTATTAGTTCTCTTGATAATTAATGCATATTGATCAAAATTAAAGAAATACTTCCCACACCTGGAATCGAATTCGGGCCACCTGGGTGAAAGCCAGGTATCCTAACCACTAGACAATATGGGAGACATGATGGTGCGCATTATGATGCTTTATTAGGTCTCTTTATAATTAATGCATATTGATCAAAATTAAAGAAATACTTCCCACACCGGGAATCGAATTCGGGCCACCTGGGTTAAAGCTAGGTATCCTAACCACTAGACAATATGGGAGATATGATGATGCGCATTATGATGGTTTATTAGTTCTCTTGATAATTAATGCATATTGATCAAAATTTAAGAAATACTTCCCACACCGAGAATCGAACACGGGCCACCTGAGTGAAAGCCAGGTATCCTAACCACTAGACAATATGGGAGATATGATGGTGCACATTATGATGGTTTATTAGTTTTCTTGATAATTAATGCATATTGATCAAAATTAAAGAAATACTTCCCACACCGGGAATCGAATTCGGGCCACCTGGGTGAAAGCCAGGTATCCTAACCACTAGACAATATGGGAGATATGATGGCGCACAATATGATGGTTTATTAGTTCTCTTGATAATTAATGCATATTGATCAAAATTTAAGAAATACTTCCCACACTGAGAATCGAACCGGGCCACCTGGGTGAAAGCCAGGTATCCTAACCACTAGACAATATGGGAGATATGATGGTGCACATTATGATGCTTTATTAGTTCTCTTGATAATTAATGCATATTGATCAAAATTAAAGAAATACTTCCCACACCGGGAATCGAATTCGGGCCACCTGGGTGAAAGCCAGGTATCCTAACAACTAGACAATATGGGAGATATGATGGCGCACATTATGATGGTTTATTAGTTCTCTTGATAATTAATGCATATTGATCAAAATTAAAGAAATACTTCCCACACCAAGAATCGAACCGGGCCACCTGGGTGAAAGCCAGGTATCCTAACCACTAGACAATATGGGAGATATGATGGTGCACATTATGATGCTTTATTAGTTCTCTTGATAATTAATGCATATTGATCAAAATTAAAGAAATACTTCCCACACTAATAATCGAACTCGGGCCACCTGGGTGAAAGCCAGGTATCCTAACCACTAGACAATATGGGAGATATGATGGTGCGCATTATGATAGTTTATTAGTTCTCTTGATAATTAATGCATATTGATCAAAATTAAAGAAATACTTCCCACACCGGGAATCGAACCCGGGCCACCTGGGTGAAAGCCAGGTATCCTAACCACTAGACAATATGGGAGATATGATGGTGCGCATTATGATGCCTTATCAGTTCTCTTGATAATTAATGCATATTGATCACAATTAAAGAAATACTTCCCACACCGGAAATCGAACCCGGGCAACCTGGCTGAAAGCCAGGTATCCTAACCACTAGACAATATGGGAGATATGATGGTGCGCATTATGATGGTTTATTAGTTCTCTTGATAATTAATGCATATTGATCAAAATTCAAGAAATACTTCCCACACCGGGAATCGAATTCGGGCCACCTGCATGAAAGCCAGGTATCCTAACCACAAGACAATATGGGAGATATGATGGTGCGCATTATGATGGTTTATTAGTTCTCTTGATAATTAATGCATATTGATCAAAATTAAAGAAATACTTCCCACACCGGGAATCGAACCCGGGCCACCTGGGTGAAAGCCTAGCATCCTAACCACTAGACAATATGGGAGATATGATGGTGCACATTATGATGCTTTATTAGTTCTCTTTCAAATTAATGCATATTGATCCAAATTAAAGAAATACTTCCCACACCAATAATCGAACCCGGGCCACCTAGGTGAAAGCCAGGTATCCTAACCACTAGACAATATGGGAGATATGATGGTGCGCATTATGATGGTTTATTAGTTCTCTTGATAAATTATGCATATTGATCAAAATTAAAGAAATACTTCCCACACCGGGAATCGAATTCGGGCCACCTATGTGAAAGCCAGGTATCCTAACCACTAGACAATATGGGAGACATGATAGTGCGCATTATGATGCTTTATTAGTTCTCTTGATAATTAATGCATATTGATCAAAATTAAAGAAATACTTCCCACACCTGGAATCGAATTCGGGCCACCTGGGTGAAAGCCAGGTATCCTAACCACTAGACAATATGGGAGACATGATGGTGCGCATTATGATGCTTTATTAGGTCTCTTTATAATTAATGCATATTGATCAAAATTAAAGAAATACTTCCCACACCGGGAATCGAATTCGGGCCACCTGGGTTAAAGCTAGGTATCCTAACCACTAGACAATATGGGAGATATGATGATGCGCATTATGATGGTTTATTAGTTCTCTTGATAATTAATGCATATTGATCAAAATTTAAGAAATACTTCCCACACCGAGAATCGAACACGGGCCACCTGAGTGAAAGCCAGGTATCCTAACCACTAGACAATATGGGAGATATGATGGTGCACATTATGATGGTTTATTAGTTTTCTTGATAATTAATGCATATTGATCAAAATTAAAGAAATACTTCCCACACCGGGAATCGAATTCGGGCCACCTGGGTGAAAGCCAGGTATCCTAACCACTAGACAATATGGGAGATATGATGGCGCACAATATGATGGTTTATTAGTTCTCTTGATAATTAATGCATATTGATCAAAATTAAAGAAATACTTCCCACACCAAGAATCGAACCCGGGCCACCTGGGTGAAAGCCAGGTATCCTAACCACTAGACAATATGGGAGATATGATGGTGCGCATTATGATGGTTTATTAGTTCTCTTGATAATTAATGCATATTGATCAAAATTAAAGAAATACTTCCCACACCGGGAATCGAACCCGGGCCACCTGGGTGAAAGCCAGGTATCCTAACCACTAGACAATATCAGAGATATGATGGTGCGCATTATGATGCTTTATTAGTTCTCTTGATAATTAATACATATTGATCAAAATTAAAAGCATACTTCCCACACCGGGAATCGAACTTGGGCCACCTGGGGGAAAGCCAGGTATCCTAACCACTAGACAATATGGGAGATATGATGGTGCACATTATGATGCTTTATTAGTTCTCTTTCTAATTAATGCATATTGATCAAAATTAAAGAAATACTTCCCACGCCGGGAATCGAACTTGGGCCACCTAGGTGAAAGCCAGGTATCCTAACCACTAGACAATATGGGAGATATGATGGTGGGCATTATGATGGTTTATTATTTCTTTTGATAATTAATGCATATTGATCAAAATTAAAGAAATACTTCCCACACCGGGAATCGAACCCGGGCCACCTGGGTGAAAGCCAGGTATCCTAACCACTAGACAATATGGGAGATATGATGGTGCGCATTATGATGCCTTATCAGTTCTCTTGATAATTAATGCATATTGATCACAATTAAAGAAATACTTCCCACACCGGAAATCGAACCCGGGCAACCTGGCTGAAAGCCAGGTATCCTAACCACTAGACAATATAGGAGATATGATGGTGCGCATTATGATGCTTTATTAGTTCTCTTGATAATTAATGCATATTGATCAAAATTAAAGAAATACTTCCCACACCGGGAATCGAACCCGGGCCACCTAGGTGAAAGCCAGGTATCCGAACCACTAGACAATATGGGAGATATGATAGTGTGCATTATGATGGTTTATTAGTTCTCTTGATAATTAATGCATAGTGATCAAAATTAAAGAAATACTTCCCACACCGGGAATCGAACCCGGGCCACCTGGGTGAAAGCCAGGTATCCTAACCACTAGACAATATGGGAGATATGATGGTGTGCATTATGATGCTTTATTAGTTCTTTTGATAATCATTGCATATTGATCAAAAGTAAAGAAATACTTCCCACACCGGGTCTCGAACCCGGGCCACCTGGGTGAAAGCCAGGTATCCTAACCCCTAGACAATATGGGAGACATGATTGTGCGCATTATGATGCTTTATTAGGTCTCTTGATAATTAATGCATATTGATCAAAATTAAAGAAATACTTCCCACACCGGGAATCGAATTCGGGCCACCTGGGTGAAAGCCAGGTGTCCTAACCACTAGACAATATGGGAGATATGATGATGCGCATAATGATGGTTTATTAGTTCTCTTGATAATTAATGCATATTGATCAAAATTTAAGAAATACTTCCCACACCGAGAATCGAACACGGGCCACCTGGGTGAAAGCCAGGTATCCTAACCACTAGACAATATGGGAGATATGATGGTGCGCATTATGATGGTTTATTAGTTCTCTTGATGATTAATGCATATTGATCAAAATTAAAGAAATACTTCCCACACCGGGAATCGAACCCGGGCCACCTGGGTGAAAGCCAGGTATCCTAACCACTAGACAATATGGGAGATATGATGGTGCGCATTATGATGCTTTATTAGTTATCTTGATAATTAATGCATATTGATCAAAATTAAAGAAATACTTCCCACACCGGTAATCGAACCCGGGCCACCTGGGTGAAAGCCACGTATCCTAACCACTAGACAATATGGGAGATATGATGGTGCGCATTATGATGGTTTATTAGTTCTCTTGATAATTAATGCATATTGATCAAAATTAAAGAAATACTTCCCACACCGGGAATCGAACCCGGGCCACCTGGGTGAAAGCCAGGTATCCTAACCACTAGACAATATCGGAGATATGATGGTGCGCATTATGATGCTTTATTAGTTCTCTTGATAATTAATGCATATTGATCAAAATTAAAGATTACTTCCCACACCGGGAATCGAACCCGGGCCACCTGGGGGAAAGCCAGGTATCCTAACCACTAGACAATATGGGAGATATGATGGTGCACATTATGATGCTTTATTAGTTCTCTTGATAATTAATGCATATTGATCAAAATTAAAGAAATACTTCCCACGCCGGGAATCGAACTTGGGCCACCTGGGTGAAAGCCAGGTATCCTAACCACTAGACAATATGGGAGACATGATTGTGCGCATTATGCTGGTTTATTATTTCTCTTGATAATTAATGCATATTGATCAAAATTAAAGAAATACTTCCCACACCGGGAATCGAATCCGGGCCACCTGGCTGAAAGCCAGGTATCCTAACCACTAGACAATATAGGAGATATGATGGTGCGCATTATGCTGGTTTATTATTTCTCTTGATAATTAATGCATATTGATCAAAATTAAAGAAATACTTCCCACACCGGGAATCGAACCCGGGCCACCTGGGTTAAAGCCAGGTATCCTAACCACTAGACAATATGGGAGATATGATGGTGCGCATTATGCTGGTTTATTATTTCTCTTGATAATCAATGCATAGTGATCAAAATTAAAGAAATACTTCCCACACCGGGAATCGAACCCGGGCCACCTGGGTGAAAGCCAGGTATCCTAACCACTAGACAATAAGGGACATATGATAGTGCGCATTATGATGGTTTATTATTTCTCTTGATAATTAATGCATATTGATCAAAATTAAAGAAATACTTCCCACACCGGGTCTCGAACCCGGGCCACCTGGGTGAAAGCCAGGTATCCTAACCACTAGACAATATGGGAGATATGATGGTACACATTATGATGGTTTATTAGTTCTCTTGATAATTAATGCATATTGATCAAAATTAAAGAAATTCTTCCCTCACCGGGAATCGAACCCGGGCCACCTGGGTGAAAGCCAGGTATCCTAACCACTAGACAATATGGGAGATATGATGGTGCGCATTATGATGGTTTATTAGTTCTCTTGATAATTAATGCATATGGATCAAAATTAAAGAAATAATTCCCACACCGGGAATCGAACCCGGGCCACCTGGGTGAAAGCCAGGTATCCTAACCACTAGACAATATGGGAGATATGATGCTGCGCATTATGATGCTTTATTAGTTCTCTTGATAATTAATACATATTGATCAAAATTAAAGACATACTTCCCACACCGGGAATCGAACTTGGGCCACCTGGGGGAAAGCCAGGTAATCTTAACCACTAGACAATATGGGAGATATGATGGTGTGCATTATGATGCTTTATTAGTTCTCTTGATAATTAATGCATATTGATCAAAATTAAAGAAATACTTCCCACGCCGGGAATCGAACTGGGCCACCTGGGTGAAAGCCAGGTATCCTAACCACTAGACAATATGGGAGATATGATGGTGTGCATTATGATGCTTTATTAGTTCTCTTGATAATCATTGCATATTGATCAAAAGTAAAGAAATACTTCCCACACCGGGTCTCGAACCCGGGCCACCTGGGTGAAAGCCAGGTATCCTAACCCCTAGACAATATGGGAGACATGATTGTGCGCATTATGATGCTTTATTAGTTCTCTTGATAATTAATGCATATTGATCAAAATTAAAGAAATACTTCCCACACCGGGAATCGAACCCGGGCCACCTAGGTGAAAGCCAGGTATCCGAACCACTAGACAATATGAGAGATATGATGGAGCGCATTATGATGGTTTATTAGTTCTCTTGATAATTAATGCATATTGATCAAAATTAAAAAAATACTTCCCACACCGGGAATCGAATTCGGGCCACCTGCATGAAAGCCAGGTATCCTAACCACAAGACAATATGGGAGATATGATGGTGCGCATTATGATGGTTTATTAGTTCTCTTGATAATTAATGCATATTGATCAAAATTAAAGAAATACTTCCCACACCGGGAATCGAACCCGGGCCCCCTGGGTGAAAGCCAGGTATCCTAACCACTAGACAATATGGGAGATATGATGGTGCGCATTATGATGCTTTATAAGGTCTCTTGATAATTAATGCATATTGATCAAAATTAAAGAAATACTTCCCACACCGGGAATCGAATTCGGGCCACCTGGGTGAAAGCCAGGTATCCTAACCACTAGACAATATGGGAGATATAATGATGCGCATTATGATGGTTTATTAGTTCTCTTGATAATTAATGCATATTGATCAAAATTTAAGAAATACTTCCCACACCGAGAATCGAACACGGGCCACCTGGGTGAAAGCCAGGTATCCTAACCACTAGACAATATGGGAGATATGATGGTGCACATTATGATGGTTTATTAGTTCTCTTGATAATTAATGCATATTGATCAAAATTAAAGAAATACTTCCCACACCGGGAATCGAATTCGGGCCACCTGGGTGAAAGCCAGGTATCCTAACCACTAGACAATATGGGAGATATGATGGTGCACATTATGATGGTTTATTAGTTCTCTTGATAATTAATGCATATTGATCAAAATTAAAGAAATACTTCCCACACCGGGAATCGAACCCGGGCCACCTGGGTGAAAGCCAGGTATCCTAACCACTAGACAATATGGGAGATATGATGGTGCGCATTATGATGGTTTATTAGTTCTCTTGATAATTACTGCATATGGATCAAAATTAAAGAAATACTTCCCACACCGGGAATCGAACCCGGGCCACCTGGGTGAAAGCCAGGTATCCTAACCACTAGACAATATGGGAGATATGATGGTGCGCATTATGATGCTTTATTAGTTCTCTTGATAATTAATACATATTGATCAAAATTAAAGACATACTTCCCACACCGGGAATCGAACTTGGGCCACCTGGGTGAAAGCCAGGTATCCTAACCACTAGACAGTATGGGAGATATGATGGTGTGCATTATGATGCTTTATTAGTTCTCTTGATAATTAATGCATATTGATCAAAATTAAAGAAATACTTCCCACGCCGTGAATCGAACTTGGGCCACCTGGGTGAAAGCCAGGTATCCTAACCACTAGACAATATGGGAGATATGATGGTGCGCATTATGATGCTTTATTAATTCTCTTGATAATTAATGCATATTGATCAAAATTAAAGAAATACTTCCCACACCGGGTCTCGAACCCGGGCCACCTGGGTGAAAGCCAGGTATCCTAACCACTAGACAATATGGGAGACATGATTGTGCGCATTATGATGCTTTATTAGTTCTCTTGATAATTAATGCATATTGATCAAAATTAAAGAAATACTTCCCACGCCGGGAATCGAACTTGGGCCACCTGGATGAAAGCCAGGTATCCTAACCACTAGACAATATGGGAGATATGATGGTGCGCATTATGATGCTTTATGAGTTCTCTTGATAATTAATGCATATTGATCAAAATTAAAGAAATACTTCCCACACCGGGAATCGAACCCGGGCCACCTGGGTGAAAGCCAGGTATCCTAACCACTAGACAATATGGGAGATATGATGGTGCGCATTATGATGCCTTATCAGTTCTCTTGATAATTAATGCATATTGATCACAATTAAAGAAATACTTCCCACACCGGAAATCGAACCCGGGCCACCTGGCTGAAAGCCAAGTATCCTAACCACTAGACAATATGGGAGACATGATTGTGCGCATTATGATGCTTTATTAGTTCTCTTGATAATTAATGCATATTGATCAAAATTAAAGAAATACTTCTCACACCGGGAATCGAACCTGGGCCACCTAGGTGAAAGCCAGGTATCCGAACCACTAGACAATATGAGAGATATGATTGTGCGCATTATGATGGTTTATTAGTTCTCTTGATAATTAATGCATATTGATCAAAATTAAAGAAATACTTCCCACACCGGGAATCGAATTCTTGCCACCTGCATGAAAGCCAGGTATCCTAACCACAAGACAATATGGGAGATATGATGGTGCGCATTATGATGGTTTATTAGTTCTCTTGATAATTAATGCATATTGATCAAAATTTAAGAAATACTTCCCACACCGGGTCTCGAACCCGGGCCACCTGGGTGAAAGCCAGGTATCCTAACCACTAGACAATATGGGAGACATGATTGTGCGCATTATGATGGTTTATTAGTTCTCTTGATAATTAATGCATATTGATCAAAATTAAAGAAATACTTCCCACACCGGGAATCGAACCTGGGCCACCTAGGTGAAAGCCAGGTATCCTAACCACTAGACAATATGGGAGATATGATAGTGTGCATTATGATGGTTTATTAGTTCTCTTGATAATTAATGCATATTGATCAAAATAAAAGAAATACTTCCCACACCGGGAATCGAACCCGGGCCACCTGGGTGAAAGCCAGGTATCCTAACCACTAGACAATATGGGAGATATGATGGTGCACATTATGATGCTTTATTAGTTCTCTTCATAATTAATGCATATTGATCAAAATTAAAGAAATACTTCCCACACCAATAATCGAACCCGGGCCACCTGGGTGAAAGCCAGGTATCCTAACCACTAGACAATATGGGAGATATGATGGTGCGCATTATGATGCTTTATTAGTTCTCTTGATAATTAATGCATATTGATCAAAATTAAAGAAATACTTCCCACACCAAGAATCGAACCCGGGCCACCTGGGTGAAAGCCAGGTATCCTAACCAGTAGACAATATGGGAGATATGATGGTGCGCATTATGATGGTTTATTATTTCTCTTGATAATTAATGCATATTGATAAAAATTAAAGAAATACTTCCCACACCGGGTATCGAACCCGGGCCACCTGGGTGAAAGCCAGGTATCCTAACCACTAGACAATATGGGAGATATGATGGTGCGCATTATGATGCTTTATTAGTTCTCTTGATAATTAATGCATATTGATCAAAATTAAAGAAATACTTCCCTCACCAGGAATCGAATTCGGGCCACCTTGGTGAAAGCCAGGTATCCTAACCAGTAGACAATATGGGAGATATGATGGTGCGCATTATGATGGTTTATTAGTTCTCTTGATAATTAATGCATACTGATCAAAATTAAAGAAATACTTCCCACACCGGGAATCGAACCCGGGCCACCTGGGTGAAAGCCAGGTATCCTAACCACTAGACAATATGGGAGATATGATGTTGCGCATTATGATGGTTTATTAGTTCTCTTGATAATTAATGCATATTGATCAAAATTAAAGAAATACTTCCCACACCAAGAATCGAACCCGGGAGACCTGGGTGAAAGCCAGGAATCCTAACCACTAGACAATATGGGAGATATGATGGTGTGCATTATGATGGTTTATTATTTCTCTTGATAATTAATGCATATTGATCAAAATTAAAGAAATACTTCCCACACCGGGAATCGAATCCGGGCCACCTGGGCGAAAGCCAGGTATCCTAACCACTAGACAATATGGGAGATATGATGGTGCGCATTATGATGGTTTATTATTTCTCTTGATAATTAATGCATATTGATCAAAATTAAAGAAATACTTCCCACACCGGGAATCGAACCCGGGCCACCTGGATGAAAGCCAGGCATCCTAACCACTAGACAATATGAGAGATATGATGGTGTGCATTATGATGGTTTATTAGTTCTCTTGATAATTAATGCATATTGATCAAAATTAAAGAAATACTTCCCACACCGGGAATCGAAATTGGGCCACCTGGGTGAAAGCCAGGTATCCTAACCACTAGACAATATGGGAGATATGATGGTGTGCATTATGATGGTTTATCAGTTCTCTTGATGATTAATGCATATTGATCAAAATTAAAGAAATACTTCCCACACCGGGAATCGAACCCGGGCCACCTGGGTGAAAGCCAGGTATCCTAACCACTAGACAATATGGGAGATATGATGGTGTGCATTATGATGCTTTATTAGTTCTCTTGATAATTAATGCATATTGATCAAAATTAAAGAAATACTTCCCACACCGGTAATCGAACCCGGGCCACCTGGGTGAAAGCCAGGCATCCTAATCACTAGACAATATGGGAGATATGATGGTGCGCATTATGATGGTTTATTAGTTCTCTTGATAATTAATGCATATTGATCAAAATTAAAGAAATACTTCACACACCGGGAATCGAACAGGGCCACCTGGGTGAAAGCTGGTATCCTAACCACTAGACAATATGGGAGATATGATGGTGCGCATTATGATGGTTTATTAGTTCTCTTGATAATTAATGCATATTGATCAAAATTAAAGATTACTTCCCACACCGGGAATCGAACCCGGGCCACCTGGGTGAAAGCCAGGTATCCTAACCACTAGACAATATGGGAGATATGATGGTGCACATTATGATGGTTTATTAGTTCTCTTGATAATTAATGCATATTGATCAAAATTAAAGAAATACTTCCCACACCAATAATCAAACCCGGGCCACCTAGGTGAAAGCCAGGTATCCTAACCACTAGACAATATGGGAGATATGATGGTGCGCATTATGCTGGTTTATTATTTCTCTTGATAATTAATGCATATTGATCAAAATTAAAGAAATACTTCCCACACCGGGAATCGAATCCGGGCCACCTGGGTGAAAGTCAGGTATCCTAACCACTAGACAATATGGGAGGTATGATGGTGCGCATTATGCTGGTTTATTATTTCTCTTGATAATTAATGCATATTGATCACAATTAAAGAAATACTTCCCACACCGGGAATCGAACCCGGGCCACCTGGGTTAAAGCCAGGTATCCTAACCACTAGACAATATGGGAGATATGATGGTGCGCATTATGCTGGTTTATTAGTTCTCTTGATAATTAATGCATATTGATCAAAATTAAAAAAATACTTCCCACACCGGGAATCGAATTCGGGCCACCTTGGTTAAAGCCAGGTATCCTAACCACTAAACAATATGGGAGATATGATGGTGCGCATTATGATGGTTTATTATTTCTCTTGATAATTAATGCATATTGATCAAAATTAAAGAAATACTTCCCACACCGGGACTCGAACCCGGGCCACCTGGGTGAAAGCCAGGTATCCTAACAACCAGACAATATGGGAGATATGATTGTGCGCATTATGATGCTTTATTAGTTCTCTTGATAATTAATGCATATTGATCAAAATTAAAGAAATACTTCCCTCACCGGGAATCGAACCCAGGCCACTTGGGTGAGAGCCAGGTATCCTAACCACTAGACAATATGGGAGATATGATGGTGTGCATTATGATGGTTTATTATTTCTCTTGATAATTAATGCATATTGATCAACATTAAAGAAATACTTCCCACACCGGGAATCGAAATTGGGCCACCTGGGTGAAAGCCAGGTATCCTAACCACTAGACAATATGGGAGATATGATGGTGCGCATTATGATGCTTTATTAGTTCTCTTGATAATTAATGCATATTGATCAAAATTAAAGAAATACTTCCCACACCGGTAATCGAACCCGGGCCACCTGGGTGAAAGCCAGGTATCCTAACCACTAGACAATATGGGAGATATGAAGGTGCGCATTATGATGGTTTATTAGTTCTCTTGATGATTAATGCATATTGATCAAAATTAAAGAAATACTTCCCACACCGGGAATCGAACCCGGGCCACCTGGGTGAAAGCCAGGTATCCTAACCACTAGACAATATGGGAGATATGATGGTGCACATTATGATGCTTTATTAGTTCTCTTGATAATTAATGCATATTGATCAAAATTAAAGAAATACTTCCCACACCGGTAATCGAACCCGGGCCACCTGGGTGAAAGCCAGGTATCCTAACCACTAGACAATATGGGAGATATGATGGTGCGCATTATGCTGGTTTATTATTTCTCTTGATAATTAATGCATATTGATCAAAATTAAAGAAATACTTCCCACACCGGGAATCGAATCCGGGCCACCTGGGTGAAAGTCAGGTATCCTAACCACTAGACAATATGGGAGATATGATGGTGCGCATTATGCTGGTTTATTATTTCTCTTGATAATTAATGCATATTGATCACAATTAAAGAAATACTTCCCACACCGGGAATCGAACCCGGGCCACCTGGGTTAAAGCCAGGTATCCTAACCACTAGACAATATGGGAGATATGATGGTGCGCATTATGCTGGTTTATTAGTTCTCTTGATAATTAATGCATATTGATCAAAATTAAAGAAATACTTCCCACACCGGTAATCGAACCCGGGCCACCTGGGTGAAAGCCAGGTATCCTAACCACTAGACAATATGGGAGATATGATGGTGCGCATTATGATGGTTTATTAGTTCTCTTGATGATTAATGCATATTGATCAAAATTAAAGAAATACTTCCCACACCGGGAATCGAACCCGGGCCACCTGGGTGAAAGCCAGGTATCCTAACCACTAGACAATATGGGAGATATGATGGTGCACATTATGATGCTTTATTAGTTCTCTTGATAATTAATGCATATTGATCAAAATTAAAGAAATACTACCCACACCGGTAATCGAACCCGGGCCACCTGGGTGAAAGCCAGGTATCCTAACCACTAGACAATATGGGAGATATGATGGTGCGCATTATGATGGTTTATTAGTTCTCTTGATAATTAATGCATATTGATCAAAATTAAAGAAATACTTCACACACCGGGAATCGAACAGGGCCACCTGGGTGAAAGCCGGTATCCTAACCACTAGACAATATGGGAGATATGATGGTGCGCATTATGATGGTTTATTAGTTCTCTTGATAATTAATGCATATTGATCAAAATTAAAGATTACTTCCCACACCGGGAATCGAACCCGGGCCACCTGGGTGAAAGCCAGGTATCCTAACCACTAGACAATATGGGAGATATGATGGTGCACATTATGATGGTTTATTAGTTCTCTTGATAATTAATGCATATTGATCAAAATTAAAGTAATACTTCCCACACCAAGAATCGAACCCGGGCCACCTGGGTGAAAGCCAGGTATCCTAACCACTAGACAATATGGGAGATATGATGGTGCGCATTATGCTGGTTTATTATTTCTCTTGATAATTAATGCATATTGATCAAAATTAAAGAAATACTTCCCACACCGGGAATCGAATCCGGGCCACCTGGGTGAAAGTCAGGTATCCTAACCACTAGACAATATGGGAGATATGATGGTGCGCATTATGCTGGTTTATTATTTCTCTTGATAATTAATGCATATTGATCACAAATAAAGAAATACTTCCCACACCGGGAATCGAACCCGGGCCACCTGGGTTAAAGCCAGGTATCCTAACCACTAGACAATATGGGAGATATGATGGTGCGCATTATGCTGGTTTATTATTTCTCTTGATAATTAATGCATATTGATCAAAATTAAAGAAATACTTCCCACACCGGGAATCGAATTCGGGCCACCTTGGTTAAAGCCAGGTATCCTAACCTCTAGACAATATGGGAGATATGATGGTGCGCATTATGATGGTTTATTATTTCTCTTGATAATTAATGCATATTGATCAAAATTAAAGAAATACTTCCCACACCGGGAATCGAACCCGGGCCACCTGGGTGAAAGCCAGGTATCCTAACAACCAGAAAATATGGGAGATATGATTGTGCGCATTATCATGCTTTATTAGTTCTCTTGATAATTAATGCATATTGATCAAAATTAAAGAAATACTTCCCTCACCAGGAATCGAATTCGGGCCACCTTGGTGAAAGCCAGGTATCCTAACCACTAGACAATATGGGAGATATGATGGTGCGCATTATGATGGTTTATTAGTTCTCTTGATAATTAATGCATATTGATCAAAATTAAAGAAATACTTCCAACACCGGGAATCGAACCCAGGCCACTTGGATGAGAGCCAGGTATCCTAACCACTAGACAATATGGGAGATATGATGGTGCGCATTATGATGGTTTATTAGTTCTCTTGATAATTAATGCATATTGATCAAAATTAAAGAAATACTTCCCACACCAGGAATCGAACCCGGGCCACCTGCGTGAAAGCCAGGTATCCTAACCACTAGACAATATGGGAGATATGATGGTGCGCTTTATGATGGTTTATTAGTTCTCTTGATAATTAATGCATATTGATCAAAATTAAAGAAATACTTCCCACACCAGGAATCGAACCAGGGCCACCTGGGTGAAAGCCATGTATCCTAACCACTAGACAATATGGGAGATATGATGGTGCGCATTATGATGGTTTATTAGTTCTCTTGATAATTAATGCATATTGATCAAAATTAAAGAAATACGTCCCACACCGGGAATCGAACCCGGGCCACCTGGGTGAAAGCCAGGTATCCTAACCACTAGACAATATGGGAGGTATGATGGTGCGCATTATGATGCTTTATTAGTTCTCTTGATAATTAATGCATATTGATCAAAATTAAAGAAATACTTCCCACACCGGGAATCGAACCCGGGCCACCTGGGTGAAAGCCAGGTATCCTAACCACTAGACAATATGGGAGATATAGTGCTGCGCATTATGATGCTTTATTAGTTCTCTTGATAATTAATGCATATTGATAAAAATTAAAGAAATAATTCCGACACCGGGAATCGAACCCAGGCCACCTGGGTGAAAGCCAGGTATCCTAACCACTAGACAATATGGGAGATATAATGGTGTGCATTATGATGCTTTATTAGTTCTCTTGATAATTAATGCATATTGATCAAAATTAAAGAAATACTTCCCACACCGGGAATCGAACCCGGGCCACCTGGGTGAAAGCCAGGTATCCTAACCACTAGACAATATGGGAGATATGATGGTGCGCATTATGATGGTTTCTTAGTTCTCTTCATAATTAATGCATATTGATCCAAATTAAAGATATACTTCCCACACCGGGAATCGAACCCGGGCCACCTGGGTGAAAGCCAGGTATCCTAACCACTAGACAATATGGGAGATATGATGATGCGCATTATGATCCTTCATTAGTTCTCTTGATAAGTAATGCATATTGATCAAAATTTAAGAAATACTTCCCACACCGGGAAGCGAACCCAGGCCACCTGGGTGAAAGCCAGGTATCCTAACCACTAGACAATATGGGAGATATGATGGTGTGCATTATGATGCTTTATTACTTCTCTTGATAATAATTGCATATTGATCAAAATTAAAGAAATACTTCCCATACCGGGAATCGAACCCGGGCCACCTGGGTGAAAGCCAGGTATCCTAACCACTAGACAATATGGGAGATATGATGGTGCGCATTATGATGGTTTATTAGTTCTCTTGATAATTAATGCATATTGATCAAAATTAAAGAAATACTTCCCACACCGGGAATGGACCCCGGGCCACCTGGGTGAAAGCCAGGTATCCTAACCACTAGACAATATGGGAGATATGATGGTGCGCATAATGATGCTTTATTAGTTCTCTTGATAATTAATGCATATTGATCAAAATTAAAGAAATACTTGCCACACCGGGAATCGAACCAGGGCCACCTGGGTGAAAGCCAGGTATCGTAACCACTAGACAATATGGGAGATATAGTGCTGCGCATTATGATGCTTTATTAGTTCTCTTGATAATTAATGCATATTGATAAAAATTAAAGAAATAATTCCGACACCGGGAATCGAACCCAGGCCACCTGGGTGAAAGCCAGGTATCCTAACCACTAGACAATATGGGAGATATAATGGTGTGCATTATGATGCTTTATTAGTTCTCTTGATAATTAATGCATATTGATCAAAATTAAAGAAATACTTCCCACACCGGGAATCGAACCCGGGCCACCTGGGTGAAAGCCAGGTATCCTAACCACTAGACAATATAGGAGATATGATGGTGCGCATTATGATGGTTTCTTAGTTCTCTTCATAATTAATGCATATTGATCCAAATTAAAGATATACTTCCCACACCGGGAATCGAACCCGGGCCACCTGGGTGAAAGCCAGGTATCCTAACCACTAGACAATATGGGAGATATGATGATGCGCATTATGATCCTTCATTAGTTCTCTTGATAAGTAATGCATATTGATCAAAATTTAAGAAATACTTCCCACACCGGGAATCGAACCCAGGCCACCTGGGTGAAAGCCAGGTATCCTAACCACTAGACAATATGGGAGATATGATGGTGTGCATTATGATGCTTTATTACTTCTCTTGATAATAATTGCATATTGATCAAAATTAAAGAAATACTTCCCATACCGGGAATCGAACCCGGGCCACCTGGGTGAAAGCCAGGTATCCTAACCACTAGACAATATGGTAGATATGATGGTGCGCATTATGATGGTTTATTAGTTCTCTTGATAATTAATGCATATTGATCAAAATTAAAGAAATACTTCCCACACCGGGAATGGACCCCGGGCCACCTGGGTGAAAGCCAGGTTTCCTAACCACTAGACAATATGGGAGATATGATGGTGCGCATAATGATGCTTTATTAGTTCTCTTGATAATTAATGCATATTGATCAAAATAAAAGAAATACTTCCCACACCGGGAATCGAACCCGGGCCACCTGGGTGAAAGGCAGGTATCCTAACCACTAGACAATATGGGAGATATAATGCTGAGCCTTATGATGCTTTATTAGTTCTCTTGATAATTAATGCATATTGATCAAAATTAAAGAAATACTTCCCACACCGGGAATCGAACCCGGGCCACCTGGGTGAAAGCCAGGTATCCTAACCACTAGACAATATGGGGGATATGATGCTGAGCCTTATGATGCTTTATTAGTTCTCTTGATAATTAATGCATATTGATCAAAATTAAAGAAATACTTCCCACACGGGGAATCGAACCCGGGCCACCTGGGTGAAAGGCAGGTATCCTAACCACTAGACAATATGGGGGATATGCTGCTGAGCCTTATGATGCTTTATTAGTTCTCTTGATAATTAATGCATATTGATCAAAATTAAAGAAATACTTCCCACACCGGGAATCGAACCCGGGCAACCTGGGTGAAAGCCAGGTATCCTAACCACTAGACAATATGGGAGATATGATGCTGAGCCTTATGATGCTTTATTAGTTCTCTTGATAATTAATGCATATTGATCAAAATTAAAGAAATACTTCCCACACCGGGAATCGAACCCGGGCCACATGTGTGAAAGCCAGGTATCCTAACCACTAGACAATATGGGAGATATGATGCTGAGCCTTATGATGCTTTATTAGTTCTCTTGATAATTAATGCATATTGATCAAAATTAAAGAAATACTTCCCACACCGGGAATCGAACCCGGGCCACCTGGGTGAAAGCCAGGTATCCTAACCACTAGACAATATGGGAGATATGATGCTGAGCCTTATGATGCTTTATTAGTTCTCTTGATAATTAATGCATATTGATCAAAATTAAAGAAATACTTCCCACACCGGGAATCGAACCCGGGCCACCTGGGTGAGAGCCAGGTATCCTAACCACTAGACAATATGGGAGATATGATGCTGAGCCTTATGATGCTTTATTAGTTCTCTTGATAATTAATGCATATTGATCAAAATTAAAGAAATACTTCCCACACCGGGAATCGAACCCGGGCCACCTGGGTGAAAGCCAGGTATCCTAAACACTAGACAATATGGGAGATATGATGCTGAGCCTTATGATGCTTTATTAGTTCTCTTGATAATTAATGCATATTGATCAAAATTAAAGAAATACTTCCCACACCGGGAATCGAACCCGGGCCACCTGGGTGAAAGCCAGGTATCCTAACTTCTAGACAATATGGGAGATATGATGCTGAGCCTTATGATTCTTTATTAGTTCTCTTGATAATTAATGCATATTGATCAAAATTAAAGAAATACTTCCCACACCGGGAATCGAACCCGGGCCACCTGGGTGAAAGGCAGGTATCCTAACCACTAGACAATATGGGAGATATGATGCTGAGCCTTATGATGCTTTATTAGTTCTCTTTATAATTAATGCATATTGATCAAAATTAAAGAAATACTTCCCACACCGGGAATCGAACCCGGGCCACCTGGGTGAAAGCCAGGTATCCTAACCACTAGACAATATGGGAGATATGAAGCTGAGCCTTATGATGCTTTATTAGTTCTCTTGATAATTAATGCATATTGATCAAAATTAAAGAAATACTTCCCACACCTGGAATCGAACCCGGGCTACCTCGGTGAAAGGCAGGCATCCTAACCACTAGACAATATGGGGGATATGAGGCTGAGCCTTATAATGCTTTATTAGTTCTCTTGATAATTAATGCATATTGATCAAAATTAAAGAAATACTTCCCACACCGGGAATCGAACCCGGGCCACCTGGGTGAAAGGCAGGTATCCTAACCACTAGACAATATGGGGGATATGATGCTGAGCCTTATGATGCTTTATTAGTTCTCTTGATAATTAATGCATATTGATCAAAATTAAAGAAATACTTCCCACACTGGGAATCGAACCCGGGCCACCTGGGTGAAAGCCAGGTATCCTAACCACTAGACAATATGGGAGATATGATGCTGAGCCTTATGATGCTTTATTAGTTCTCTTGATAATTAATGCATATTGATCAAAATTAAAGAAATACTTCCCACACCGGGAATCGAACCCGGGCCACATGTGTGAAAGCCAGGTATCCTAACCACTAGACAATATGGGAGATATGATGCTGAGCCTTATGATGCTTTATTAGTTCTCTTGATAATTAATGCATATTGATCAAAATTAAAGAAATACTTCCCACACCGGGAATCGAACCCGGGCCACCTGGGTGAAAGCCAGGTATCCTAACCACTAGACAATATGGGAGATATGATGCTTAGCCTTATGATGCTTAATTAGTTCTCTTGATAATTAATGCATATTGATCAAAATTAAAGAAATACTTCCCTCACCGGGAATCGAACCCAGACAACCTGGGTGAAAGCCAGGTATCCAAACCACTAGACAATATGAAAGATATGATGCTGAGCCTTATGATGCTTTATTAGTTCTCTTGATAATTAATGCATATTGATCAAAATTAAAGAAATACTTCCCACACCGGGAATCGAACCCTGGCAACCTGGGTGAAAGCCAGGTATCCTAACCACTAGACAATATGGGAGATATGATGCTGAGCCTTATGATGCTTTATTAGTTCTCTTGATAATTAATGCATATTGATCAAAACTAAAGAAATACTTCCCACACCTGGAATCGAACCCGGGCTACCTCGGTGAAAGGCAGGTATCCTAACCACTAGACAATATGGGGGATATGATGCTGAGCCTTATGATGCTTTATTAGTTCTCTTGATAATTAATGCATATTGATCAAAATTAAAGAAATACTTCCCACACCGGGAATCGAACCCGGGCCACCTGGGTGAAAGGCAGGTATCCTAACCACTAGACAATATGGGGGATATAATGCTGAGCCTTATGATGCTTTATTAGTTCTCTTGATAATTAATGCATATTGATCAAAATTAAATAAATACTTCCCACACCGGGAATCGAACCCGGGCCACTTGGGTGAAAGCCAGGTATCCTAACCACTAGACAATATGGGAGATATGATGCTGAGCCTTATGATGCTTTATTAGTTCTCTTGAGTATTAATGCATATTGATCAAAATTAAAGAAATACTTCCCACACCGGGAATCGAACCCGGGCCACATGGGTGAAAGCCAGGCATCCTAACCACTAGACAATATGGGAGATATGATGGTGTGCCTTATGATGCTTTATTAGTTCTCTTGATAATTAATGCATATTGATCAAAATTAAAGAAATACTTCCCACACCGGGAATCGAACCCGGGCCACCTGGGTGAGAGCCAGGTATCTTAACCACTAGACAATATGGGAGATATGATGCTGAGCCGTATGATGCTTTATTAGTTCTCTTGATAATTAATGCATATTGATCAAAATTAAAGAAATACTTCCCACACCGGGAATCGAACACGGGCAACCTGGGTGAAAGCCAGGTATCTTAACCACTAGACAATATGGGAGATATGATGCTGAGCCTTATGATGCTTTATTAGTTCTCTTGATAATTAATGCATATTGATCAAAATTTAAGAAATACTTCCCACACCGGGAATCGAACCCGGGCCACCTGGGTGAGAGCCAGGTATCCTAACCACTAGACAATATGGGAGATATGATGGTGTGCATTATGATGCTTTATTAGTTCTCTTCATCATTAATGCATATTCATCAAAATTAAAGAAATACTTCCCACACCGGGAATCGAACCCGGGCCACCTGGGTGAAAGCCAGGTATCTTAACCACTAGACAATATGGGAGATATGATGCTGAGCCTTATGATGCTTTATTAGTTCTCTTGATAATTAATGTATATTGATCAAACTTAAAGAAATACTTCCCACACCGGGAATCGAACCCGGGCCACCTGGGTGAAAGCCAGGTATCCTAACCACTAGACAATATGGGAGATATGATGCTGAGCCTTATGATGCTTTATTAGTTCTCTTGATAATTAATGCATATTGATCAAAATTTAAGAAATACTTCCCATACCGGGAATCGAACCCGGGCCACCTGAGGGAAAGCCAGGTATCTTAACCACTAGACAATATGGGAGATATGATGCTGAGCCTTATGATGCTTTATTAGTTCTCTTGATAATTAATGCATATTGATCAAAATTAAAGAAATACTTCCCACACCGGGAATCGAACCCGGGCCACCTGGGTGAGAGCCAGGTATCTTAACCACTAGACAATATGGGTAATATGATGCTGAGCTTTATGATGCTTTATTAGTTCTCTTGATAATTAATGCATATTGATCAAAATTAAAGAAATACTTCCCACACCGGGAATCGAACACGGGCCACCTGGGTGAAACCCAGGTATCTTAACCACTAGACAATATGGGAGATATGATGCTGAGCCTTATGATGCTTTATTAGTTCTCTTGATAATTAATGCATATTGATCAAAATTTAAGAAAAACTTCCCACACCGGGAATCGAACCCGGGCCACCTGGGTGAGAGCCAGGTATCCTAACCACTAGACAATATGGGCGATATGATGGTGTGCATTATGATGCTTTATTAGTTCTCTTCATCATTAATGCATATTCATCAAAATTAAAGAAATACTTCCCACACCGGGAATCAGACCCGGGCCACCTGGGTGAAAGCCAGGTATCCTAACCACTAGACAATATGGGAGATATGATGGTGAGCCTTATGATGCTTTATTAGTTCTCTTGATAATTAATGCATATTGATCAAAATTAAAGAAATACTTCCCACACCGGGAATCGAACCCAGGCCACCTGGGTGAGAGCCAGGTATCTTAGCCACTAGACAATATGGGAGATATGATGCTGAGCCTTATGATGCTTTATTAGTTCTCTTGATAATTAATGCATATTGATCAAAATTAAAGAAATACTTCCGACACCGGGAATCGAACCCGGGCCACCTGGGTGAAAGGCAGGTATCCTACTCACTAGACAATATGGGAGATATGATGCTGAGCCTTATGATGCTTTATTAGCTCCTTTGATAATTAATGCATATTGATCAAAATTAAAGAAATACTTCCCACACCGGGAATCGAACCCGGGCCACCTGGGTGAGAGCCAGGTATCCTAACCACTAGACAATATGGGAGGTATGATGCTGAGCCTTATGATGCTTTATTAGTTCCCTTGATAATTAATGCATATTGATCAAAATTAAAGAAATACTTCCCACACCGGGAATCAGACCCGGGCCACCTGGGTGAAAGCCAGGTATCCTAACCACTAGACAATATGGGAGATATGATGGTGAGCCTTATGATGCTTTATTAGTTCTCTTGATAATTAATGCATATTGATCAAAATTAAAGAAATACTTCCCACACCGGGAATCGAACCCAGGCCACCTGGGTGAGAGCCAGGTATCTTAGCCACTAGACAATATGGGAGATATGATGCTGAGCCTTATGATGCTTTATTAGTTCTCTTGATAATTAATGCATATTGATCAAAATTAAAGAAATACTTCCCACACCGGGAATCGAACCCGGGCCACCTGGGTGAAAGCCAGGTATCCTAACTACTAGACAATATGGGAGATATGATGCTGAGCCTTATGATGCTTTATTAGTTCTCTTGATAATTAATGCATATTGATCAAAATTAAAGAAATACTTCCCACACCGGGAATCGAACCCGGGCCACCTGGGTGAGAGCCAGGTATCCTAACCACTAGACAATATGGGAGATATGATGCTGAGCCTTATGATGCTTTATTAGTTCTCTTGATAATTAATGCATATTGATCAAAATTAAAGAAATACTTCCCATACCGGGAATCGAACCCGGGCCACCTGAGGGAAAGCCAGGTATCTTAACCACTAGACAATATGGGAGATATGATGCTGAGCCTTATGATGCTTTATTAGTTCTCTTGATAATTAATGCATATTGATCAAAATTAAAGAAATACTTCCCACACCGGGAATCGAACCCGGGCCACCTGGGTGAGAGCCAGGTATCTTAACCACTAGACAATATGGGTAATATGATGCTGAGCTTTATGATGCTTTATTAGTTCTCTTGATAATTAATGCATATTGATCAAAATTAAAGAAATACTTCCCACACCGGGAATCGAACACGGGCCACCTGGGTGAAACCCAGGTATCTTAACCACTAAACAATATGGGAGATATGATGCTGAGCCTTATGATGCTTTATTAGTTCTCTTGATAATTAATGCATATTGATCAAAATTTAAGAAAAACTTCCCACACCGGGAATCGAACCCGGGCCACCTGGGTGAGAGCCAGGTATCCTAACCACTAGACAATATGGGCGATATGATGGTGTGCATTATGATGCTTTATTAGTTCTCTTCATCATTAATGCATATTCATCAAAATTAAACAAATACTTCCCACACCGGGAATCGAACCCGGGCCACCTGGGTGAAAGCCAGGTATCTTAACCACTAGACAATATGGGAGATATGATGCTGAGCCTTATGATGCTTTATTAGTTCTCTTGATAATTAATGTATATTGATCAAACTTAAAGAAATACTTCCAACACCGGGAATCGAATCCGGGCCACCTGGTTGAAAGCCAGGTATCCTAACCACTAGACAATATGGGAGATATGATGCTGAGCCTTATGATGCTTTATTAGTTCTCTTGATAATTAATGCATATTGATCAAAATTAAAGAAATACTTCCCACACCGGGAATCGAACCCGGGCCACCTGGGTGAAAGCCAGGTATCCTAACCACTAGACAATATGGGAGATATGATGGTGAGCCTTATGATGCTTTATTAGTTCTCTTGATAATTAATGCATATTGATCAAAATTAAAGAAATACTTCCCACACCGGGAATCGAACCCGGGCCACCTGGGTGAAAGCCAGGTATCCTAACCACTAGACAATATAGGAGATATGATGCTGAGCCTTATGATGCTTTATTAGTTCTCTTGATAATTAATGCATATTGATCAAAATTTAAGAAATACTTCCCACACCGGGAATCGAACCCGGGCGACCTGGGTGAAAGGCAGGTATCCTAACCACTAGACAATATGGGAGATATGATGCTGAGCCTTGTGATGCTTTATTAGTTCTCTTGATAATTAATGCATATTGATCAAAATTAAAGAAATACTTCCCACACCGGGAATCGAACCCGGGCCACCTGGGTGAGAGCCAGGTATGCTAACCACTAGACAATATGGGAGGTATGATGCTGAGCCTTATGATGCTTTATTAGTTCCCTTGATAATTAATGCATATTGATCAAAATTAAAGAAATACTTCCCACACCGGGAATCAGACCCGGGCCACCTGGGTGAAAGCCAGGTATCCTAACCACTAGACAATATGGGAGATATGATGGTGAGCCTTATGATGCTTTATTAGTTCTCTTGATAATTAATGCATATTGATCAAAATTAAAGAAATACTTCCCACACCGGGAATCGAACCCAGGCGACCTGGGTGAGAGCCAGGTATCTTAACCAGTAGACAATATGGGAGATATGATGCTGAGCCTTATGATGCTTTATTAGTTCTCTTGATAATTAATGCATATTGATCAAAATTAAAGAAATACTTCCCACACCGGGAATCGAACCCGGGCCACCTGGGTGAAAGCCAGGTATCCTAACCACTAGACAATATGGGAGATATGATGCTGAGCCTTATGATGCTTTATTAGTTCTCTTGATAATTAATGCATATTGATCAAAATTTAAGAAATACTTCCCACACCGGGAATCGAACCCGGGCGACCTGGGTGAAAGCCAGGTATCCTAACCACTAGACAATATGGGAGATATGATGCTGAGCCTTATGATGCTTTATTAGTTCTCTTGATAATTAATGCATATTGATCAAAATTTAAGAAATACTTCCCACACCGGGAATCGAACCCGGGCCACCTGGGTGAAAGGCAGGTATCCTAACCACTAGACAATATGGGAGATATGATGCTGAGCCTTATGATGCTTTATTAGTTCTCTTGATAATTAATGCATATTGATCAAAATTTAAGAAATACTTCCCACACCGGGAATCGAACCCGGGCGACCTGGGTGAAAGGCAGGTATCTTAACCACTAGACAATATGGGAGATATGATGCTGAGCCTTATGATGCTTTATTAGTTCTCTTGATAATTAATGCATATTGATCAAAATTTAAGAAATACTTCCCACACCGGGAATCGAACCCGGGCGACCTGGGTGAAAGGCAGGTATCTTAACCACTAGACAATATGGGAGATATGAGGCTGAGCCTTATGATGCTTTATTAGTTCTCTTGATAATTAATGCATATTGATCAAAATTTAAGAAATACTTCCCACACCGGGAATCGAACCCAGGCCACCTGGGTGAAAGGCCGGTATCCTAACCACTAGACAATATGGGAGATATGATGCTGAGCCTTATGATGCTTTATTAGTTCTCTTGATAATTAATGCATATTGATCAAAATTAAAGAAATACTTCCCACACCGGGAATCGAACCCGGGCCACCTGGGTGAAAGCCAGGTATCTTAACCACTAGACAATATGGGAGATATGATGCTGAGCCTTATGATGCTTTATTAGTTCTCTTGATAATTAATGCATATTGATCAAAATTAAAGAAATACTTCCCACACCGGGAATCGAACCCGGGCCACCTGGGTGAGAGCCAGGTATCCTAACCACTAGACAATATGGGAGGTATGATGCTGAGCCTTATGATGCTTTATTAGTTCCCTTGATAATTAATGCATATTGATCAAAATTAAAGAAATACTTCCCACACCGGGAATCAGACCCGGGCCACCTGGGTGATAGCCAGGTATCCTAACCACTAGACAATATGGGAGATATGATGGTGAGCCTTATGATGCTTTATTAGTTCTCTTGATAATTAATGCATATTGATCAAAATTAAAGAAATACTTCCCACACCGGGAATCGAACCCAGGCCACCTGGGTGAGAGCCAGGTATCTTAACCACTAGACAATATGGGAGATATGATGCTGAGCCTTATGATGCTTTATTAGTTCTCTTGATAATTAATGCATATTGATCAAAATTAAAGAAATACTTCCCACACCGGGAATCGAACCCGGGCCACCTGGGTGAAAGCCAGGTATCCTAACCACTAGACAATATGGGAGATATGATGCTGAGCCTTATGATGCTTTATTAGTTCTCTTGATAATTAATGCATATTGATCAAAATTAAAGAAATACTTCCCACACCGGGAATCGAACCCGGGCGACCTGGGTGAAAGGCAGGTATCCTAACCACTAGACAATATGGGAGATATGATGCTGAGCCTTATGATGCTTTATTAGTTCTCTTGATAATTAATGCATATTGATCAAAATTTAAGAAATACTTCCCACACCGGGAATCGAACCCGGGCCACCTGGGTGAAAGCCAGGTATCCTAACCACTAGACAATATAGGAGATATGATGCTGAGCCTTATGATGCTTTATTAGTTCTCTTGATAATTAATGCATATTGATCAAAATTTAAGAAATACTTCCCACACCGGGAATCGAACCCGGGCGATCTGGGTGAAAGGCAGGTATCCTAACCACTAGACAATATGGGAGATATGATGCTGAGCCTTATGATGCTTTATTAGTTCTCTTGATAATTAATGCATATTGATCAAAATTTAAGAAATACTTCCCACACCGGGAATCGAACCCGGGCCACCTGGGTGAAAGGCAGGTTTCCTAATCACTAGACAATATGGGAGATATGATGCTGAGCCTTATGATGCTTTATTAGTTCTCTTGATAATTAATGCATATTGATCAAAATTAAAGAAATACTTCCCACACCGGGAATCGAACCCGGGCCACCTGGGTGAGAGCCAGGTATCCTAACCACTAGACAATATGGGAGGTATGATGCCGAGCCTTATGATGCTTTATTAGTTCCCTTGATAATTAATGCATATTGATCAAAATTAAAGAAATACTTCCCACACCGGGAATCAGACCCGGGCCACCTGGGTGAAAGCCAGGTATCCTAACCACTAGACAATATGGGAGATATGATGCTGAGCCTTATGATGCTTTATTAGGTCTCTTGATAATTAATGCATATTGATAAAAATTAAAGAAATACTTCCCACACCGGGAATCGAACCCGGGCCACCTGGGTGAGAGCCAGGTATCCTAACCACTAGACAATATGGGAGATATGATGGTGTGCATTATGATGCTTTATTAGTTCTCTTCATCATTAATGCATATTCATCAAAATTAAAGAAATACTTCCCACACCGGGAATCGAACCCGGGCCACCTGGGTGAAAGCCAGGTATCTTAACCACTAGACAATATGGGAGATATGATAATGCGTATTATGATTCTTTATAAGTTCTCTTCATAATTAATGCATATTGATCAAAATTAAAGAAATACTTCCCACACCGGGAATCGAACCTGGGCCACCTGGGTGAAAGCCAGGTATCTTAACCACTAGACATTATGGGAGATATGATGCTAAGCCTTATGATGCTTTATTAGTTCTCTTGATAATTAATGCATATTGATCAAAATTAAAGAAATACTTCCCACACCGGGAATCGAACCAGGGCCACCTGGGTGAAAGCCAGGTATCTTAACCACTAGACAATATGGGAGATATGATGGTGCGCATTATGATTCTTTATAAGTTCTCTTCATAATAGATGCATATTGATAAAAATTAAAGAAATACTTCCCACACCGGGAATCGAACCCGGGCCACGTGGGTGAGAGCCAGGTATCTTAACCACTAGACAATATGGGAGATATGATGCTGAGCCTTATGATGCTTTATTAGTTCTCTTGATAATTAATGCATATTGATCAAAATTAAAGAAATACTTCCCACACCGGGAATCGAACCCGGGCCACCTGGGTGAAAGCCAGGTATCCTAACCACTAGACAATATAGGAGATATGATGCTGAGCCTTATGATGCTTTATTAGTTCTCTTGATAATTAATGCATATTGATCAAAATTTAAGAAATACTTCCCACACCGGGAATCGAACCCGGGCGACCTGGGTGAAAGGCAGGTATCCTAACCACTAGACAATATGGGAGATATGATGCTGAGCCTTATGATGCTTTATTAGTTCTCTTGATAATTAATGCATATTGATCAAAATTTAAGAAATACTTCCCACACCGGGAATCGAACCCGGGCCACCTGGGTGAAAGGCAGGTATCCTAACCACTAGACAATATGGGAGATATGATGCTGAGCCTTATGATGCTTTATTAGTTCTCTTGATAATTAATGCATATTGATCAAAATTAAAGAAATACTTCCCACACCGGGAATCGAACCCGGGCCACCTGGGGGAGAGCCAGGTATCCTAACCACTAGACAATATGGGAGGTATGATGCTGAGCCTTATGATGCTTTATTAGTTCCCTTGATAATTAATGCATATTGATCAAAATTAAAGAAATACTTCCCACACCGGGAATCAGACCCGGGACACATGGGTGAAAGCCAGGTATCCTAACCACTAGACAATATGGGAGATATGATGGTGAGCCTTATGATGCTTTATTAGTTCTCTTGATAATTAATGCATATTGATCAAAATTAAAGAAATACTTCCCACACCGGGAATCGAACCCAGGCCACCTGGTTGAGAGCCAGGTATCTTAACCACTAGACAATATGGGAGATATGATGCTGAGCCTTATGATGCTTTATTAGTTCTCTTGATAATTAATGCATATTGATCAAAATTAAAGAAATACTTCCCACACCGGGAATCGAACCCGGGCGACCTGGGTGAAAGGCAGGTATCCTAACCACTAGACAATATGGGAGATATGATGCTGAGCCTTATGATGCTTTATTAGTTCTCTTGATAATTAATGCATATTGATCAAAATTTAAGAAATACTTCCCACACCGGGAATCGAACCCGGGCGACCTGGGTGAAAGGCAGGTATCTAAACCACTAGACAATATGGGAGATATGATGCTGAGCCTTATGATGCTTTATTAGTTCTCTTGATAATTAATGCATATTGATCAAAATTTAAGAAATACTTCCCACACCGGGAATCGAACCCAGGCCACCTGGGTGAAAGGCAGGTAACCTAACCACTAGACAATATGGGAGATATGATGCTGAGCCTTATGATGCTTTATTAGTTCTCTTGATAATTAATGCATATTGATCAAAATTAAAGAAATACTTCCCACACCGGGAATCGAACCCGGGCCACCTGGGTGAAAGCCAGGTATCTTAACCACTAGACAATATGGGAGATATGATGCTGAGCCTTATGATGCTTTATTAGTTCTCTTGATAATTAATGCATATTGATAAAAATTAATGAAATACTTCCCACACCGGGAATCGAACCCGGGCCACCTGGGTGAGAGCCAGGTATCCTAAACACTAGACAATATGGGAGATATGATGGTGCGCATTATGATGCTTTATTACTTCTCTTGATAATTAATGCATATTGATCAAAATTAAAGACATACTTCCCACACCGGGAATCGAACCCGGGCCACCTGGGTGAGAGCCAGGTATCCTAACCACTAGACAATATGGGAGATATGATGGTGCGCATTATGATGCTTCATTACTTCTCTTGATAATTAAGGCATATTGATCAAAATTAAAGAAATACTTCCCACACCGGCAACCGAACCCAGGCCACCTGCGTGAGAGCCAGGTATCCTAACCACTAGACAATAAGGGAGATATGATGGTGTGCATTATGATGCTTTATTAGTTCTCTTGATAATTAATGCATATTGATCAAAATTAAAGAAATACTTCCCACACCGGGAATCGAACCCGGGCCACCTGGGTGAAAGCCAGGTATCCTAACCACTAGACAATATGGGAGATATGATGGTGCGCATTATGATGCTTTATTAGTTCTCTTGATAATTAATGCATATTGATCAAAATTAAAGAAATACTTCCCACACCGGGAATCGAACCCGGGCCACCAGGGTGAGAGCCAGGTATCCTAACCACTAGACAATATGGGAGATATGATGGTGCGCATTATGATGCTTTATTACTTCTCTTGATAATTAAGGCATATTGATCAAAATTAAAGAAATACTTCCCACACCGGGAACCGAACCCGGGCCACCTGGGTGAGAGCCAGGTATCGTAACCACTAGACAATATGGGAGATATGATGGTGCGCATTATGATGCTTTATGAGTTCTCTTGATGATTAATGCATATTGATCAAAATTAAAGAAATACTTCCCACACGGGGAATCGAACCCGGGTCACCTGGGTGAAAGCCAGGTATCCTAACCACTCAGCAATATGGGAGATATGATGGTGCGCATTATGATGCTTTATTACTTCTCTTGATAATTAATGCATATTGATCAAAATTAAAGAAATACTTCCCACACAAGGAATCGAACTCGGGCCACCTGGGTGAAAGACAGGTATCCTAACCACTAGACAATATGGGAGATATGATGGTGCGCATTATGATGCTTTATTAGTTCTCTTGATAATTAATGCATATTGATCAAAATTTAAGAAATACTTCCCACACCGGAAATCGAACCCAGGCCACCTAGGTGAGAGCCAGGTATCCTAAACACTAGACAATATAGGAGATATGATGGTGCACATTATGATGCTTTATTAGTTCTCTTCATAATTAATGCATATTGATCAAAATTTAAGAAATACTTCCCACACCCGGAATCGAACCCGGGCCACCTAGGTGAAAGCCAGGTATCCTAACCACTAGACAATATGGGAGATATGATGATGCGCATTATGATGCTTTATTAGTTCTCTTCATAATTAATGCATATTGATCAAAATTTAAGAAATACTTCCCACACCGGGAATCGAACCCGGGCCACTTTGGTGAAAGCCAGGTATCCTAACCACTAGACAATATGGGAAATATGATGGTGCGCATTATGATGCTTTATTAGTTATCTTAATAATTAATGCATATTGATCAAAATTAAAGAAATACTTCCCACACCGGGAATCGAACCTGGGCCACCTGGGTGAAAGCCAGGTATCCTAACCCCTAGACAATATCTTGAGATATGATGGTGCGCATTATGATGCTTTATTAGTTCTCCTCATAATTAATGCATATTGATCAAAATTTAAGAAATACTTCCCACACTGGGAATCGAACCCAGGCCACCTGGGTGAGAGCCCGGTATCCTAACCACTAGACAATATGGGAGATATGATGCTGCGCATTATGATGCTTTATTAGTTCTCTTAATAATTAATGCATATTGATCAAAATTTAAGAAATACTTCCCACACCGGGAATCGAACCTGGGCCCCATGGGTGAAAGCCAGGTATCCTAACCAATAGACAATATGGGAGATATGATGGTGCGCATTATGATGCTTTATTAGTTCTCTTCATAATTAATGCATATTGATCAAAATTTAAGAAATACTTCCCACACCGGGAATCGAACCCGGGCTACCTGGGTGAAAGCAAGGTATCCTAACCACTAGACAATATGGGAGATATGATGATGCTCATTATGATGCTTTATTAGTTCTCTTGATAATTAATGCATATTGATCAAAATTTAAGAAATACTTCCCACACCGGGAATCGAACCTGGGCCACCTGGGTGAAAGCCAGGTATCCTAACCAATAGACAATATGGGAGATATGATGATGATCATTATGATGCTTTATTAGTTCTCTTAATAATTAATGCATATTGATCAAAATTTAAGAAATACTTCCCACACCGGGAATCGAACCTGGGCCACCTGGGTGAAAGCCAGGTATCCTAACCAATAGACAATATGGGAGATATGATGATGCTCATTGTGATGCTTTATTAGTTCTCTTAATAATTAATGCATATTGATCAAAATTTAAGAAATACTTCCCACACCGGGAATCGAACCTGGGCCACCTGGGTGAAAGCCAGGTATCCTAACCAATAGACAATATGGGAGATATGATGGTGCGCATTATGATGGTTTATTAGTTCTCTTGATAATTAATGCATATTGATCAAAATTAAAGAAATACTTCCCACACCGGGAATAAAACATGGGCCACCTGGGTGAGAGCCAGGTATCCTAACCCCTAGACAATATGGGAGATATGATGGTGCGCATTATGATGCTTTATTAGTTCTCTTCATAATTAATGCATATTGTACAAAATTAAAGAAATAATTCCCACACCGGGAATCGAACACGGGCCACCTGGGTGAGAGCCAGGTATCCTAACCACTAGACAATAAGGGAGATATGATGGTGCGCATTATGATGCTTTATTAGTTCTCTTGAAAATTAATGCATATTGATCAAAATTTAAGAAATACTTCACACACCGGGAATCGAACCCGGGCCACCTGGGTGAGAGCCAGGTATCCTAACCACTAGACAATATGGGAGATATGATTGTGTGCATTATGATGCATTATTATTTCTCTTGATAATTAATGCATATTGAGCAAGATTAAAGAAATACTTCTCACACCGGGAATCGAACTCGGGCCACCTGGGTGAGAGCCAGGTATCCTAACCACTAGACAATATGGGAGATATGATGGTGCGCAATATGATGCTTTATTAGTTCTCTTGATAATTAATGCATATTGATCAAAATTTAAAGAAATACTTTCCACACCGGGAATCGAACCCGGGCCTCCTGGGTGAGAGCCAGGTATCCTAACCACTAGACAATATGGGGATATGATGGTGTGCATTATGATGCTTTATTAGTTCTCTTGATAATTAATGCATATTGATCAAAATTAAAGAAATACTTATCACACCGGGAATCGAACCCGGGCCACCTGAGTGAGAGCCAGGTATCCTAACCACTAAACAATATGGGAGATATGATGGTGCACATTATGATGCTGTATTAGTTATCTTGATAATTAATGCATATTGATCAAAATTAAAGAAATACTTCCCACACCGGGAATCGAACCCGGGCCACCTGGGTGAGAGCCAGGTATCCTAACCACTAGACAATATGGGAGATATGATGTTGTGCATTATGATGCTTTATTAGTTCTCTTGACAATTAATGCATATTGATCAAAATTAAAGAACTACTGCCAACACCGGGCATCGAACCCGGGCCACCTGGGTGAAAGCCAGGTATCCTAACCACTAGACAATATGTGAGATATGATGGTGCGTATTATGATGCTTTATTAGTTCTCTTGATAATTAATGCATATTGATCAAAATTAAAGAAATACTTCCCACACCGGGAATCGAACCCGGGCCACCTGGGTGAGAGCCAGGTATCCTAACCACTAGACAATATGGGAGATATGATGGTGCGCATTATGATGGTTTATTAGTTCTCTTGATAATTAATGCATATTGATCAAAATTAAAGAAATACTTCTCACACCGGGAATCGAACCCGGGCCACCTGGGTGAAAGCCAGGTATCCTAACCACTAGACAATATGGGAGATATGAGTGTGCGCATTATGATGCTTTATTAGTTCTCTTGATAATTAATGCATATTGATCAAAATTAAAGAAATACTTCCCACACCGGAAATCGAACCCGGGCCACCTGGGTGAGAGCCAGGTATCCTAACCACTAGACAATATGGGAGATATGGTGGTGCGCATTATGATGCTTTATTAGTTCTCTTGATAATTAATGCATATTGATCAAAATTAAAGAAATACTTCCCACACCGGGAATCGAACCCGGGCTACCTGGGTGAGAGCCAGGTATCCTAACCACTAGATAATATGGGAGATATGATGGTGCGCATTATGATGCTTTATTAGTTCTCTTGATAATTAATGCATATTGATCAAAATTAAAGAAGTACTTCCCACACCGGGAATCGAACCCGGGCCACCTGGGTGAAAGCCAGGTATCCTAACCACTAGACAATATATGGGATATGATGATGCGCATTATGATGCTTTATTAGTTCTCTTGATAATTAATGCATATTGATCAAAATTAAAGAAATACTTCCCACACCGGGAATCGTACCCGGCCACCTGGGTGAAAGCCAGGTATCCTAACCACTAGACAATATGGGAGATATGATGATGCGCATTATGATGCTTTATTAGTTCTCTTGATAATTAATGCATATTGATCAAAATTAAAGAAATACTTCCCACACCGGAAATCGTACCCGGGCAACCTGGGTGAAAGCCAGGTATCCTAACCACTAGACAATATGGGAGATATGATGATGCGCATTATGATGCTTTATTAGTTCTCTTGATAATTAATGCATATTGATCAAAATTTAAGAAATACTTCCCACACCGGGAATCGTACACGGCCACCTCGGTGAAAGCCAGGTATCCTAACCACTAGACAATATGGGAGATATGATGATGCGCATTATGATGCTTTATTAGTTCTCTTGATAATTAATGCATATTGATCAAACATTAAAGAAATACTTCCCACACCGGGAATCGAACCTGGGCCCCCTGGGTGAGAGCCAGGTATCCTAAACACTAGACAATATGGGAGATATGATGGTGCGCATTATGATGCTTTATTAGTTCTATTGATAATTAATGCATATTGATCAAAATTAAAGAAATACTTCCCACACCAGGAATCGAACCCGGGCCACCTGGGTGCGAGCCAGTTATCCTAACCACTAGACAATATGGGAGATATGATGAGGCGCATTATGATGCTTTATTAGTTCTCTTGATAATTAATGCATATTGATCAAAATTAAAGAAATACTTCCCACACCGGGAATCGTACCCGGCCCACCCGGGTGAAAGCCAGGTATCCTAACCACTAGACAATAAGGGAGATATGATGGTGTGCATTATGATGCTTTATTAGTTCTCTTGATAATTAATGCATATTGATCAAAATTAAAGAAATACTTCCCACACCGGGAATCGAACCTGGGCCACCTGGGTGAGAGCCAGGTATCGTTACCACTAGACAATATGGGAGATATGATGGTGCGCATTATGATGCTTTATTAGTTCTCTTGATAATTAATGCATATTGATCAAAATTAAAGAAATACTTCCCACACTGGGAATCGAACCCGGGCCACCTGGGTGAGAGCCAGGTATCCTAACCACTAGACAATATGGGAGATATGATGGTGCGCATTATGATGCTTTATTACTTCTCTTGATAATTAATGCATATTGATCAAAATTAAAGACATACTTCCCACACCAGGAATCGAACCCGGGCCACCTGGGTGAGAGCCAGGTATCCTAACCACTAGACAATATGGGAGATATGATGGTGCGCATTATGATGCTTTATTAGTTCTCTTGATAATTAATGCATATTGATCAAAATTTAAGAAATACTTCCCACACCGGAAATCGAACCCGGGCCACCTGGGTGAGAGCCAGGTATCCGTACCACTAGACAATATGGGAGATATGATGGTGCGCATTATGATGCTTTATTACTTCTCTTGATAATTAATGCATATTGATCAAAATTTAAGAAATACTTCCCACACCGGGAATCGAACCCAGGCAACCTAGGTGAGAGCCAGGTATCCTAAACACTTGACAATATGGGAGATATGATGGTGCGCATTATGATGCTTTATTACTTCTCTTGATAATTAATGCATATTGATCAAAATTAAAGAAATACTTCCCACACCGGGAATCGAACCCGGGCCACCTGGGTGAGAGCCAGGTATCCTAACCACTAGACAATATGGGAGATATTATCTTGTGCATTATGATGCTTTATTACTTCTCTTGATAATTAATGCATATTGATCAAAATTAAAGAAATACTTCCCACACCGGGAATCGAACCCGGGCCACCTGGGTGAAAGCCAGGTATCCTAACCACTAGACAATATGGGAGATATGATGGTGCGCATTATGATGCTTTATTACTTCTCTTGATAATTAAGGCATATTGATCAAAATTAAAGAAATACTTCCCACACCGGGAACCGAACCCGGGCCACCTGGGTGAGAGCCAGGTATCCTAACCACTAGACAATAAGGTAGATATGATGGTGCGCATTATGATGGTTTATTAGTTCTCTTGATAATTAATGCATATTGATCAAAATTAAAGAAATACTTCCCACACCGGGAATCGAACCCTTGCCACCTGGGTGAGAGCCAGGTATCGTAACCACTAGACAATATGGGAGATATGATGGTGCGCATTATGATGCTTTATTAGTTCTCTTGATAATTAATGCATATTGATCAAAATTAAAGAAATATTCCCACACCGGGAATCGAACCCGGGCCACCTGGGTGAGAGCCAGGTATCGTAACCACTAGACAATATGGGAGATATGATGGCGCGCATTATGATGCTTTATTACTTCTCTTGATAATTAATGCATATTGATCAAAATTAAAGAAATACTTCCCACACCGGGTATCGAACCCGGGCCACCCGGGTGAAAGCCAGGTATCCTAACCACTAGACAATATGGGAGATATGATGGCGCGCATTATGATGCTTTATTACTTCTCTTGATAATTAATGCATATTGATCAAAATTAAAGAAATACTTCCCACACCGGGAATCGAACCCGGGCCACCTGGGTGAAAGCCAGGTATCCTAACCACTAGACAATATGGGAGATATGATGGTGCGCATTATGATGCTTTATTACTTCTCTTGATAATTAATGCATATTGATCAAAATTAAAGAAATACTTCCCACACCGGGAATCGAACCCGGGCCACCCGGGTGAAAGCCAGGTATCCTAACCACTAGACAATATAGGAGATATGATGGTGTGCATTATGATGCTTTATTAGTTCTCTTGATAATTAATGCATATTGATCAAAATTAAAGAAATACTTCCCACACCAGGAATCGAACCCGGGCCACCTGCTTGAGAGCCAGGTATCGTAACCACTAGACAATATGGGAGATATGATGGTGCGCATTATGATGCTTTATTAGTTCTCTTGATGATTAATGCATATTGATCAAAATTAAAGAAATACTTCCCACACCGGGAATCGAACCCGGGCCACCTGGGTGAAAGCTAGGTATCCTAACCACTCAACAATATGGGAGATATGATGGTGCGCATTATGATTCTTTATTACTTCTCTTGATAATTAATGCATATTGATCAAAATTAAAGAAATACTTCCCACACCGGGAATCGAACCCGGGCCACCTGGGTGAGAGCCAGGTATCGTAACCACTAGACAATATGGGAGATATCGTGGTGCGCATTATGATGCTTTATTACTTCTCTTGATAATTAATGCATATTGATCAAAATTAAAGAAATACTTCCCACACCGGGAATCGAACCCGGCCCACCCGGGTGAAAGCCAGGTATCCTAACCACGAGACAATAAGGGAGATATGATGGTGTGCATAATGATGCTTTATTAGTTCTCTTGATAATTAATGCATATTGATCAAAATTAAAGAAATACTTCCCACACCGGGAATCGAACCTGGGCCACCTGGGTGAGAGCCAGGTAGCGTAACCACTAGACAATATGGGAGATATGATGGTGCACATTATGATGCTTTATTAGTTCTCTTGATAATTAATGCATATTGATCAAAATTAAAGAAATACTTCCCACACCGGGAATCGAACCCGGGCCACCTGGGTGAGAGCCAGGTATCCTAACCACTAGACAATATGGGAGATATGATGGTGCGCATTATGATGCTTTATTACTTCTCTTGATAATTAATGCATATTGATCAAAATTAAAGATATACTTCCCACACCGGGAATCGAACCCGGGCCACCTGGGTGAGAGCCAGGTATCCTAACCACTAGACAATATGGGAGATATGATGGTGCGCATTATGATTCTTTATTAGTTCTCTTGATAATTAATGCATATTGATCAAAATTTAAGAAATACTTCCCACACCGGGAATCGAACCCAGGCCACCTAGGTGAGAGCCAGGTATCCTAAACACTAGACAATATGGGAGATATGATGGTGCGCATAATGATTCTTTATTACTTCTCTTGATAATTAATGCATATTGATCAAAATTAAAGAAATACTTCCCACACAGGGAATCGAACCCAGGCCACCTGGGTGAGAGCCAGGTATCCTAACCACTAGACAATATGGGAGATATTATCTTGTGCATTATGATGCTTTATTACTTCTCTTGATAATTAATGCATATTGATCAAAATTAAAGAAATACTTCCCACACCGGGAATCGAACCCGGGCCACCTGGGTGAAAGCCAGGTATCCTAACCACTAGACAATATGGGAGATATGATGGTGCGCATTATGATGCTTTATTACTTCTCTTGATAATTAAGGCATATTGATCAAAATTAAAGAAATACTTCCCACACCGGGAACCGAACCCGGGCCACCTGGGTGAGAGCCAGGTATCCTAACCACTAGACAATAAGGGAGATATGATGGTGTGCATTATGATGCTTTATTAGTTCTCTTGATAATTAATGCATATTGATCAAAATTAAAGAAATACTTCCCACACCGGGAATCGAACCCTGGCCACCTGGGTGAGAGCCAGGTATCGTAACCACTAGACAATATGGGAGATATGATGGTGCGCATTATGATGCTTTATTAGTTCTCTTGATAATTAATGCATATTGATCAAAATTAAAGAAATACTTCCCACACCGGGAATCGAACCCGGGCCACCTGGGTGAGAGCCAGGTATCGTAACCACTAGACAATATGGGAGATATGATGGCGCGCATTATGATGCTTTATTACTTCTCTTGATAATTAATGCATATTAATCAAAATTAAAGAAATACTTCCCACACCGGGTATCGAACCCGGGCTACCCGGGTGAAAGCCAGGTATCCTAACCACTAGACAATATAGGAGATATGATGGTGTGCATTATGATGCTTTATTAGTTCTCTTGATAATTAATGCATATTGATCAAAATTAAAGAAATACTTCCCACACCGGGAATCGAACCCAGGCCACCTGCGTGAGAGCCAGGTATCGTAACCACTAGACAATATGGGAGATATGATGGTGCGCATTATGATGGTTTATTAGTTCTCTTGATAATTAATGCATATTGATCAAAATTAAAGAAATACTTCCCACACCGGGAATCGAACCTGGGCCACCCGGGTGAAAGCCAGGTATCCTAACCACTAGACAATATGGGAGATATGATGGTGTGCATTATGATGCTTTATTACTTCTCTTGATAATTAATGCATATTGATCAAAATTAAAGAAATACTTCCCACACCGGGAATCGAACCCGGGCCACCTGGGTGAGAGCCAGGTATCGTAACCACTAGACAATATGGGAGATATGATGGTGCGCATTATGATGCTTTATTAGTTCTCTTGATAATTAATGCATATTGATCAAAATTAAAGAAATACTTCCCACACCGGGAATCGAACCCGGGCCACCTGGGTGAGAGCCAGGTATCGTAACCACTAGACAATATGGGAGATATGATGGTGCGCATTATGATGCTTTATTACTTCTCTTGATAATTAATGCATATTGATCAAAATTAAAGAAATACTTCCCACACCGGGAATCGAACCCGGGCCACCTGCGTGAGAGCCAGGTATCGTAACCACTAGACAATATGGGAGATATGATGGTGCGCATTATGATAGTTTATTACTTCTCTTGATAATTAATGCATATTGATCAAAATTAAAGAAATACTTCCCACACCAGGAATCGAACCCGGGCCACCTGCTTGCGAGCCAGGTATCGTAACCACTAGACAATATGGGAGATATGATGGTGCGCATTATGATGCTTTATTAGTTCTCTTGATGATTAATGCATATTGATCAAAATTAAAGAAATACTTCCCACACCGGGAATCGAACCCGGGCCACCTGGGTGAAAGCCAGGTATCCTAACCACTCAACAATATGGGAGATATGATGGTGTGCATTATGATGCTTTATTAGTTCTCTTGATAATTAATGCATATTGATCAAAATTAAAGAAATACTTCCCACACCGGGAATCGAACCTGGGCCACCTGGGTGAGAGCCAGGTATCGTAACCACTAGACAATATGGGAGATATGATGGTGCGCATTATGATGCTTTATTAGTTCTCTTGATAATTAATGCATATTGATCAAAATTAAAGAAATACTTCCCACACCGGGAATCGAACCCGGGCCACCTGGGTGAGAGCCAGGTATCCTAACCACTAGACAATATGGGAGATATGATGGTGCGCATTATGATGCTTTATTACTTCTCTTGATAATTAATGCATATTGATCAAAATTAAAGATATACTTCCCACACCGGGAATCGAACCCGGGCCACCTGGGTGAGAGCCAGGTATCCTAACCACTAGACAATATGGGAGATATGATGGTGCGCATTATGATGCTTTATTAGTTCTCTTGATAATTAATGCATATTGATCAAAATTTAAGAAATACTTCCCACACCGGAAATCGAACCCGGGCCACCTGGGTGAGAGCCAGGTATCCTAACCACTAGACAATATGGGAGATATGATGGTGCGCATTATGATGCTTTATTAGTTCTCTTGATAATTAATGCATATTGATCAAAATTTAAGAAATACTTCCCACACCGGAAATCGAACCCGGGCCACCTGGGTGAGAGCCAGGTATCCTAACCACTAGACAATATGGGAGATATGATGGTGCGCATTATGATTCTTTATTAGTTCTCTTGATAATTAATGCATATTGATCAAAATTTAAGAAATACTTCCCACACCGGGAATCGAACCCAGGCCACCTAGGTGAGAGCCAGGTATCCTAACCACTAGACAATATGGGAGATATCATCTTGTGCATTATGATGCTTTATTACTTCTCTTGATAATAAATGCATATTGATCAAAATTAAAGAAATACTTCCCACACCGGGAATCGAACCCGGGCCACCTGGGTGAAAGCCAGGTATCCTAACCACTAGACAATATGGGAGATATGATGGTGCGCATTATGATGCTTTATTACTTCTCTTGATAATTAAGGCATATTGATCAAAATCAAAGAAATACTTCCCACACCGGGAATCGAACCCAGGCCACCTGCGTGAGAGCCAGGTATCGTAACCACTAGACAATATGGGAGATATGATGCTGCGCATTATGATGCTTAATTAGTTCTCTTGATAATTAATGCATATTGATCAAAATTAAAGAAATACTTCCCACACCGGGAATCGAACCCGGGCCACCTGGGTGAGAGCCAGGTATCGTAACCACTAGACAATATGGGAGATATGATGGTGTGCATTATGATGCTTTATTACTTCTCTTGATAATTAAGGCATATTGATCAAAATTAAAGAAATACTTCCCACACCGGGAATCGAACCCGGGCCACCTGGGTGAGAGCCAGGTATCCTAACCACTAGACAATAAGGGAGATATGATGGTGTGCATTATGATGCTTTATTAGTTCTCTTGATAATTAATGCATATTGATCAAAATTAAAGAAATACTTCCCACACCGGGAATCGAACCCGGGCCACCTGGGTGAGAGCCAGGTATCGTAACCACTAGACAATATGGGAGATATGATGGTGCGCATTATGATGCTTTATTAGTTCTCTTGATAATTAATGCATATTGATCAAAATTTAAAGAAATACATCCCACACCGGGAATCGAACCCGGGCCACCTGGGTGAAAGCCAGGTATCCTAACCACTAGACAATATGGGAGATATGATGGTGCGCATTATGATGCTTTATTAGTTCTCTTCATAATTAATGCATATTGATCAAATTTTACGAAATACTTCCTACACCGGGAATCGAACCCGGGCCACCTGGGTGAAAGCCAGGTATCCTAACCACTAGACAATATAGGAGATATGATGATGCGCATTATGATGCTTTATTTGTTCTCTTCATAATTAATGCATATTGATCAAAATTTAACGAAATACTTCCCACACCGGGAATCGAACCCGGGCCACCTGGGTGAAAGCCAGGTATCCTAACCACTAGACAATATGGGAGATATGATGGTGCGCATTATGATGCTTTATTAGTTCTCTTCATAATTAATGCATATTGATCAAAATTTAAAGAAATACTTCCCACACCGGGAATCGAACCCTGGCCACCTGGGTGAAAGCCAGGTATCCTAACCACTAGATAATATGGGAGATATGATGGTGCGCATTATGATGATTTATTAGTTCTCTTCATAATTAATGCATATTGATCAAAATTTAAAGAAATACTTCCCACACCGGGAATCGAACCCGGGCAACCTGGGTGAAAGCCAGGTATCCTAACCACTAGACAATATGGGGGATATGATGGTGCGCATTATGATGCTTTATTAGTTCTCTTCATAATTAATGCATATTGATCAAAATTTAAAGAAATACTTCCCACACCGGGAATCGAACCCGGGCCACCTGGGTGAGAGCGAGGTATCCTGACCACTAGACAATATGGGAGATATGATGGTGCGCATTACGATGCTTTATTAGTTCTCTTCATAATTAATGCATATTGATCAAAATTTAAAGCAATACTTCCCACACCGGGAATTGAACCCGGGCCACCTGGGTGAGTGCGAGGTATCCTGACCACTAGACAATATGGGAGATATGATGGTGCGCATTATGATGCTTTATTAGTTCTCTTCATAATTAATGCATATTGATCAAAATTTAAAGAAATACTTCCCACACCGGGAATCGAACCCGGGCCACCTGGGTGAAAGCCAGGTATCCTAACCACTGGACAATATGAGAGATATGATGGTGCGCATTATGATGCTTTATTAGTTCTCTTCATAATTAATGCATATTGATCAAAATTTAAAGAAATACTTCCCACACCGGGAATCGAACCCGGGCAACCTGGGTGAGAGCGAGGTATCCTGACCACTAGACAATATGGGAGATATGATGGTGCGCATTATGATGCTTTATTAGTTCTCTTCATAATTAATGCATATTGATCAAAATTTAAAGAAATACTTCCCACACCGGGAATCGAACCCGGGCCACCTGGGTGAAAGCCAGGTATCCTAACCACTAGACAATATGGGAGATATGATGGTGTGCATTATGATGCTTTATTAGTTCTCTTCATAATTATTGCATATTGATCAAAATTTAAAGAAATACTTCCCACACCGGGAATCGACTCCGGGCCACCTGGGTGAGAGCCAGGTATCCTAACCACTAGACAATATGGGAGATATGATGGTGCGCATTATGATGCTTTATTAGTTCTCTTGATAATTAATGCATATTGATCAAAATTTAAAGACATACTTCCCACACCTGGCATCGAACCCGGGCCACCTGGGTGAGAGCCAGGTATCCTAACCACTAGACAATATGGGAGATATGATGGTGCGCATTATGATGCTTTATTAGTTCTCTTCATAATTAATGCATATTGATCAAAATTTAAAGAAATACTTCCCACACCGGGAATCGAACCCAGGCCACCTGTGTGAGAGCCAGGTATCCTGACCACTAGACAATATGGGAGATATGATGGTGCGCATTATGATGCTTTATTAGTTCTCTTCATAAATAATGCATATTGATCAAAATTTAAAGAAATACTTCCCACACCGGGAATCGAACCCGGGCCACCTGGGTTAGAGCCAGGTATCCTGACCACTAGACAATATGGGAGATATGATGGTGCGCATTATGATGCTTAATTAGTTCTCTTCATAATTAATGCATATTGATCAAAATTTAAAGAAATACTTCCCACACCGGGATTCGAACCCAAGCCACCTGGGTGAAAGCCAGGTATCCTAACCACTAGACAATATGGGAGATATGATGGTGCGCATTATGATGCTTTATTAGTTCTCTTCATAATTAATGTATATTGATCAAAATTTAAAGAAATACTTCCCACACCGGGAATCGAACCCGGGCCACCTGGGTGAAAGCCAGGTATCCTAACCACTGGACAATATGGGAGATATGATGGTGCGCATTATGATGCTTTATTAGTTCTCTTCATAATTAATGCATATTGATCAAAATTTAAAGAAATACTTCCCACACCGGGAATCGAACCCGGGCAACCTGGGTGAGAGCGAGGTATCGTGACCACTAGACAATATGGGAGATATGATGGTGCGCATTATGATGCTTTATTAGTTCTCTTCATAATTAATGCATATTGATCAAAATTTAAAGAAATACTTCCCACACCGGGAATCGAACCCGGGCCACCTGGGTGAAAGCCAGGTATCCTAACCACTAGACAATATGGGAGATATGATGGTGCGCATTATGATGCTTTATTAGTTCTCTTCATAATTATTGCATATTGATCAAAATTTAAAGAAATACTTCCCACACCGGGAATCGACTCCGGGCCACCTGGGTGAGAGCCAGGTATCCTAACCACTAGACAATATGGGAGATATGATGGTGCACATTATGATGCTTTATTAGTTCTCTTCATAATTAATGCATATTGATCAAAATTTAAAGAAATACTTCCCACACCTGGCATCGAACCCGGGCCACCTGGGTGAGAGCCAGGTATCCTAACCACTAGACAATATGGGAGATATGATGGTGTGCATTATGATGCTTTATTTGTTCTCTTCATAATTAATGCATATTGATCAAAATTTAAAGAAATACTTCCCACACCGGGAATCGAACCCAGGCCACCTGGGTGAGAGCCAGGTATCCTGACCACTAGACAATATGGGAGATATGATGGTGCGCATTATGATGCTTTATTAGTTCTCTTCATAATTAATGCATATTGATCAAAATTTAAAGAAATACTTCCCACACCGGGAATCGAACCCGGGCCACCTGGGTTAGAGCCAGGTATCCTGACCACTAGACAATATAGGAGATATGATGGTGCGCATTATGATGCTTAATTAGTTCTCTTCATAATTAATGCATATTGATCAAAATTTTAAAAAATACTTCCCACACCGGGAATCGAACCCGGGCCACCTGGGTGAAAGCCAGGTATCCTAACCACTAGACAATATGGGAGATATGATGGTGCGCATTATGATGCTTTATTAGTTCTCTTCATAATTAATGCATATTGATCAAAATTTAAAGAAATACTTCCCACACCGGGAATCGACTCCGGGCCACCTGGGTGAGAGCCAGGTATCCTAACCACTAGACAATATGGGAGATATGATGGTGCGCATTATGATGCTTTATTAGTTCTCTTCATAATTAATGTATATTGATCAAAATTTAAAGAAATACTTCCCACACCGGGAATCGAACCCGGGCCACCTGGGTGAAAGCCAGGTATCCTAACCACTAGACAATATAGGAGATATGATGGTGCGCATTATGATGCTTTATTAGTTCTCTTCATAATTAATGCATATTGATCAAAATTTAAAGAAATACTTCACACACCGGGAATCGAACCCGGGCCACCTGGGTGAAAGCCAGGTATCCTAACCACTAGACAATATGGGAGATATGATGGTGCGCATTATGATGCTTAATTAGTTCTCTTCATAATTAATGCATATTGATCAAAATTTAAAGAAATACTTCCCACACCGGGAATCTAACCCTGGCCACCTGGGTGAAAGCCAGGTATCCTAACCACTAGACAATATGGGAGATATGATGGTGCGCATTATGATGCTTTATTAGTTCTCTTCATTATTAATGCATATTGATCAAAATTTAAAGAAATACTTCCCACACCGGGAATCGAACCCGGGCCACCTGGGTGAAAGCCAGGTAACCAAACCACTAGACAATATGGGAGATATGATAGTGCGCATTATGATGCTTAATTAGTTCTCTTCATAATTAATGCATATTGATCAAAATTTAAAGAAATACTTCCCACACCGGGAATCGAACCCGGGCCACCTGGGTGAAAGCCAGGTAACCAAACCACTAGACAATATGAGAGATATGATGGTGCGCATTATGATGCTTTATTAGTTCTCTTCATAATTAATGCATATTGATCAAAATTTAAAGAAATACTTCCCACACCGGGAATCGAACCCGGGCCACCTGGGTGAAAGCCAAGTATCCTAACCACTAGACAATATGGGAGATATGATGGTGCGCATTATGATGCTTAATTAGTTCTCTTCATAATTAATGCATATTGATCAAAATTTAAAGAAATACTTCCCACACCGGGAATCTAACCCGGGCCACCTGGGTGAAAGCCAGGTAACCAAACCACTAGACAATATGGGAGATATGATGGTGCACATTATGATGCTTTATTAGTTCTCTTCATAATTAATGCATATTGATCAAAATTTAAAGAAATACTTCCCACACCGGGAATCGAACCCGGGCCACCTGGGTGAAAGCCAGGTAACCAAACCACTAGACAATATGGGAGATATGATGGTGCGCATTATGATTCTTAATTAGTTCTCTTCATAATTAATGCATATTGATCAAAATTTAAAGAAATACTTCCCACACCGGGAATCGAACCCGGGCCACCTGGGTGAAAGCCAAGTATCCTAACCACTAGACAATATGGGAGATATGATGGTGCGCATTATGATGCTTAATTAGTTCTCTTCATAATTAATGCATATTGATCAAAATTTAAGAAATACTTCCCACACCGGGAATCTAAATCGGGCCACCTGGGTGAAAGCCAGGTATCCTAACCACTAGACAATATGGGAGATATGATGGTGCGCATTATAATGCTTAATTAGTTCTCTTCATTATTAATGCATATTGATCAAAATTTAAAGAAATACTTCCCACACCGGGAATCGAACCCGGGCCACCTGGGTGAAAGCCAGGTAACCAAACCACTAGACAATATGGGAGATATGATGGTGCGCATTATGATGCTTTATTAGTTCTCTTCATAATTAATGCATATTGATCAAAATTTAAAGAAATACTTCCCACACCGGGAATCGAACCCGGGCCACCTGGGTGAGAGCGAGGTATCCTGACCACTAGACAATATGGGAGATATGATGGTGCGCATTATGATGCTTTATTAGTTCTCTTCATAATTAATGCATATTGATCAAAATTTAAAGAAATACTTCCCACACCGGGAATCGAACCCGGGCCACCTGGGTGAAAGCCAGGTATCCTAACCACTAGACAATATGGGAGATATGATGGTGCGCATTATGATGCTTTATTAGTTCTCTTCATAATTAATGCATATTGATCAAAATTTAAAGAAATACTTCCCACACCGGGAATTGACTCCGGGCCACCTGGGTGAGAGCCACGTATCCTAACAACTAGACAATATGGGAGATATGATGGTGCGCATTATGATGCTTTATTAGTTCTCTTCATAATTAATGCATATTGATCAAAATCTAAAGAAATACTTCCCACACCGGGAATCGAACCCGGGCCACCTGGGTGAAAGCCAAGTATCCTAACCACTAGATAATATGGGAGATATGATGGTGCGCATTATGATTCTTTTTTAGTTCTCTTCATAATTAATGCATATTGATCAAAATTTAAAGAAATACTTCCCACACCGGGAATCGAACCCGGGCCACCTGGGTGAGAGCCAGGTATCCTGACCACTAGACAATATGGGAGATATGATGGTGCGCATTATGATGCTTTATTAGTTCTCTTCATAATTAATGCATATTGATCAAAATTTAAAGAAATACTTCCCACACCGGGAATCGAACCCGGGCCACCTGGGTGAGAGCCAGGTATCCTGACCACTAGACAATATGGGAGATATGATGGTGCGCATTATGATGCTTAATTAGTTCTCTTCATAATTAATGCATATTGATCAAAATTTAAAGAAATACTTCCCACACCGGGATTCGAACCCAAGCCACCTGGGTGAAAGCCAGGTAACCAAACCACTAGACAATATGGGAGATATGATGGTGTGCATTATGATGCTTAATTAGTTCTCTTCATAATTAATGCATATTGATCAAAATTTAAAGAAATACTTCCCACACCGGGAATCGAACCCGGGCCACCTGGGTGAAAGCCAAGTATCCTAACCACTAGACAATATGGGAGATATGTTGGTCAGCATTATGATGCTTAATTAGTTCTCTTCATAATTAATGCATATTGATCAAAATTTAAAGAAATACTTCCCACACCGGGAATCTAACCCGGGCCACCTGGGTGAAAGCCAGGTATCCTAACCACTAGACAATATGGGAGATATGATGGTGCGCATTATGATGCTTTATTAGTACTCTTCATTATTAATGCATATTGATCAAAATTTAAAGAAATACTTCCCACACCGGGAATCGAACCCGGGCCACCTGGGTGAAAGCCAGGTAACCAAACAACTAGACAATATGGGAGATATGATGGTGCGCATTATGATGCTTAATTAGTTCTCTTCATAATTAATGCATATTGATCAAAATTTAAAGAAATACTTCCCACACCGGGAATCGAACCCGAGCCACCTGGGTAGAAGCCAGGTAACCAAACCACTAGACAATATGGGAGATATGATGGTGCGCATTATGATGCTTTATTAGTTCTCTTCATAATTAATGCATATTGATCAAAATTTAAAGAAATACTTCCCACACCGGGAATCGAACCCGGGCCACCTGGGTGAAAGCCAAGTATCCTAACCACTAGACAATATGGGAGATATGATGGTGCGCATTATGATGCTTAATTAGTTCTCTTCATAATTAATGCATATTGATCAAAATTTAAAGAAATACTTCCCACACCGGGAATTTAACCCGGGCCACTAGGGTGAAAGCCAGGTATCCTAACCACTAGACAATATGGGAGATATGATGGTGCGCATTATGATGCTTTATTAGTTCTCTTCATTATTAATGCATATTGATCAAAATTTAAAGAAATACTTCCCACACCGGGAATCGAACCCGGGCCACCTGGGTGAAAGCCAGGTAACCAAACAACTAGACAATATGGGAGATATGATGGTGCGCATTATGATGCTTTATTAGTTCTCTTCATAATTAATGCATATTGATCAAAATTTAAAGAAATACTTCCCACACCGGGAATCGAACCCGAGCCACCTGGGTAGAAGCCAGGTAACCAAACCACTAGACAATATGGGAGATATGATGGTGCGCATTATGATGCTTTATTAGTTCTCTTCATAATTAATGCATATTGATCAAAATTTAAAGAAATACTTCCCACACCGGGAATCGAACCCGGGCCACCTGGGTGAAAGCCAAGTATCCTAACCACTAGACAATATGGGAGATATGATGGTGCGCATTATGATGCTTAATTAGTTCTCTTCATAATTAATGCATATTGATCAAAATTTAAAGAAATACTTCCCACACCGGGAATCTAACCCGGGCCACCTGGGTGAAAGCCAGGTATCCTAACCACTAGACAATATGGGAGATATGATGGTGCGCATTATGATGCTTTATTAGTTCTCTTCATAATTAATGCATATTGATCAAAATTTAAAGAAATACTTCCCACACCGGGAATCGAACCCGGGCCACCTGGGTGAAAGCCAGGTAACCAAACCACTAGACAATATGGGAGATATGATGGTGCGCATTATGATGCTTAATTAGTTCTCTTCATAATTAATGCATATTGATCAAAATCTAAAGAAATACTTCCAACACCGGGAATCGAACCCGGGCCACCTGGGTGAGAGCCAGGTATCCTGACCACTAGACAATATGGGAGATATGATGGTGCACATTATGATGCTTAATTAGTTCTCTTCATAATGAATGCATATTGATCAAAATTTAAGAAATACTTCCCACACCGGGAATCTAAATCGGGCCACCTGGGTGAAAGCCAGGTATCCTAACCACTAGACAATATGGGAGATATGATGGTGCGCATTATGATGCTTAATTAGTTCTCTTCATTATTAATGCATATTGATCAAAATTTAAAGAAATACTTCCCACACCGGGAATCGAACCCGGGCCACCTGGGTGAAAGCCAGGTAACCAAACCACTAGACAATATGGGAGATATGATGGTGCGCATTATGATGCTTTATTAGTTCTCTTCATAATTAATGCATATTGATCAAAATTTAAAGAAATACTTCCCACACCGGGAATCGAACCCGGGCCACCTGGGTGAGAGCGAGGTATCCTGACCACTAGACAATATGGGAGATATGATGGTGCGCATTATGATGCTTTATTAGTTCTCTTCATAATTAATGCATATTGATCAAAATTTAAAGAAATACTTCCCACACCGGGAATCGAACCCGGGCCACCTGGGTGAAAGCCAGGTATCCTAACCACTAGACAATATGGGAGATATGATGGTGCGCATTATGATGCTTTATTAGTTCTCTTCATAATTAATGCATATTGATCAAAATTTAAAGAAATACTTCCCACACCGGGAATCGACTCCGGGCCACCTGGGTGAGAGCCACGTATCCTAACCACTAGACAATATGGGAGATATGATGGTGCGCATTATGATGCTTTATTAGTTCTCTTCATAATTAATGCATATTGATCAAAATCTAAAGAAATACTTCCCACACCGGGAATCGAACCCGGGCCACCTGGGTGAAAGCCAAGTATCCTAACCACTAGACAATATGGGAGATATGATGGTGCGCATTATGATTCTTTTTTAGTTCTCTTCATAATTAATGCATATTGATCAAAATTTAAAGAAATACTTCCCACACCGGGAATCGAACCCGGGCCACCTGGGTGAGAGCCAGGTATCCTGACCACTAGACAATATGGGAGATATGATGGTGCGCATTATGATGCTTTATTAGTTCTCTTCATAATTAATGCATATTGATCAAAATTTAAAGAAATACTTCCCACACCGGGAATCGAACCCGGGCCACCTGGGTGAGGGCCAGGTATCCTGACCACTAGACAATATGGGAGATATGATGGTGCGCATTATGATGCTTAATTAGTTCTCTTCATAATTAATGCATATTGATCAAAATTTAAAGAAATACTTCCCACACCGGGATTCGAACCCAAGCCACCTGGGTGAAAGCCAGGTAACCAAACCACTAGACAATATGGGAGATATGATGGTGTGCATTATGATGCTTAATTAGTTCTCTTCATAATTAATGCATATTGATCAAAATTTAAAGAAATACTTCCCACACCGGGAATCGAACCCGGGCCACCTGGGTGAAAGCCAAGTATCCTAACCACTAGACAATATGGGAGATATGTTGGTCCGCATTATGATGCTTAATTAGTTCTCTTCATAATTAATGCATATTGATCAAAATTTAAAGAAATACTTCCCACACCGGGAATCTAACCCGGGCCACCTGGGTGAAAGCCAGGTATCCTAACCACTAGACAATATGGGAGATATGATGGTGCGCATTATGATGCTTTATTAGTACTCTTCATTATTAATGCATATTGATCAAAATTTAAAGAAATACTTCCCACACCGGGAATCGAACCCGGGCCACCTGGGTGAAAGCCAGGTAACCAAACAACTAGACAATATGGGAGATATGATGGTGCGCATTATGATGCTTAATTAGTTCTCTTCATAATTAATGCATATTGATCAAAATTTAAAGAAATACTTCCCACACCGGGAATCGAACCCGAGCCACCTGGGTAGAAGCCAGGTAACCAAACCACTAGACAATATGGGAGATATGATGGTGCGCATTATGATGCTTTATTAGTTCTCTTCATAATTAATGCATATTGATCAAAATTTAAAGAAATACTTCCCACACCGGGAATCGAACCCGGGCCACCTGGGTGAAAGCCAGGTATCCTAACCACTAGACAATATGGGAGATATGTTGGTCCGCATTATGATGCTTAATTAGTTCTCTTCATAATTAATGCATATTGATCAAAATTTAAAGAAATACTTCCCACACCGGGAATCTAACCCGGGCCACCTGGGTGAAAGCCAGGTATCCTAACCACTAGACAATATGGGAGATATGATGGTGCGCATTATGATGCTTTATTAGTTCTCTTCATTATTAATGCATATTGATCAAAATTTAAAGAAATACTTCCCACACCGGGAATCGAACCCGGGCCACCTGGGTGAAAGCCAGGTAACCAAACAACTAGACAATATGGGAGATATGATGGTGCGCATTATGATGCTTAATTAGTTCTCTTCATAATTAATGCATATTGATCAAAATTTAAAGAAATACTTCCCACACCGGGAATCGAACCCGAGCCACCTGGGTAGAAGCCAGGTAACCAAACCACTAGACAATATGGGAGATATGATGGTGCGCATTATGATGCTTTATTAGTTCTCTTCATAATTAATGCATATTGATCAAAATTTAAAGAAATACTTCCCACACCGGGAATCGAACCCGGGCCACCTGGGTGAAAGCCAAGTATCCTAACCACTAGACAATATGGGAGATATGATGGTGCGCATTATGATGCTTAATGAGTTCTCTTCATAATTAATGCATATTGATCAAAATTTAAAGAAATACTTCCCACACCGGGAATCTAACCCGGGCCACCTGGGTGAAAGCCAGGTATCCTAACCACTAGACAATATGGGAGATATGATGGTGCGCATTATGATGCTTTATTAGTTCTCTTCATTATTAATGCATATTGATCAAAATTTAAAGAAATACTTCCCACACCGGGAATCGAACCCGGGCCACCTGGGTGAAAGCCAGGTAACCAAACAACTAGACAATATGGGAGATATGATGGTGCGCATTATGATGCTTTATTAGTTCTCTTCATAATTAATGCATATTGATCAAAATTTAAAGAAATACTTCCCACACCGGGAATCGAACCCGGGCCACCTGGGTGAAAGCCAAGTATCCTAACCACTAGACAATATGGGAGATATGATGGTGCGCATTATGATGCTTAATGAGTTCTCTTCATAATTAATGCATATTGATCAAAATTTAAAGAAATACTTCCCACACCGGGAATCTAACCCGGGCCACCTGGGTGAAAGCCAGGTATCCTAACCACTAGACAATATGGGAGATATGATGGTGCGCATTATGATGCTTTATTAGTTCTCTTCATAATTAATGCATATTGATCAAAATTTAAAGAAATACTTCCCACACCGGGAATCGAACCCGGGCCACCTGGGTGAAAGCCAGGTAACCAAACCACTAGACAATATGGGAGATATGATGGTGCGCATTATGATGCTTAATTAGTTCTCTTCATAATTAATGCATATTGATCAAAATCTAAAGAAATACTTCCCACACCGGGAATCGAACCCGGGCCACCTGGGTGAGAGCCAGGTATCCTGACCACTAGACAATATGGGAGATATGATGGTGCGCATTATGATGCTTAATTAGTTCTCTTCATAATGAATGCATATTGATCAAAATTTAAAGAAATACTTCCCACACCGGGATTCGAACCCAAGCCACCTGGGTGAAAGCCAGGTAACCAAACCACTAGACAATATGGGAGATATGATGGTGTGCATTATGATGCTTAATTAGTTCTCTTCATAATTAATGCATATTGATAAAAATTTAAAGAAATACTTCCCACACCGGGAATCGAACCCGGGCCACCTGGGTGAAAGCCAGGTATCCTAACCACTAGACAATATGGGAGATATGATGGTGCGCATTATGATGCTTTATTAGTTCTCTTGATAATTAATGCATATTGATCAAAATTTAAAGAAATACTTCCCACACCGGGAATCGAACCCGGGCCACCTGGGTGAAAGCCAGGTAACCAAACCACTAGACAATATGGGAGATATGATGGTGCGCATTATGATGCTTAATTAGTTCTCTTCATAATTAATGCATATTGATCAAAATTTAAAGAAATACTTCCCACACCGGGAATCGAACCCGGGCCACCTGGGTGAAAGCCAGGTAACCAAACCACTAGACAATATGGGAGATATGATGGTGCGCATTATGATGCTTAATTAGTTCTCTTCATAATTAATGCATATTGATCAAAATTTAAAGAAATACTTCCCACACCGGGAATCGAACCCGGGCCACCTGGGTGAAAGCCAGGTATCCTAACTACTAGACAATATGGGAGATATGATGGTGCGCATTATGATGCTTAATTAGTTCTCTTCATAATTAATGCATATTGATCAAAATTTAAAGAAATACTATCCACACCGGGAATCGAACCCGGGCCACCTGGGTGAAAGCCAGGTAACCAAACCACTAGACAATATGGGAGATATGATGGTGTGCATTATGATGCTTAATTAGTTCTCTTCATAATTAATGCATATTGATCAAAATTTAAAGAAATACTTCCCACACCGGGAATCTAACCCGGGCCACCTGGGTTAAAGCCAGGTAACCAAACCACTAGACAATATGGGAGATATGATGGTGCGCATTATGATGATTTATTAGTTCTCTTCATAATTAATGTATATTGATCAAAATTTAAAGAAATACTTCCCACACCGGGAATCGAACCCGGGCCACCTGGGTGAGAGCCAGGTAACCAAACCACTAGACAATATGGGAGATATGATGGTGCGCATTATGATGCTTAATTAGTTCTCTTCATAATTAATGCATATTGATCAAAATTTACAGAAATACTTCCCACACCAGGAATCGAACCCGGGCCACCTGGGTGAAAGCCAGGTAACCAAACCACTAGACAATATGGGAGATATGATGGTGCGCATTATGATGCTTAATTAGTTCTCTTCATAATTAATGCATATTGATCAAAATTTAAAGAAATACTTCCCACACCGGGAATCGAACCCGGGCCACCTGGGTGAAAGCCAGGTATCCTAACCACTAGACAATATGAGAGATATGATGGTGCGCATTATGATGCTTAATTAGTTCTCTTCATAATTAATGCATATTGATCAAAATTTAAAGAAATACTTCCCACACCGGGAATCGAACCCGGGCCACCTGGGTGAAAGCCAGGTAACCAAACCACTAAACACCATGGGAGATATGATGGTGCGCATTAATATGCTTAATTAGTTCTCTTCATAATTAATGCATATTGATCAAAATTTAAAGAAATACTTCCCACACCGGGAATCGAACCCGGGCCACCTGGGTGAAAGCCAGGTATCCTAACTACTAGACAATATGGGAGATATGATGGTGCGCATTATGATGCTTAATTAGTTCTCTTCATAATTAATGCATATTGATCAAAATTTAAAGAAATACTTTTCACACCGGGAATCGAACCCGGGCCACCTGGGTGAAAGCCAGGTAACCAAACCACTAGACAATATGGGAGATATGATGGTGTGCATTATGATGCTTAATTAGTTCTCTTCATAATTAATGCATATTGATAAAAATTTAAAGAAATACTTCCCACACCGGGAATCGAACCCGGGCCACCTGGGTGAAAGCCAGGTATCCTAACCACTAGACAATATGGGAGATATGATGGTGCGCATTATGATGCTTTATTAGTTCTCTTGATAATTAATGCATATTGATCAAAATTTAAAGAAATACTTCCCACACCGGGAATCGAACCCGGGCCACCTGGGTGAAAGCCAGGTAACCAAACCACTAGACAATATGGGAGATATGATGGTGCGCATTATGATGCTTAATTAGTTCTCTTCATAATTAATGCATATTGATCAAAATTTAAAGAAATACTTCCCACACCGGGAATCGAACCCGGGCCACCTGGGTGAAAGCCAGGTAACCAAACCACTAGACAATATGGGAGATATGATGGTGCGCATTATGATGCTTAATTAGTTCTCTTCATAATTAATGCATATTGATCAAAATTTAAAGAAATACTTCCCACACCGGGAATCTAACCCGGGCCACCTGGGTGAAAGCCAGGTATCCTAACTACTAGACAATATGGGAGATATGATGGTGCGCATTATGATGCTTAATTAGTTCTCTTCATAATTAATGCATATTGATCAAAATTTAAAGAAATACTTTCCACACCGGGAATCGAACCCGGGCCACCTGGGTGAAAGCCAGGTAACCAAACCACTAGACAATATGGGAGATATGATGGTGTGCATTATGATGCTTAATTAGTTCTCTTCATAATTAATGCATATTGATCAAAATTTAAAGAAATACTTCCCACACCGGGAATCGAACCCTGGCCACCTGAGTGAAAGCCAGTGATTCTAACCACTAGACAATATGGGAGATATGGTGGTGCGCATTATGATGCTTTATTAGTTCTCTTCATAATTAATGCATATTGATCAAAATTTAAAGAAATACTTCCCACACCGGGAATCGAACCCGGGCCACCTGGGTGAAAGCCAGGTATCCTAACCACTAGACAATATGGGAGATATGATGGTGCGCATTATGATGCTTTATTAGTTCTCTTGATAATTAATGCATATTGATCAAAATTTAAAGAAATACTTCCCACACCGGGAATCGAACCCGGGCCACCTGGGTGAAAGCCAGGTAACCAAACCACTAGACAATATGGGAGATATGATGGTGCGCATTATGATGCTTAATTAGTTCTCTTCATAATTAATGCATATTGATCAAAATTTAAAGAAATACTTCCCACACCGGGAATCGAACCCGGGCCACCTGGGTGAAAGCCAGGTAACCAAACCACTAGACAATATGGGAGATATGATGGTGCGCATTATGATGCTTAATTAGTTCTCTTCATAATTAATGCATATTGATCAAAATTTAAAGAAATACTTCCCACACCGGGAATCGAACCCGGGCCACCTGGGTGAAAGCCAGGTATCCTAACTACTAGACAATATGGGAGATATGATGGTGCGCATTATGATGCTTAATTAGTTCTCTTCATAATTAATGCATATTGATCAAAATTTAAAGAAATACTTTCCACACCGGGAATCGAACCCGGGCCACCTGGGTGAAAGCCAGGTAACCAAACCACTAGACAATATGGGAGATATGATGGTGTGCATTATGATGCTTAATTAGTTCTCTTCATAATTAATGCATATTGATCAAAATTTAAAGAAATACTTCCCACACCGGGAATCGAACCCGGGCCACCTGAGTGAAAGCCAGTGATTCTAACCACTAGACAATATGGGAGATATGGTGGTGCGCATTATGATGCTTTATTAGTTCTCTTCATAATTAATGCATATTGATCAAAATTTAAAGAAATACTTCCCACACCGGGAATCGAACCCGGGCCACCTGGGTGAAAGCCAGGTATCCTAACCACTAGACAATATGGGTGATATGATGGTGCGCATTATGATGCTTTATTAGTTCACTTCATAATTAATGCATATTGATCAAAATTTAAAGAAATACTTCCCACACCGGGAATCGAACCCGGGCCACCTGGGTGAAAGCCAGGTATCCTAACCACTAGACAATATGGGAAATATGATGGTGCGCATTATGATGCTTTATTAGTTCTCTTGATAATTAATGCATATTGATCAAAATTTAAAGAAATACTTCCCACACCGGGAATCGAACCCAGGCCACCTGGGTGAAAGCCAGGTAACCAAACCACTAGACAATATGGGAGATATGATGGTGCGCATTATGATGCTTTATTAGTTCACTTCATAATGAATGCATATTGATCAAAATTTAAAGAAATACTTCCCACACCGGGAAGCGAACCCGGGCCACCTGGGTGAAAGCCAGGTAACCAAACCGCTAGACAATATGGGAGATATGATGGTGCGCATTATGATGCTTAATTAGTTCTCTTCATAATTAATGCATATTGATCAAAATTTAAAGAAATACTTCCCACACCGGGAATCGAACCCGGGCCACCTGGGTGAAAGCCAGGTAACCAAACCACTAGACAATATGGGAGATATGATGGTGCGCATTATGATGCTTAATTAGTTCTCTTCATAATTAATGCATATTGATCAAAATTTAAAGAAATACTTCCCACACCGGGAATCTAACCCGGGCCACCTGGGTGAAAGCCAGGTATCCTAACTACTAGACAATATGGGAGATATGATGGTGCGCATTATGATGCTTAATTAGTTCTCTTCATAATTAATGCATATTGATCAAAATTTAAAGAAATACTTTCCACACCGGGAATCGAACCCGGGCCACCTGGGTGAAAGCCAGGTAACCAAACCACTAGACAATATGGGAGATATGATGGTGTGCATTATGATGCTTAATTAGTTCTCTTCATAATTAATGCATATTGATCAAAATTTAAAGAAATACTTCCCACACCGGGAATCGAACCCTGGCCACCTGAGTGAAAGCCAGTGATTCTAACCACTAGACAATATGGGAGATATGGTGGTGCGCATTATGATGCTTTATTAGTTCTCTTCATAATTAATGCATATTGATCAAAATTTAAAGAAATACTTCCCACACCGGGAATCGAACCCGGGCCACCTGGGTGAAAGCCAGGTATCCTAACCACTAGACAATATGGGAGATATGATGGTGCGCATTATGATGCTTTATTAGTTCTCTTCATAATTAATGCATATTGATCAAAATTTAAAGAAATACTTCCCACACCGGGAATCGACTCCGGGCCACCTGGGTGAGAGCCACGTATCCTAACCACTAGACAATATGGGAGATATGATGGTGCGCATTATGATGCTTTATTAGTTCTCTTCATAATTAATGCATATTGATCAAAATCTAAAGAAATACTTCCCACACCGGGAATCGAACCCGGGCCACCTGGGTGAAAGCCAAGTATCCTAACCACTAGACAATATGGGAGATATGATGGTGCGCATTATGATGATTTATTAGTTCTCTTCATAATTAATGCATATTGATCTAAATTTAAAGAAATACTTCCCACACCGGGAATCGAACCCGGGCCACCTGGGTGAGAGCCAGGTATCCTGACCACTAGACAATATGGGAGATATGATGGTGCGCATTATGATGCTTTATTAGTTCTCTTCATAATTAATGCATATTGATCAAAATTTAAAGAAATACTTCCCACACCGGGAATCGAACACGGGCCACCTGGGTGAGAGCCAGGTATCCTGACCACTAGACAATATGGGAGATATGATGGTGCGCATTATGATGCTTAATTAGTTCTCTTCATAATTAATGCATATTGATCAAAATTTAAAGAAATACTTCCCACACCGGGATTCGAACCCAAGCCACCTGGGTGAAAGCCAGGTAACCAAACCACTAGACAATATGGGAGATATGATGGTGTGCATTATGATGCTTAATTAGTTCTCTTCATAATTAATGCATATTGATCAAAATTTAAAGAAATACTTCCCACACCGGGAATCGAACCCGGGCCACCTGGGTGAAAGCCAAGTATCCTAACCACTAGACAATATGGGAGATATGTTGGTCCGCATTATGATGCTTAATTAGTTCTCTTCATAATTAATGCATATTGATCAAAATTTAAAGAAATACTTCCCACACCGGGAATCTAACCCGGGCCACCTGGGTGAAAGCCAGGTATCCTAACCACTAGACAATATGGGAGATATGATGGAGCGCATTATGATGCTTTATTAGTTCTCTTCATGGGAGGTGACGGTGGTTAAGTGGATATCGACACGGACTGAAGACCTGGGTGTTCCAAGTTCGAATCCAGTCGGTTTCACAGTACCACTTTCACTTAGGGATGTTGGCAACCTTCTCGTGGTCCTTCCCGTAAGTACCCGATGTTTTTCCAGGAAGAGTTCTAACTAGAAAAAAAAACATCGGGGAAACTAATGCCAACACCAGAATCATCTGATTCACACGAAAGAAGAAGTTCTCTTCATTATTAATGCATATTGATCAAAATTTAAAGAAATACTTCCCACACCGGGAATCGAACCCGGGCCACCTGGGTGAAAGCCAGGTAACCAAACCACTAGACAATATGGGAGATATGATGGTGCGCATTATGATGCTTAATTAGTTCTCTTCATAATTAATGCATATTGATCAAAATTTAAAGAAATACTTCCCACACCTGGAATCGAACCCGGGCCACCTGGGTGAAAGCCAGGTAAACAAACCACTAGACAATATGGGAGATATGATGGTGCGCATTATGATGCTTTATTAGTTCTCTTCATAATTAATGCATATTGATCAAAATTTAAAGAAATTCTTCCCACACCGGGAATCGAACCCTGGCCACCTGGGTGAAAGCCAAGTATCCTAACCACTAGACAATATGGGAGATATGATGGTGCGCATTATGATGCTTAATTAGTTCTCTTCATAATTAATGCATATTGATCAAAATTTAAAGAAATACTTCCCACACCGGGAATCTAACCCGGGCCACCTGGGTGAAAGCCAGGTATCCTAACCACTAGACAATATGGGAGATATGATGGTGCGCATTATGATGCTTTATTAGTTCTCTTCATAATTAATGCATATTGATCAAAATTTAAAGAAATACTTCCCACACTGGGAATCGAACCCGGGCCACCTGGGTGAAAGCCAGGTAACCAAACCACTAGACAATATGGGAGATATGATGGTGCGCATTATGATGCTTAATTAGTTCTCTTCATAATTAATGCATATTGATCAAAATCTAAAGAAATACTTCCCACACCGGGAATCGAACCCGGGCCACCTGGGTGAAAGCCAAGTATCCTAACCACTAGACAATATGGGAGATATGATGGTGTGCATTATGATGCTTAATTAGTTCTCTTCATAATTAATGCATATTGATCAAAATTTAAGAAATACTTCCCACACCGGGAATCTAACCTGGGCCACCTGGGTGAAAGCCAGGTATCCTAACCACTAGACAATATGGGAGATATGATGGTGCGCATTATGATGCTTAATTAGTTCTCTTCATAATTAATGCATATTGATCAAAATTTAAAGAAATACTTCCCACACCGGGAATCGAACCTGGGCCACCTGGGTGAAAGCCAGGTAACCAAACCACTAGACAATATGGGAGATATGATGGTGCGCATTATGATGCTTTATTAGTTCTCTTCATAATTAATGCATATTGATCAAAATTTAAAGAAATACTTCCCACACCGGGAATCGAACCCGGGCCACCTGGGTGAAAGCCAGGTAACCAAACCACTAGACAATATGGGAGATATGATGGTGCGCATTATGATGCTTAATTAGTTCTCTTCATAATTAATGCATATTGATCAAAATTTAAAGAAATACTTCCCACACCGGGAATCTAACCCGGGCCACCTGGGTGAAAGCCAGGTAACCAAACCACTAGACAATATGGGAGATATGATGGTGCGCATTATGATGATTTATTAGTTCTCTTCATAATTAATGCATATTGATCAAAATTTAAAGAAATACTTCCCACACCCGGAATCGAACCCGGGCCACCTGGGTGAGAGCCAGGTAACCAAACCACTAGACAATATGGGAGATATGATGGTGCGCATTATGATGCTTAATTAGTTCTCTTCATAATTAATGCATATTGATCAAAATTTACAGAAATACTTCCCACACCGGGAATCGAACCCGGGCCACCTGGGTGAAAGCCGGGTAACCAAACCACTAGACAATATGGGAGATATGATGGTGCGCATTATGATGCTTAATTAGTTCTCTTCATAATTAATGCATATTGATCAAAATTTAAAGAAATACTTCCCACACCGGGAATCGAACCCAGGCCACCTGGGTGAAAGCCAGGTATCCTAACCACTAGACAATATGGGAGATATGATGGTGCGCATTATGATGCTTAATTAGTTCTCTTCATAATTAATGCATATTGATCAAAATTTAAAGAAATACCTCCCACACCGGGAATCGAACCCGGGCCACCTGGGTGAAAGCCAGGTATCCTAACCACTAGACAATATGGGAGATATGATGGTGCGCATTATGATGCTTAATTAGTTCTCTTCATAATTAATGCATATTGATCAAAATTTAAAGAAATACTTCCCACACCGGGAATCGAACCCGGGCCACCTGGGTGAAAGCCAGGTAACCAAACCACTAGACAATATGGGAGATATGATGGTGCGCATTATGATGCTTAATTAGTTCTCTTCATAATTAATGCATATTGATCAAAATTTAAAGAAATACTTTCCACACCGGGAATCGAACCCGGGCCACCTGGGTGAAAGCCAGGTAACCAAACCACTAGACAATATGGGAGATATGATGGTGTGCATTATGATGCTTAATTAGTTCTCTTCATAATTAATGCATATTGATCAAAATTTAAAGAAATACTTCCCACACCGGGAATCGAACCCGGGCCACCTGGGTGAAAGCCAGGTATCCTAACCACTAGACAATATAGCAGATATGATGGTGCGCATTATGATGCTTTATTAGTTCTCTTCATAATTAATGCATATTGATCAAAATTTAAAGAAATACTTCCCACACCAGGAATCGAACCCGGGCCACCTGGGTGAAAGCCAGTGATTCTAACCACTAGACAATATGGGAGATATGGTGGTGCGCATTATGATGCTTTATTAGTTCTCTTCATAATTAATGCATATTGATCAAAATTTAAAGAAATACTTCCCACACCAGGAATCGAACCCGGGCCACCTGGGTGAAAGTCAGGTATCCTAACCACTAGACAATATGGGTGATATGATGGTGCGCATTATGATGCTTTATTAGTTCACTTCATAATTAATGCATATTGATCAAAATTTAAAGAAATACTTCCCACACCGGGAATCGAACCCGGGCAACCTGTGTGAGAGCCAGGTATCCTAACCACTAGACAATATGGGAGATATGATGGTGCGCATTATGATGCTTTATTAGTTCTCTTGATAATTAATGCATATTGATCAAAATTTAAAGAAATACTTCCCACACCGGGAATCGAACCTGGGCCACCTGGGTGAAAGCCAGGTAACCAAACCACTAGACAATATGGGAGATATGATGGTGCGCATTATGATGCTTTATTAGTTCACTTCATAATGAATGCATATTGATCAAAATTTAAAGAAATACTTCCCACACCTGGAATCGAACCCGGGTTACCTGGTGAAAGCCAGGTATCCTAACCACTAGACAATATGGGAGATATGATGGTGCGCATTATGATGCTTTATTAGTTCACTTCATAATTAATGCATATTGATCAAAATTTAAAGAAATACTTCCCACACCGGGAATCGAACCCGGGCCACCTGGGTGAAAGCCACGTATCCTAACCACTGGACAATATGGGAGATATGATGGTGCGCATTATGATGCTTTATTAGTTCACTTCATAATTAATGCATATTGATCAAAATATCAAGAAAAAATCCCCACACCGGGAATCGAACCCGGGCAACCTGGGTGAAAGCCAGGTATCCTAACCACTAGACAATATGGGAGATATGATGGTGCGCATTATGATGCTTTATTAGTTCTCTTCATAATTAATGCATATTGATCAAAATTTAAAGAAATACTTCCCACACCGGGAATCGAACCCGGGCCACCTGGGTGAAAGCCTAGTAACCAAACCACTAGACAATATTGGAGATATGATGGTGCGGATTATGATGCGTTATTAGTTCACTTCATAATTAATGCATATTGATCAAAATTTAAAGAAATACTTCCCACACCAGGAATCGAACCCGGGCCACCTGGGTGAAAGCCAGGTATCCTAACCACTAGACAATATGGGAGATATGATGGTGCGCATTATGATGCTTTATTAGTTCTCTTCATAATTAATGCATATTGATCAAAATTTAAAGAAATACTTCCCACACCGGGAATCGAACCCGGGCCACCTGGGTGAAAGCCAGGTATCCTAACCACTAGACAATATGGGAGATATGATGGTGCGCATTATGATGCTTTATTAGTTCTCTTCATAATTAATGCATATTGATCAAAATTTAAAGAAATACTTCCCACACCAGGAATCGAACCCGGGCCACCTGGGTGAAAGCCAGGTAACCAAACCACTAGACGATATGGGAGATATGATGGTGCGCATTATGATGCTTTATTAGTTCACTTCATAATTAATGCATATTGATCAAAATTTAAAGAAATACTTCCCACACCGGGAATCAAACCCGGGCCACCTGGGTGAAAGCCAGGTATCCTAACCACTAGACAATATGGGAGATATGATGGTGCGCATTATGATGCTTTATTAGTTCTCTTCATAATTAATGCATATTGATCAAAATTTAAAGAAATACTTCCCACACCAGGAATCGAACCCGGGCCACCTGGGTGAAAGCCAGGTAACCAAACCACTAGACGATATGGGAGATATGATGGTGCGCATTATGATGCTTTATTAGTTCTCTTCATAATTAATGCATATTGATCAAAATTTAAAGAAATACTTCCCACACCAAGAATCGAACCCGGGCCACCTGTGTGAAAGCCAGGTAACCAAACCACTAGACGATATGGGAGATATGATGGTGCGCATTATGATGCTTTATTAGTTCACTTCATAATTAATGCATATTGATCAAAATTTAAAGAAATACTTCCCACACCGGGAATCGAACCCGGGCCACCTGGGTGAAAGCCAGGTATCCTAACCACTAGACAATATGGGAGATATGATGATGCTCATTATGATGCTTTATTAGTTCACTTCATAATTAATGCATATTGATCAAAATTTAAAGAAATACTTCCCACACCAGGAATCGAACCCGGGCCACCTGGGTGAAAGCCAGGTATCCTAACCACTAGACAATATGGGAGATATGATGGTGCGCATTATGATGCTTTATTAGTTCTCTTCATAATTAATGCATATTGATCAAAATTTAAAGAAATACTTCCCACACCGGGAATCGAACCCGGGCCACCTGGGTGAAAGCCAGGTATCCTAACCACTAGACAATATGGGAGATATGATCGTGCGCATTATGATGCTTTATTAGTTCTCTTCATAATTAATGCATATTGATCAAAATTTAAAGAAATACTTCCCACACCAGGAATCGAACCCGGGCCACCTGGGTGAAAGCCAGGTAACCAAACCACTAGACGATATGGGAGATATGATGGTGCGCATTATGATGCTTTATTAGTTCACTTCATAATTAATGCATATTGATCAAAATTTAAAGAAATACTTCCCACACCGGGAATCGAACCCGGGCCACCTGGGTGAAAGCCAGGTATCCTAACAACTAGACAATATGGGAGATATGATGGTGCGCATTATGATGCTTTATTAGTTCTCTTCATAATTAATGCATATTGATCAAAATTTAAAGAAATACTTCCCACACCGGGAATCGAACCCGGGCCACCTGGGTGAGAGCCAGGTATCCTAACCACTAGACAATATGGGAGATACGATGGTGCGCATTATGATGCTTTATTAATTCTCTTCATAATTAGTGCATATTGATCAAAATTTAAAGAAATACTTCCCACACCGGGAATCTAACCCGGGCCACCTGGGTGAAAGCCATGTATCCTAACCACTAGACAATATGGGAGATATGATGGTGCGCATTATGATGCTTTATTAGTTCTCTTCATAATTAATGCATATTGATCAAAATGTAAAGAAATACTTCCCACACCGGGAATCGAACCCGGGCCACCTGGGTGAAAGCCAGGTATCCTAACCACTAGACAATATGGGAGATATGATGGTGCGCATTATGATGCTTTATTAGTTCTCTTCATAATTAATGCATATTAATCAAAATTTAAAGAAATACTTCCCACACCGGGAATCGAACCCTGGCCACCTGGGTGAAAGCCAGGTATCCTAACCACTAGACAATATGGGAGATATGATGGTGCGCATTATGATGAATTATTAGTTCTCTTCATAATTAATGCATATTGATCAAAATTTAAAGAAATACTTCCCACACCGGGAATCGAACGCGGGCCACCTGGGTGAAAGCCAGGTATCCTAACCACTAGACAATATGGGAGATATGATGGTGCGCATTATGATGCTTAATTAGTTCTCTTCATAATTAATGCATATTGATCAAAATTTAAAGAAATACTTCCCACACCGGGAATCGAACCCGGGCCACCTGGGTGAAAGCCAGTGATTCTAACCACTAGACAATATGGGAGATATGATGGTGCGCATTATGATGCTTTATTAATTCTCTTCATAATTAATGCATATTGATCAAAATTTAAAGAAATACTTCCCACACCGGGAATCGAACCCGGGCCACCAGGTGAGAGCCAGGTATCCTAACCACTAGACAATATGGGAGATATGATGGTGCGCATTATGATGCTTTATTAGTTCTCTTCATAATTAATGCATATTGATCAAAATTAAAGAAATACTTCCCACACCGGGAATCGAACCCGGGCCACCGGGTGAAATCCAGGTATCCTAACCACTAGACAATATGGGAGATATGATGATGAGCATTATGATGCTTTATTAGTTCTCTTCATAATTAATGCATATTGATCAAAATTTAAAGAAACACTTCCCACACCGGGAATCGAACCCGGGCCACCGGGTGAAAGCCAGGTATCCTAACCACTAGACAATATGGGAGATATGATGATGAGCATTATGATGCTTTATTAGTTCTCTTCATAATTAATGCATATTGATCAAAATTTAAAGAAACACTTCCCACACCGGGAATCGAACCCGGGCCACCGGGTGAAAGCAAGGTATCCTAACCACTAGACAATATGGGAGATATGATGGTGCGCATTATGATGCTTTATTAGTTCTCTTCATAATTAATGCATATTGATCAAAATTTAAAGAAACACTTCCCACACCGGGAATCGAACCCTGGCCACCTTGGTTAAAGCCAGGTATCCTAACCACTAGACAATATGGGAGATATGATGGTGCGCATTATGATGCTTTATTAATTCTCTTCATAATTAATGCATATTGATCAAAATTTAAAGAAATACTTCCCACACCGGGAATCGAACCCGGGCCACCGGGTGAAAGCAAGGTATCCTAACCACTAGACAATATGGGAGATATGATGGTGCGCATTATGATGCTTTATTAGTTCTCTTCATAATTAATGCATATTGATCAAAATTTAAAGAAACACTTCCCACACCGGGAATCGAACCCTGGCCACCTTGGTTAAAGCCAGGTATCCTAACCACTAGACAATATGGGAGATATGATGGTGCGCATTATGATGCTTTATTAATTCTCTTAATAATTAATCCATATTGATCAAAATTTAAAGAAATACTTCCCACACCGGGAATCGAACCCGGGCCACCGGGTGAGAGCCAGGTATCCTAACCACTAGACAATATGGGAGATATGATGGTGCGCATTATGATGCTTTATTAGTTCTCTTCATAATTAATGCATATTGATCAAAATTAAAGAAATACTTCCCACACCGGGAATCGAACCTGGGCCACCGGGTGAAAGCCAGGTATCCTAACCACTAGACAATATGGGAGATATGATGGTGCGCATTATGATGCTTTATTAGTTCTCTTCATAATTAATGCATATTGATCAAAATTTAAAGAAATACTTCCCACACCGGGAATCGAACCCGGGCCACCGGGTGAAAGCCAGGTATCCTTACCACTAGACAATATGGGAGATATGATGGTGCGCATTATGATGCTTTATTAATTCTCTTCATAATTAATGCATATTGATCAAAATTTAAAGAAATACTTCCCACACCGGGAATCGAACCCGGGCCACCGGGTGAAAGCCAGGTATCCTTACCACTAGACAATATGGGAGATATGATGGTGTGCATTATGATGCTTTATTAATTCTCTTCATAATTAATGCATATTGATCAAAATTTAAAGAAATACTTCCCACACCGGGAATCGAACCCGGGCCACCGGGTGAAAGCCAGGTATCCTAACCACTAGACAATATGGGAGATATGATGGTGCGCATTATGATGCTTAATTAGTTCTCTTCATAATTAATGCATATTGATCAAAATTTAAAGAAATACTTCCCACACCGGGAATCGAACCCGGGCCACCGGGTGAAAGCCAGGTATCCTTACCACTAGACAATATGGGAGATATGATGGTGCGCATTATGATGCTTTATTAATTCTCTTCATAATTAATGCATATTGATCAAAATTTAAAGAAATACTTCCCACACCGGGAATCGAACCCGGGCCACCGGGTGAAAGCCAGGTATCCTTACCACTAGACAATATGGGAGATATGATGGTGCGCATTATGATGCTTTATTAATTCTCTTCATAATTAATGCATATTGATCAAAATTTAAAGAAATACTTCCCACACCGGGAATCGAACCCGGGCCACCGGGTGAAAGCCAGGTATCCTTACCACTAGACAATATGGGAGATATGATGGTGCGCATTATGATGCTTTATTAATTCTCTTCATAATTAATGCATATTGATCAAAATTTAAAGAAATACTTCCCACACCGGAAATCGAACCCGGGCCACCGGGTGAAAGCCAGGTATCCTTACCACTAGACAATATGGGAGATATGATGGTGCGCATTATGATGCTTTATTAATTCTCTTCATAATTAATGCATATTGATCAAAATTTAAAGAAATACTTCCCACACCGGGAATCGAACCCGGGCCACCGGGTGAAAGCCAGGTATCCTTACCACTAGACAATATGGGAGATATGATGGTGCGCATTATGATGCTTTATTAATTCTCTTCATAATTAATGCATATTGATCAAAATTTAAAGAAATACTTCCCACACCGGAAATCGAACCCGGGCCACCGGGTGAAAGCCAGGTATCCTTACCACTAGACAATATGGGAGATATGATGGTGCGCATTATGATGCTTTATTAATTCTCTTCATAATTAATGCATATTGATCAAAATTTAAAGAAATACTTCCCACACCGGGAATCGAACCCGGGCCACCGGGTGAAAGCCAGGTATCCTTACCACTAGACAATATGGGAGATATGATGGTGCGCATTATGACCCTTAATTAGTTCTCTTCATAATTAAGGCATATTGATCAAAATTTAAAGAAATACTTCCCACACCGGGAATCGAACCCGGGCCACCGGGTGAAAGCCAGGTATCCTTACCACTAGACAATATGGGAGATATGATGGTGCGCATTATGATGCTTTATTAATTCTCTTCATAATTAATGCATATTGATCAAAATTTAAAGAAATACTTCCCACACCGGAAATCGAACCCGGGCCACCGGGTGAAAGCCAGGTATCCTTACCACTAGACAATATGGGAGATATGATGGTGCGCATTATGATGCTTTATTAATTCTCTTCATAATTAATGCATATTGATCAAAATTTAAAGAAATACTTCCCACACCGGGAATCGAACCCGGGCCACCGGGTGAAAGCCAGGTATCCTTACCACTAGACAATATGGGAGATATGATGGTGCGCATTATGATGCTTTATTAATTCTCTTCATAATTAATGCATATTGATCAAAATTTAAAGAAATACTTCCCACACCGGGAATCGAACCCGGGCCACCGGGTGAAAGCCAGGTATCCTTACCACTAGACAATATGGGAGATATGATGGTGCGCATTATGATGCTTTATTAATTCTCTTCATAATTAATGCATATTGATCAAAATTTAAAGAAATACTTCCCACACCGGGAATCGAACCCGGGCCACCGGGTGAAAGCCAGGTATCCTTACCACTAGACAATATGGGAGATATGATGGTGCGCATTATGATGCTTTATTAATTCTCTTCATAATTAATGCATATTGATCAAAATTTAAAGAAATACTTCCCACACCGGGAATCGAACCCGGGCCACCGGGTGAAAGCCAGGTATCCTTACCACTAGACAATATGGGAGATATGATGGTGCGCATTATGATGCTTTATTAATTCTCTTCATAATTAATGCATATTGATCAAAATTTAAAGAAATACTTCCCACACCGGGAATCGAACCCGGGCCACCGGGTGAAAGCCAGGTATCCTTACCACTAGACAATATGGGAGATATGATGGTGCGCATTATGACCCTTAATTAGTTCTCTTCATAATTAATGCATATTGATCAAAATTTAAAGAAATACTTCCCACACCGGGAATCGAACCCGGGCCACCGGGTGAAAGCCAGGTATCCTTACCACTAGACAATATGGGAGATATGATGGTGCGCATTATGATGCTTTATTAATTCTCTTCATAATTAATGCATATTGATCAAAATTTAAAGAAATACTTCCCACACCGGAAATCGAACCCGGGCCACCGGGTGAAAGCCAGGTATCCTTACCACTAGACAATATGGGAGATATGATGGTGCGCATTATGATGCTTTATTAATTCTCTTCATAATTAATGCATATTGATCAAAATTTAAAGAAATACTTCCCACACCGGGAATCGAACCCGGGCCACCGGGTGAAAGCCAGGTATCCTTACCACTAGACAATATGGGAGATATGATGGTGCGCATTATGATGCTTTATTAATTCTCTTCATAATTAATGCATATTGATCAAAATTTAAAGAAATACTTCCCACACCGGGAATCGAACCCGGGCCACCGGGTGAAAGCCAGGTATCCTTACCACTAGACAATATGGGAGATATGATGGTGCGCATTATGATGCTTTATTAATTCTCTTCATAATTAATGCATATTGATCAAAATTTAAAGAAATACTTCCCACACCGGGAATCGAACCCGGGCCACCGGGTGAAAGCCAGGTATCCTTACCACTAGACAATATGGGAGATATGATGGTGCGCATTATGATGCTTTATTAATTCTCTTCATAATTAATGCATATTGATCAAAATTTAAAGAAATACTTCCCACACCGGGAATCGAACCCGGGCCACCGGGTGAAAGCCAGGTATCCTTACCACTAGACAATATGGGAGATATGATGGTGCGCATTATGACCCTTAATTAGTTCTCTTCATAATTAATGCATATTGATCAAAATTTAAAGAAATACTTCCCACACCGGGAATCGAACCCGGGCCACCGGGTGAAAGCCAGGTATCCTTACCACTAGACAATATGGGAGATATGATGGTGCGCATTATGATGCTTTATTAATTCTCTTCATAATTAATGCATATTGATCAAAATTTAAAGAAATACTTCCCACACCGGGAATCGAACCCGGGCCACCGGGTGAAAGCCAGGTATCCTTACCACTAGACAATATGGGAGATATGATGGTGCGCATTATGATGCTTTATTAATTCTCTTCATAATTAATGCATATTGATCAAAATTTAAAGAAATACTTCCCACACCGGGAATCGAACCCGGGCCACCGGGTGAAAGCCAGGTATCCTTACCACTAGACAATATGGGAGATATGATGGTGCGCATTATGATGCTTTATTAATTCTCTTCATAATTAATGCATATTGATCAAAATTTAAAGAAATACTTCCCACACCGGGAATCGAACCCGGGCCACCGGGTGAAAGCCAGGTATCCTTACCACTAGACAATATGGGAGATATGATGGTGCGCATTATGACCCTTAATTAGTTCTCTTCATAATTAATGCATATTGATCAAAATTTAAAGAAATACTTCCCACACCGGGAATCGAACCCGGGCCACCGGGTGAAAGCCAGGTATCCTTACCACTAGACAATATGGGAGATATGATGGTGCGCATTATGATGCTTTATTAATTCTCTTCATAATTAATGCATATTGATCAAAATTTAAAGAAATACTTCCCACACCGGGAATCGAACCCGGGCCACCGGGTGAAAGCCAGGTATCCTTACCACTAGACAATATGGGAGATATGATGGTGCGCATTATGATGCTTTATTAATTCTCTTCATAATTAATGCATATTGATCAAAATTTAAAGAAATACTTCCCACACCGGGAATCGAACCCGGGCCACCGGGTGAAAGCCAGGTATCCTTACCACTAGACAATATGGGAGATATGATGGTGCGCATTATGACCCTTAATTAGTTCTCTTCATAATTAATGCATATTGATCAAAATTTAAAGAAATACTTCCCACACCGGGAATCGAACCCGGGCCACCGGGTGAAAGCCAGGTATCCTTACCACTAGACAATATGGGAGATATGATGGTGCGCATTATGATGCTTTATTAATTCTCTTCATAATTAATGCATATTGATCAAAATTTAAAGAAATACTTCCCACACCGGGAATCGAACCCGGGCCACCGGGTGAAAGCCAGGTATCCTTACCACTAGACAATATGGGAGATATGATGGTGCGCATTATGATGCTTTATTAATTCTCTTCATAATTAATGCATATTGATCAAAATTTAAAGAAATACTTCCCACACCGGGAATCGAACCCGGGCCACCGGGTGAAAGCCAGGTATCCTTACCACTAGACAATATGGGAGATATGATGGTGCGCATTATGATGCTTTATTAATTCTCTTCATAATTAATGCATATTGATCAAAATTTAAAGAAATACTTCCCACACCGGAAATCGAACCCGGGCCACCGGGTGAAAGCCAGGTATCCTTACCACTAGACAATATGGGAGATATGATGGTGCGCATTATGATGCTTTATTAATTCTCTTCATAATTAATGCATATTGATCAAAATTTAAAGAAATACTTCCCACACCGGGAATCGAACCCGGGCCACCGGGTGAAAGCCAGGTATCCTTACCACTAGACAATATGGGAGATATGATGGTGCGCATTATGATGCTTTATTAATTCTCTTCATAATTAATGCATATTGATCAAAATTTAAAGAAATACTTCCCACACCGGAAATCGAACCCGGGCCACCGGGTGAAAGCCAGGTATCCTTACCACTAGACAATATGGGAGATATGATGGTGCGCATTATGATGCTTTATTAATTCTCTTCATAATTAATGCATATTGATCAAAATTTAAAGAAATACTTCCCACACCGGGAATCGAACCCGGGCCACCGGGTGAAAGCCAGGTATCCTAACCACTAGACAATATGGGAGATATGATGGTGCGCATTATGATGCTTTATTAATTCTCTTCATAATTAATGCATATTGATCAAAATTTAAAGAAATACTTCCCACACCGGGAATCGAACCCGGGCCACCGGGTGAAAGCCAGGTATCCTTACCACTAGACAATATGGGAGATATGATGGTGCGCATTATGATGCTTTATTAATTCTCTTCATAATTAATGCATATTGATCAAAATTTAAAGAAATACTTCCCACACCGGGAATCGAACCCGGGCCACCGGGTGAAAGCCAGGTATCCTTACCACTAGACAATATGGGAGATATGATGGTGCGCATTATGATGCTTTATTAATTCTCTTCATAATTAATGCATATTGATCAAAATTTAAAGAAATACTTCCCACACCGGGAATCGAACCCGGGCCACCGGGTGAAAGCCAGGTATCCTTACCACTAGACAATATGGGAGATATGATGGTGCGCATTATGATGCTTTATTAATTCTCTTCATAATTAATGCATATTGATCAAAATTTAAAGAAATACTTCCCACACCGGGAATCGAACCCGGGCCACCGGGTGAAAGCCAGGTATCCTTACCACTAGACAATATGGGAGATATGATGGTGCGCATTATGATGCTTTATTAATTCTCTTCATAATTAATGCATATTGATCAAAATTTAAAGAAATACTTCCCACACCGGGAATCGAACCCGGGCCACCGGGTGAAAGCCAGGTATCCTAACCACTAGACAATATGGGAGATATGATGGTGCGCATTATGATGCTTTATTAGTTCTCTTCATAATTAATGCATATTGATCAAAATTTAAAGAAATACTTCCCACATCGGGAATCGAACCCGGGCCACCGGGTGAAAGCCAGGTATCCTTACCACTAGACAATATGGGAGATATGATGGTGCGCATTATGATGCTTTATTAATTCTCTTCATAATTAATGCATATTGATCAAAATTTAAAGAAATACTTCCCACACCGGGAATCGAACCCGGGCCACCGGGTGAGAGCCAGGTATCCTAACCACTAGACAATATGGGAGATATGATGGTGCGCATTATGATGCTTTATTAGTTCTCTTCATAATTAATGCATATTGATCAAAATGTAAAGAAATACTTCCCACACCGGGAATCGAACCCGGGCTTCCTGGGTGAAAGCCAGGTATCCTAACCACTAGACAATATGGGAGATATGATGGTACGCATTATGATGCTTTATTAGTTCTCTTCATAATTAATGCATATTAATCAAAATTTAAATAAATACTTCCCACACCGGGAATCGAACCCGGGCCACCTGGGTGAAAGCCAGGTATCCTGACCACTAGACAATATGGGAGATATGATGGTGCGCATTATGATGCTTTATTAGTTCTCTTCATAATTTATGCATATTGATCAAAATTTAAAGAAATACTTCCCACACCGGGAATCGAACCCGGGCCACCTGGGTGAAAGCCAGGTATCCTAACCACTAGACAATATGGGAGATATGATGGTGCGCATTATGATGCTTAATTAGTTCTCTTCATAATTAATGCATATTGATCAAAATTTAAAGAAATACTTCCCACACCGGGAATCGAACCCGGGCCACCTGGGTGAAAGCCAGGTATCCTAACCACTAGACAATATGGGAGATATGATGGTGCGCATTATGATGCTTTATTAGTTCTCTTCATAATTAATGCATATTGATCAAAATTTAAAGAAATACTTCCCACACCGGGAATCGAACCCAGGCCACCGGGTGAAAGCCAGGTATCCTGACCACTAGACAATATGGGAGATATGATGGTGCGCATTATGATGCTTTATTAGTTCTCTTCATAATTAATGCATATTGATCAAAATTTAAAGAAATACTTCCCACACCGGGAATCGAACCCGGGCTTCCTGGGTGAAAGCCAGGTATCCTAACCACTAGACAATATGGGAGATATGATGGTACGCATTATGATGCTTTATTAGTTCTCTTCATAATTAATGCATATTAATCAAAATTTAAATAAATACTTCCCACACCGGGAATCGAACCCGGGGCCCCTGGGTGAAAGCCAGGTATCCTAACCACTAGACAATATGGGAGATATGATGGTGCGCATTATGATGCTTTATTAGTTCTCTTCATAATTTATGCATATTGATCAAAATTTAAAGAAATACTTCCCACACCGGGAATCGAACCCGGGCCACCTGGGTGAAAGCCAGGTATCCTAACCACTAGACAATATGGGAGATATGATGGTGCGCATTATGATGCTTAATTAGTTCTCTTCATAATTAATGCATATTGATCAAAATTTAAAGAAATACTTCCCACACCGGGAATCGAACCCGGGCCACCTTGGTGAAAGCCAGGTAACCAAACCACTAGACAATATGGGAGATATGATGGTGCGCATTATGATGCTTTATTAGTTCTCTTCATAATTAATGCATATTAATCAAAATTTAAAGAAATACTTCCCACACCGGGAATCAAACTCGGGCCACCTGGGTGAAAGCCAGGTATTTTAACCACTAGACAATATGGGAGATATGATGGTGCGCATTATGGTGCTTTATTAGTTCTCTTCATAATTAATGCATATTGATCAAAATTTAAAGAAATACTTCCCACACCGGGAATCGAACCCAGGCCACCTGGGTGAAAGACAGGTATCCTAACCACTAGACAATATGGGAGATATGATGGTGGGCATTATGATGATTTATTAGTTCTATTCATAATTAATGCATATTGATCAAAATTTAAAGAAATACTTCCCATACCGGGAATCTAACCCGGGCCACCTGGGTGAGAGCCAGGTATCCTAACCACTAGACAATATGGGAGATATGATGGTGCGCATTATGATGCTTAATTAGTTCTCTTCATAATTAATGCATATTGATCAAAATTTAAAGAAGTACTTCCCACACCGGGAATCGAACCCGGGCCACCTGGGTGAGAGCCAGGTATCCTAACCACTAGACAATATGGGAGATATGATGGTGCGCATTATGATGCTTTATTAGTTATCTTCATAATTAATGCATATTGATCAAAATTTAAAGAAATACTTCCCACACCGGGAATCGAACCCTGGCCACCTGGGTGAAAGCCAGGTATCCTAACCACTAGACAATATGGGAGATATGATGGTGCGCATTATGATGCTTAATTAGTTCTCTTCATAATTAATGCATATTGATCAAAATTTAAAGAAACACTTCCCACACCGGGAATCGAACCAGGGCCACCTGGGTGAAAGCCAGGTATCCTAACCACTAGACAATATGGGAGATATGATGGTGCGCATTATGATGATTTATTAGTTCTCTTCATAATTAATGCATATTGATCAAAATTTAATGAAATACTTCCCACACCGGGAATCGAACCCGGGCCACCTGGGTGAGAGCCAGGTATCCTAACCACTAGACAATATGGGAGATATGATGGTGCGCATTATGATGCTAAATTAGTTCTCTTCATAATTAATGCATATTGATCAAAATTTAAAGAAATACTCCCCACACCGGGAATCGAACCCGGGCCACCTGGGTGAAAGCCAGGTAACCAAACCACTAGACAATATGGGAGATATGATGGTGCGCATTATGATGCTTTATTAGTTCTCTTCATAATTAATGCATATTAATCAAAATTTAAAGAAATACTTCCCACACCGGGAATCAAACCCGGGCCACCTGGGTGAAAGCCAGGTATTTTAACCACTAGACAATATGGGAGATATGATGGTGCGCATTATGATGCTTTATTAGTTCTCTTCATAATTAATGCATATTGATCAAAATTTAAAGAAATACTTCCCACACCGGGAATCGAACCCGGGCAACCTGGGTGAAAGACAGGTATCCTAACAACTAGACAATATGGGAGATATGATGGTGCGCATTATGATGCTAAATTAGTTCTCTTCATAATTAATGCATATTGATCAAAATTTAAAGATATACCTCCCACACCGGGAATCGAACCCGGGCCACCTGGGTGAAAGCCAGGTAACCAAACCACTAGACAATATGGGAGATATGATGGTGCGTATTATGATGATTTATTAGTTCTATTCATAATTAATGCATATTGATCAAAATTTAAAGAAATACTTCCCACACCGGGAATCTAACCCGGGCCACCTGGGTGAGAGCTAGGTATCCTAACCACTAGACAATATGGGAGATATGATGGTGCGCATTATGATGCTTAATTAGTTCTCTTCATAATTAATGCATATTGATCAAAATTTAAAGAAACACTTCCCACACCGGGAATCGAACCCGGGCCACCTGGGTGAAAGCCAGGTATCCTAACCACTAGACAATATGGGAGACATGATAGTGCGTATTATGATGATTTATTAGTTCTCTTAATAATTAATGCATATTGATCAAAATTTAAAGAAATACTTCCCACACCGGGAATCGAACCCAGGCCACCTGGGTGAGAGCCAAGTATCCTAACCCCTAGACAATATGGGAGATATGATGGTGCGCATTATGATGCTTAATTAGTTCTCTTCATAATTAATGCATATTGATCAAAATTTAAAGAAACACTTCCCACACCGGGAATCGAACCCGGGCCACCTGGGTGAAAGCCAGGTATCCTAACCACTAGACAATATGGGAGATATGATGGTGCGCATTATGATGCTTTATTAGTTCTCTTCATAATTAATGCATATTGATCAAAATTTAATGAAATACTTCCCACACCGGGAATCGAACCCGGGCCACCTGGGTGAGAGCCAGGTATCCTAACCACTAGACAATATGGGAGATATGATGGTGCGCATTATGATGCTAAATTAGTTCTCTTCATAATTAATGCATATTGATCAAAATTTAATGAAATACTTCCCACACCGGGAATCGAACCCGGGCCACCTGGGTGAAAGCCAGGTAACCAAACCACTAGACAATATGGGAGATATGATGGTGCGCATTATGATGCTTTATTAGTTCTCTTCATAATTAATGCATATTAATCAAAATTTAAAGAAATACTTCCCACACCGGGAATCAAACTCGGGCCACCTGGGTGAAAGCCAGGTATTTTAACCACTAGACAATATGGGAGATATGATGGTGCGCATTATGGTGCTTTAGTAGTTCTCTTAATAATTAATGCATATTGATCAAAATTTAAAGAAATACTACCCACACCGGGAATCGAACCCGGGCCACCTGGGTGAAAGACAGGTATCCTAACCACTAGACAATATGGGAGATATGATGGTGGGCATTATGATGCTAAATTAGTTCTCTTCATAATTAATGCATATTGATCAAAATTTAAAGATATACCTCCCACACCGGGAATTGAACCCGGGCCACCTGGGTGAAAGCCAGGTAACCAAACCACTAGACAATATGGGAGATATGATGGTGCGCATTATGATGATTTATTAGTTCTATTCATAATTAATGCATATTGATCAAAATTTAAAGAAATACTTCCCACACCGGGAATCTAACCCGGGCCACCTGGGTGAGAGCCAGGTATCCTAACCACTAGACAATATGGGAGATATGATGGTGCGCATTATGATGCTTAATTAGTTCTCTTCATAATTAATGCATATTGATCAAAATTTAAAGAAGTACTTCCCACACCAGGAATCGAACCCGGGCCACCTGGGTGAGAGCCATGTATCCTAACCACTAGACAATATGGGAGATATGATGGTGCGCATTATGATGCTTTATTAGTTATCTTCATAATTAATGCATATTGATCAAAATTAAAAGAAATACTTCCCACACCGGGAATCGAACCCGGGCCACCTGGGTGAAAGCCAGGTATCCTAACCACTAGACAATATGGGAGATATGATGGTGCGCATTATGATGCTTAATTAGTTCTCTTCATAATTAATGCATATTGATCAAAATTTAAAGAAACACTTCCCACACCGGGAATCGAACCAGGGCCACCTGGGTGAAAGCCAGGTATCCTAACCACTAGACAATATGGGAGATATGATGGTGCGCATTATGATGATTTATTAGTTCTCTTCATAATTAATGCATATTGATCAAAATTTTAAGAAATTCTCCCCACACCGGGAATCGAACCCGGGCCACCTGGGTGAAAGCCAGGTAACCAAACCACTAGACAATATGGGAGATATGATGGTGCGCATTATGATGCTTTATTAGTTCTCTTCATAATTAATGCATATTAATCAAAATTTAAAGAAATACTTCCCACACCGGGAATCGAACCCGGGCCACCGGGTGAGAGCCAGGTATCCTAACCACTAGACAATATGGGAGATATGATGGTGCGCATTATGATGCTTTATTAGTTCTCTTCATAATTAATGCATATTGATCAAAATTTAAAGAAATACTTCCCACACCGGGAATCGAACCCGGGCTTCCTGGGTGAAAGCCAGGTATCCTAACCACTAGACAATATGGGAGATATGATGGTACGCATTATGATGCTTTATTAGTTCTCTTCATAATTAATGCATATTAATCAAAATTTAAATAAATACTTCCCACACCGGGAATCGAACCCGGGGCCCCTGGGTGAAAGCCAGGTATCCTAACCACTAGACAATATGGGAGATATGATGGTGCGCATTATGATGCTTTATTAGTTCTCTTCATAATTTATGCATATTGATCAAAATTTAAAGAAATACTTCCCACACCGGGAATCGAACCCGGGCCACCTGGGTGAAAGCCAGGTATCCTAACCACTAGACAATATGGGAGATATGATGGTGCGCATTATGATGCTTAATTAGTTCTCTTCATAATTAATGCATATTGATCAAAATTTAAAGAAATACTTCCCACACCGGGAATCGAACCCGGGCCACCTGGGTGAAAGCCAGGTAACCAAACCACTAGACAATATGGGAGATATGATGGTGCGCATTATGATGCTTTATTAGTTCTCTTCATAATTAATGCATATTAATCAAAATTTAAAGAAATACTTCCCACACCGGGAATCAAACTCGGGCCACCTGGGTGAAAGCCAGGTATTTTAACCACTAGACAATATGGGAGATATGATGGTGCGCATTATGGTGCTTTATTAGTTCTCTTCATAATTAATGCATATTGATCAAAATTTAAAGAAATACTTCCCACACCGGGAATCGAACCCAGGCCACCTGGGTGAAAGACAGGTATCCTAACCACTAGACAATATGGGAGATATGATGGTGGGCATTATGATGATTTATTAGTTCTATTCATAATTAATGCATATTGATCAAAATTTAAAGAAATACTTCCCATACCGGGAATCTAACCCGGGCCACCTGGGTGAGAGCCAGGTATCCTAACCACTAGACAATATGGGAGATATGATGGTGCGCATTATGATGCTTAATTAGTTCTCTTCATAATTAATGCATATTGATCAAAATTTAAAGAAGTACTTCCCACACCGGGAATCGAACCCGGGCCACCTGGGTGAGAGCCAGGTATCCTAACCACTAGACAATATGGGAGATATGATGGTGCGCATTATGATGCTTTATTAGTTATCTTCATAATTAATGCATATTGATCAAAATTTAAAGAAATACTTCCCACACCGGGAATCGAACCCTGGCCACCTGGGTGAAAGCCAGGTATCCTAACCACTAGACAATATGGGAGATATGATGGTGCGCATTATGATGCTTAATTAGTTCTCTTCATAATTAATGCATATTGATCAAAATTTAAAGAAACACTTCCCACACCGGGAATCGAACCAGGGCCACCTGGGTGAAAGCCAGGTATCCTAACCACTAGACAATATGGGAGATATGATGGTGCGCATTATGATGATTTATTAGTTCTCTTCATAATTAATGCATATTGATCAAAATTTAATGAAATACTTCCCACACCGGGAATCGAACCCGGGCCACCTGGGTGAGAGCCAGGTATCCTAACCACTAGACAATATGGGAGATATGATGGTGCGCATTATGATGCTAAATTAGTTCTCTTCATAATTAATGCATATTGATCAAAATTTAAAGAAATACTCCCCACACCGGGAATCGAACCCGGGCCACCTGGGTGAAAGCCAGGTAACCAAACCACTAGACAATATGGGAGATATGATGGTGCGCATTATGATGCTTTATTAGTTCTCTTCATAATTAATGCATATTAATCAAAATTTAAAGAAATACTTCCCACACCGGGAATCAAACCCGGGCCACCTGGGTGAAAGCCAGGTAACCAAACCACTAGACAATATGGGAGATATGATGGTGCGCATTATGATGATTTATTAGTTCTATTCATAATTAATGCATATTGATCAAAATTTAAAGAAATACTTCCCACACCGGGAATCTAACCCGGGCCACCTGGGTGAGAGCCAGGTATCCTAACCACTAGACAATATGGGAGATATGATGGTGCGCATTATGATGCTTAATTAGTTCTCTTCATAATTAATGCATATTGATCAAAATTTAAAGAAGTACTTCCCACACCAGGAATCGAACCCGGGCCACCTGGGTGAGAGCCATGTATCCTAACCACTAGACAATATGGGAGATATGATGGTGCGCATTATGATGCTTTATTAGTTATCTTCATAATTAATGCATATTGATCAAAATTAAAAGAAATACTTCCCACACCGGGAATCGAACCCGGGCCACCTGGGTGAAAGCCAGGTATCCTAACCACTAGACAATATGGGAGATATGATGGTGCGCATTATGATGCTTAATTAGTTCTCTTCATAATTAATGCATATTGATCAAAATTTAAAGAAACACTTCCCACACCGGGAATCGAACCAGGGCCACCTGGGTGAAAGCCAGGTATCCTAACCACTAGACAATATGGGAGATATGATGGTGCGCATTATGATGATTTATTAGTTCTCTTCATAATTAATGCATATTGATCAAAATTTTAAGAAATACTCCCCACACCGGGAATCGAACCCGGGCCACCTGGGTGAAAGCCAGGTAACCAAACCACTAGACAATATGGGAGATATGATGGTGCGCATTATGATGCTTTATTAGTTCTCTTCATAATTAATGCATATTAATCAAAATTTAAAGAAATACTTCCCACACCGGGAATCGAACCCGGGCCACCGGGTGAGAGCCAGGTATCCTAACCACTAGACAATATGGGAGATATGATGGTGCGCATTATGATGCTTTATTAGTTCTCTTCATAATTAATGCATATTGATCAAAATTTAAAGAAATACTTCCCACACCGGGAATCGAACCCGGGCTTCCTGGGTGAAAGCCAGGTATCCTAACCACTAGACAATATGGGAGATATGATGGTACGCATTATGATGCTTTATTAGTTCTCTTCATAATTAATGCATATTAATCAAAATTTAAATAAATACTTCCCACACCGGGAATCGAACCCGGGGCCCCTGGGTGAAAGCCAGGTATCCTAACCACTAGACAATATGGGAGATATGATGGTGCGCATTATGATGCTTTATTAGTTCTCTTCATAATTTATGCATATTGATCAAAATTTAAAGAAATACTTCCCACACCGGGAATCGAACCCGGGCCACCTGGGTGAAAGCCAGGTATCCTAACCACTAGACAATATGGGAGATATGATGGTGCGCATTATGATGCTTAATTAGTTCTCTTCATAATTAATGCATATTGATCAAAATTTAAAGAAATACTTCCCACACCGGGAATCGAACCCGGGCCACCTGGGTGAAAGCCAGGTAACCAAACCACTAGACAATATGGGAGATATGATGGTGCGCATTATGATGCTTTATTAGTTCTCTTCATAATTAATGCATATTAATCAAAATTTAAAGAAATACTTCCCACACCGGGAATCAAACTCGGGCCACCTGGGTGAAAGCCAGGTATTTTAACCACTAGACAATATGGGAGATATGATGGTGCGCATTATGGTGCTTTATTAGTTCTCTTCATAATTAATGCATATTGATCAAAATTTAAAGAAATACTTCCCACACCGGGAATCGAACCCAGGCCACCTGGGTGAAAGACAGGTATCCTAACCACTAGACAATATGGGAGATATGATGGTGGGCATTATGATGATTTATTAGTTCTATTCATAATTAATGCATATTGATCAAAATTTAAAGAAATACTTCCCATACCGGGAATCTAACCCGGGCCACCTGGGTGAGAGCCAGGTATCCTAACCACTAGACAATATGGGAGATATGATGGTGCGCATTATGATGCTTAATTAGTTCTCTTCATAATTAATGCATATTGATCAAAATTTAAAGAAGTACTTCCCACACCGGGAATCGAACCCGGGCCACCTGGGTGAGAGCCAGGTATCCTAACCACTAGACAATATGGGAGATATGATGGTGCGCATTATGATGCTTTATTAGTTATCTTCATAATTAATGCATATTGATCAAAATTTAAAGAAATACTTCCCACACCGGGAATCGAACCCTGGCCACCTGGGTGAAAGCCAGGTATCCTAACCACTAGACAATATGGGAGATATGATGGTGCGCATTATGATGCTTAATTAGTTCTCTTCATAATTAATGCATATTGATCAAAATTTAAAGAAACACTTCCCACACCGGGAATCGAACCAGGGCCACCTGGGTGAAAGCCAGGTATCCTAACCACTAGACAATATGGGAGATATGATGGTGCGCATTATGATGATTTATTAGTTCTCTTCATAATTAATGCATATTGATCAAAATTTAATGAAATACTTCCCACACCGGGAATCGAACCCGGGCCACCTGGGTGAGAGCCAGGTATCCTAACCACTAGACAATATGGGAGATATGATGGTGCGCATTATGATGCTAAATTAGTTCTCTTCATAATTAATGCATATTGATCAAAATTTAAAGAAATACTCCCCACACCGGGAATCGAACCCGGGCCACCTGGGTGAAAGCCAGGTAACCAAACCACTAGACAATATGGGAGATATGATGGTGCGCATTATGATGCTTTATTAGTTCTCTTCATAATTAATGCATATTAATCAAAATTTAAAGAAATACTTCCCACACCGGGAATCAAACCCGGGCCACCTGGGTGAAAGCCAGGTATTTTAACCACTAGACAATATGGGAGATATGATGGTGCGCATTATGATGCTTTATTAGTTCTCTTCATAATTAATGCATATTGATCAAAATTTAAAGAAATACTTCCCACACCGGGAATCGAACCCGGGCAACCTGGGTGAAAGACAGGTATCCTAACAACTAGACAATATGGGAGATATGATGGTGCGCATTATGATGCTAAATTAGTTCTCTTCATAATTAATGCATATTGATCAAAATTTAAAGATATACCTCCCACACCGGGAATCGAACCCGGGCCACCTGGGTGAAAGCCAGGTAACCAAACCACTAGACAATATGGGAGATATGATGGTGCGCATTATGATGATTTATTAGTTCTATTCATAATTAATGCATATTGATCAAAATTTAAAGAAATACTTCCCACACCGGGAATCTAACCCGGGCCACCTGGGTGAGAGCTAGGTATCCTAACCACTAGACAATATGGGAGATATGATGGTGCGCATTATGATGCTTAATTAGTTCTCTTCATAATTAATGCATATTGATCAAAATTTAAAGAAACACTTCCCACACCGGGAATCGAACCCGGGCCACCTGGGTGAAAGCCAGGTATCCTAACCACTAGACAATATGGGAGATATGATAGTGCGTATTATGATGATTTATTAGTTCTCTTAATAATTAATGCATATTGATCAAAATTTAAAGAAATACTTCCCACACCGGGAATCGAACCCAGGCCACCTGGGTGAGAGCCAAGTATCCTAACCCCTAGACAATATGGGAGATATGATGGTGCGCATTATGATGCTTAATTATTTCTCTTCATAATTAATGCATATTGATCAAAATTTAAAGAAACACTTCCCACACCGGGAATCGAACCCGGGCCACCTGGGTGAAAGCCAGGTATCCTAACCACTAGACAATATGGGAGATATGATGGTGCGCATTATGATGCTTTATTAGTTCTCTTCATAATTAATGCATATTGATCAAAATTTAATGAAATACTTCCCACACCGGGAATCGAACCCGGGCCACCTGGGTGAGAGCCAGGTATCCTAACCACTAGACAATATGGGAGATATGATGGTGCGCATTATGATGCTAAATTAGTTCTCTTCATAATTAATGCATATTGATCAAAATTTAATGAAATACTTCCCACACCGGGAATCGAACCCGGGCCACCTGGGTGAAAGCCAGGTAACCAAACCACTAGACAATATGGGAGATATGATGGTGCGCATTATGATGCTTTATTAGTTCTCTTCATAATTAATGCATATTAATCAAAATTTAAAGAAATACTTCCCACACCGGGAATCAAACTCGGGCCACCTGGGTGAAAGCCAGGTATTTTAACCACTAGACAATATGGGAGATATGATGGTGCGCATTATGGTGCTTTAGTAGTTCTCTTAATAATTAATGCATATTGATCAAAATTTAAAGAAATACTACCCACACCGGGAATCAAACCCGGGCCACCTGGGTGAAAGACAGGTATCCTAACCACTAGACAATATGGGAGATATGATGGTGGGCATTATGATGCTAAATTAGTTCTCTTCATAATTAATGCATATTGATCAAAATTTAAAGATATACCTCCCACACCGGGAATTGAACCCGGGCCACCTGGGTGAAAGCCAGGTAACCAAACCACTAGACAATATGGGAGATATGATGGTGCGCATTATGATGATTTATTAGTTCTATTCATAATTAATGCATATTGATCAAAATTTAAAGAAATACTTCCCACACCGGGAATCTAACCCGGGCCACCTGGGTGAGAGCCAGGTATCCTAACCACTAGACAATATGGGAGATATGATGGTGCGCATTATGATGCTTAATTAGTTCTCTTCATAATTAATGCATATTGATCAAAATTTAAAGAAGTACTTCCCACACCAGGAATCGAACCCGGGCCACCTGGGTGAGAGCCATGTATCCTAACCACTAGACAATATGGGAGATATGATGGTGCGCATTATGATGCTTTATTAGTTATCTTCATAATTAATGCATATTGATCAAAATTAAAAGAAATACTTCCCACACCGGGAATCGAACCCGGGCCACCTGGGTGAAAGCCAGGTATCCTAACCACTAGACAATATGGGAGATATGATGGTGCGCATTATGATGCTTAATTAGTTCTCTTCATAATTAATGCATATTGATCAAAATTTAAAGAAACACTTCCCACACCGGGAATCGAACCAGGGCCACCTGGGTGAAAGCCAGGTATCCTAACCACTAGACAATATGGGAGATATGATGGTGCGCATTATGATGATTTATTAGTTCTCTTCATAATTAATGCATATTGATCAAAATTTAAAGAAATACTCCCCACACCGGGAATCGAACCCGGGCCACCTGGGTGAAAGCCAGGTAACCAAACCACTAGACAATATGGGAGATATGATGGTGCGCATTATGATGCTTTATTAGTTCTCTTCATAATTAATGCATATTAATCAAAATTTAAAGAAATACTTCCCACACCGGGAATCGAACCCGGGCCACCTGGGTGAAAGCCAGGTATTTTAACCACTAGACAATATGGGAGATATGATGGTGCGCATTATGATGCTTTATTAGTTCTCTTCATAATTAATGCATATTGATCAAAATTTAAAGAAATACTTCCCACACCGGGAATCGAACCCGGGCAACCTGGGTGAAAGACAGGTATCCTAACAACTAGACAATATGGGAGATATGATGGTGCGCATTATGATGCTAAATTAGTTCTCTTCATAATTAATGCATATTGATCAAAATTTAAAGATATACCTCCCACACCGGGAATCGAACCCGGGCCACCTGGGTGAAAGCCAGGTAACCAAACCACTAGACAATATGGGAGATATGATGGTGCGCATTATGATGCTTAATTAGTTCTATTCATAATTAATGCATATTGATCAAAATTTAAAGAAATACTTCCCACACCGGGAATCTAACCCGGGCCACCTGGGTGAGAGCTAGGTATCCTAACCACTAGACAATATGGGAGATATGATGGTGCGCATTATGATGCTTAATTAGTTCTCTTCATAATTAATGCATATTGATCAAAATTTAAAGAAACACTTCCCACACCGGGAATCGAACCCGGGCCACCTGGGTGAAAGCCAGGTATCCTAACCACTAGACAATATGGGAGATATGATAGTGCGTATTATGATGATTTATTAGTTCTCTTAATAATTAATGCATATTGATCAAAATTTAAAGAAATACTTCCCACACCGGGAATCGAACCCGGGCCACCTGGGTGAGAGCCAAGTATCCTAACCCCTAGACAATATGGGAGATATGATGGTGCGCATTATGATGCTTAATTAGTTCTCTTCATAATTAATGCATATTGATCAAAATTTAAAGAAACACTTCCCACACCGTGAATCGAACCCGGGCCACCTGGGTGAAAGCCAGGTATCCTAACCACTAGACAATATGGGAGATATGATGGTGCGCATTATGATGCTTTATTAGTTCTCTTCATAATTAATGCATATTGATCAAAATTTAATGAAATACTTCCCACACCGGGAATCGAACCCGGGCCACCTGGGTGAGAGCCAGGTATCCTTACCACTAGACAATATGGGAGATATGATGGTGCGCATTATGATGCTAAATTAGTTCTCTTCATAATTAATGCATATTGATCAAAATTTAAAGAAATACTTCCCACACCGGGAATCGAACCCGGGCCACCTGGGTGAAAGCCAGGTAACCAAACCACTAGACAATATGGGAGATATGATGGTGCGCATTATGATGCTTTATTAGTTCTCTTCATAATTAATGCATATTAATCAAAATTTAAAGAAATACTTCCCACACCGGGAATCGAACCCGGGCCACCTGGGTGAAAGCCAGGTATTTTAACCACTAGACAATATGGGAGATATGATGGTGCGCATTATGATGCTTTATTAGTTCTCTTCATAATTAATGCCTATTGATCAAAATTTAAAGAAATACTTCCCACACCGGGATTCGAACCCGGGCCACCTGGGTGAAAGACAGGTATCCTAACAACTAGACAATATGGGAGATATGATGGTGCGCATTATGATGCTAAATTAGTTCTCTTCATAATTAATGCATATTGATCAAAATTTAAAGATATACCTCCCACACCGGGAATCGAACCCGGGCCACCTGGGTGAAAGCCAGGTAACCAAACCACTAGACAATATGGGAGATATAATGGTGCGCATTATGATGATTTATTAGTTCTATTCATAATTAATGCATATTGATCAAAATTTAAAGAAATACTTCCCACACCGGGAATCTAACCCGGGCCACCTGGGTGAGAGCCAGGTATCCTAACCACTAGACAATATGGGAGATATGATGGTGCGCATTATGATGCTTAATTAGTTCTCTTCATAATTAATGCATATTGATCAAAATTTAAAGAAGTACTTCCCACACCGGGAATCGAACCCGGGCCACCTGGGTGAGACCCAAGTATGCTAACTACTAGACAATATGGGAGATATGATGGTGCGCATTATGATGCTTTATTAGTTCTCTTCATAATTAATGCATATTGATCAAAATTTAAAGAAATACTTCCCACACCGGGAATCGAACCCGGGCCACCTGGGTGAAAGCCAGGTATCCTAACCACTAGACAATATGGGAGATATGATGGTGCGCATTATGATGCTTAATTAGTTCTCTTCATAATTAATGCATATTGATCAAAATTTAAAGAAACACTTCCCACACCGGGAATCGAACCCGGGCCACCTGGGTGAAAGCCAGGTATCCTAACCACTAGACAATATGGGAGATATGATGGTGCGCATTATGATGATTTATTAGTTCTCTTCATAATTAATGCATATTGATCAAAATTTAAAGAAATACTTCCCACACCGGGAATCGAACCCGGGCCACCTGGGTGAGAGCCAAGTATCCTAACCCCTAGACAATATGGGAGATATGATGGTGCGCATTATGATGCTTAATTAGTTCTCTTCATAATTAATGCATATTGATCAAAATTTAAAGAAACACTTCCCACACCGGGAATCGAACCCGGGCCACCTGGGTGAAAGCCAGGTATCCTAACCACTAGACAATATGAGAGATATGATGGTGCGCATTATGATGCTTTATTAGTTCTCTTCATAATTAATGCATATTGATCAAAATTTAAAGAAATACTTCCCACACCGGGAATCGAACCCGGGCCACCTGGGTGAGAGCCAGGTACCCTAACCACTAGACAATATGGGAGATATGATGGTGCGCATTATGATGCTAAATTAGTTCTCTTCATAATTAATGCATATTGATCAAAATTTAAAGAAATACTTCCAACACCGGGAATCGAACCCGGGCCACCTGGGTGAAAGCCAGGTAACCAAACCACTAGACAATATGGGAGATATGATGGTGCGCATTATGATGCTTTATTAGTTCTCTTCATAATTAATGCATATTGATCAAAATTTAAAGAAATACTTCCCACACCGGGAATCGAACCCGGGCCACCTGGGTGAAAGCCAGGTATCCTAACCACTAGACAATATGGGAGATATGATGGTGCGCATTATGATGATTTATTAGTTCTCTTCATAATTAATGCATATTGATCAAAATTTAAAGAAATGCTTCCCACACCGGGAATCTAACCCGGGCCACCTGGGTGAGAGCCAGGTATCCTGACCACTAGACAATATGGGAGATATGATCGTGCGCATTATGATGCTTAATTAGTTCTCTTCATAATTAATGCATATTGATCAAAATTTAAAGAAATGCTTCCCACACCGGGAATCGAACCCGGGCCACCTGGGTGAGAGCCAGGTATCCTGACCACTAGACAATATGGGAGATATGATGGTGCGCATTATGATGCTTTATTAATTCTCTTCATAATTAATGCATATTGATCAAAATTTAAAGAAATACTTCCCACACCGGGAATCGAACCCGGGCCACCTGGGTGAAAGCCAGGTATCCTAACCACTAGACAATATGGGAGATATGATGGTGCGCATTATGATGCTTAATTAGTTCTCTTCATAATTAATGCATATTGATCAAGATTTAAAGAAATACTTCTCACATTGGGAATCAAACCCGGGCCACCTGGGTGAAAGCCAGGTATCCTGACCACTAGACAATATGGGAGATATGATGGTGTGCATTATGATGGTTTATTAGTTCTCTTCATAATTAATGCATATTGATCAAAATTTAAAGAAATACTTCACACTCTGGGAATCGAACCGTGGCCACCTGGGTGAGAGCCAGGTATCCTGACCACTAGACAATATGGGAGATATGATCGTGCGCATTATGATGCTTAATTAGTTCTCTTCATAATTAATGCATATTGATCAAAATTTAAAGAAATGCTTCCCACACCGGGAATCGGACCCGGGCCACCTAGGTGAAAGCCAGGTATCCTGACCACTAGACAATATAGGAGATATGATGGTGCGCATTATGATGATTTATTAGTTCTCTTCATAATTAATGCATATTGATCAAAATTTAAAGAAATACTTCCCACACCGGGAATCGAACCCGGGCCACCTGGGTGAGAGCCAGGTATCCTGACCACTAGACAATATAGGAGATATGATGGTGCGCATTATGATGCTTAATTAGTTCTCTTCATAATTAATGCATATTGATCAAAATTTAAAGAAATACTTCCCATACTGGGAATCGAACCCGGGCCACCTTGGTGAGAGCCAGGTATCCTGACCACTAGACAATATGGGAGATATGATGGTGCGCATTATGATGATTTATTAGTTCTCTTCATAATTAATGCATATTGATCAAAATTTAAAGAAATACTTCCCACACCGGGAATCGAACCCGGGCCACCTGGGTGAGAGCCAGGTATCCTGACCACTAGACAATATGGGAGATATGATGGTGCGCATTATGATGATTTATTAGTTCTCTTCATAATTAATGCATATTGATCAAAATTTAAAGAAATACTTCACACTCTGGGAATCGAACCGTGGCCACCTGGGTGAGAGCCAGGTATCCTGACCACTAGACAATATGGGAGATATGATGGCGCGCATTATGATGCTTAATTAGTTCTCTTCATAATTAATGCATATTGATCAAAATTTAAAGAAATGCTACCCACACCGGGAATCGAACCCGGGCCACCTAGGTGAAAGCCAGGTATCCTGACCACTAGACAATATAGGAGATATGATGGTGCGCATTATGATGATTTATTAGTTCTCTTCATAATTAATGCATACTGATCAAAATTTAAAGAAATACTTCCCACACCGGGAATCGAACCCGGGCCACCTGGGTGAGAGCCAGGTATCCTGACCACTAGACAATATAGGAGATATGATGGTGCGCATTATGATGCTTAATTAGTTCTCTTCATAATTAATGCATATTGATCAAAATTTAAAGAAATACTTCCCATACTGGGAATCGAACCCGGGCCACCTTGGTGAGAGCCAGGTATCCTGACCACTAGACAATATGGGAGATATGATGGTGCGCATTATGATGATTTATTAGTTCTCTTCATAATTAATGCATATTGATCAAAATTTAAAGAAATACTTCCCACACCGGGAATCGAACCCGGGCCACCTGGGTGAAAGCCAGGTATCCTGACCACTAGACAATATGGGAGATATGATGGTGTGCATTATGATGCTTAATTAGTTCTCTTCATAATTAATGCATATTGATCAAAATTTTAAGAAATGCTTCCCACACCGGGAATCGAACCCGGGCCACCTGGGTGAAAGCCAGGTATCCTAACCACCAGACAATATGGGAGATATGATGGTGCGCATTATGATGATTTATTAGTTCTCTTCATAATTAATGCATATTGATCAAAATTTAAAGAAATACTTCCCACACCGGGAATCGAACCCGGGCCACCTGGGTGAGAGCCAGGTATCCTGACCACTAGACAATATGGGAGATATGATGGTGCGCATTATGATGCTTAATTAGTTCTCTTCATAATTAATGCATATTGATCAAAATTTAAAGAAATACTTCCCACACCGGGAATTTAACCCGGGCCACCTGGGTGAGAGCCAGGTATCCTGACCACTAGACAATATGGGAGATATGATGGTGCGCATTATGATGATTTATTATTTCTCTTCATAATTAATGCATATTGATCAAAATTTAAGAAATACTTCCCACACAGGGAATCGAACCCGGGCCACCTGGGTGAAAGCCAGGTATCCTAACCACTAGACAATATGGGAGATATGATGGTGCGCATTATGATGATTTATTAGTTCTCTTCATAATTAATGCATATTGATCAAAATTTAAAGAAATACTTCCCACACCGGGAATCGAACCCGGGCCACCTGGGTGAGAGCCAGGTATCCTGACCACTAGACAATATGGGAGATATGATGGTGCGCATTATGATGCTTAATTAGTTCTCTTCATAATTAATGCATATTGATCAAAATTTAAAGAAATACTTCCCACCCAGGGAATCGAACCCTGGCCACCTGGGTGAGAGCCAGGTATCCTGACCACTAGACAATATGGGAGATATGATGGTGCGCATTATGATGATTTATTAGTTCTCTTCATAATTAATGCATATTGATCAAAATTTAAAGAAATACTTCCCACACCGGGAATCGAACCCGGGCCACCTGGGTGAGAGCCAGGTATCCTGACCACTAGACAATATGGGAGATATGATGGTGCGCATTATGATGCTTAATTAGTTCTCTTCATAATTAATGCATATTGATCAAAATTTAAAGAAATACTTCCCACACCGGGAATCGAACCCGGGCCACCTGGGTGAGAGCCAGGTATCCTGACCACTAGACAATATGGGAGATATGATGGTGCGCATTATGATGATTTATTAGTTCTCTTCATAATTAATGCATATTGATCAAAATTTAAAGAAATACTTCCCACACAGGGAATCGAACCCGGGCCACCTGGGTGAGAGCCAGGTATCCTGACCACTAGACAATATGGGAGATATGATGGTGCGCATTATGATGCTTAATTAGTTCTCTTCATAATTAATGCATATTGATCAAAATTTAAAGAAATACTTCCCACACCGGGAATCGAACCCGGGCCACCTGGGTGAGAGCCAGGTACCCTGACCACTAGACAATATGGGAGATATGATGGTGCGCATTATGATGCTTAATTAGTTCTCTTCATAATTAATGCATATTGATCAAAATTTAAAGAAATACTTCCCACACCGGGAATCGAACCCGGGCCACCTGGGTGAGAGCCAGGTATCCTGACCACTAGACAATATGGGAGATATGATGGTGCGCATTATGATGATTTATTAGTTCTCTTCATAATTAATGCATATTGATCAAAATTTAAAGAAATACTTCCCACACCGGGAATCGAACCCGGGCCACCTGGGTGAGAGCCAGGTATCCTGACCACTAGACAATATGGGAGATATGATGGTGCGCATTATGATGCTTAATTAGTTCTCTTCATAATTAATGCATATTGATCAAAATTTAAAGAAATACTTCCCACACCGGGAATCGAACCCGGGCCACCGGGGTGAGAGCCAGGTATCCTAACCACTAGACAATATGGGAGATATGATGGTGTGCATTATGATGATTTATTAGTTCTCTTCATAATTAATGCATATTGATCAAAATTTAAAGAAATACTTCCCACACCGGGAATCAAACCCGGGCCACCTGGGTGAAAGCCAGGTATCCTAACCACTAGACAATATGGGAGATATGATGGTGCTCATTATGATGCTTAATTAGTTCTCTTCATAATTAATGCATATTGATCAAGATTTAAAGAAATACTTCTCACATTGGGAATCGAACCCGGGCCACCTGGGTGAGAGCCAGGTATCCTGACCACTAGACAATATGGGAGATATGATGGTGCGCATTATGATGATTTATTAGTTCTCTTCATAATTAATGCATATTGATCAAAATTTAAAGGAATACTTCACACTCTGGGAATCGAACCCGGGCCACCTGGGTGAGAGCCAGGTATCCTAACTACTAGACAATATGAGAGATATGATGGTGTGCATTATGATGCTTTATTAGTTCTCTTCATAATTAATGCATATTGATCAAAATTTAAAGAAATACTTCCCACACCGGGAATCGAACCCGGGCCACCTGGGTGAGAGCCAGGTATCCTAACTACTAGACAATATGAGAGATATGATGGTGTGCATTATGATGCTTTATTAGTTATCTTCATAATTAATGCATATTGATCAAAATTTAAAGAAATACTTCCCACACCGGGAATCGAACCCTGGCCACCTGGGTGAGTGCCAGGTATCCTAACCACTAGACAATATGGGAGATATGATGGTGCGCATTATGATGCTTTATTAGTTATCTTCATAATTAATGCATATTGATCAAAATTTAAAGAAATACTTCCCACACCGGGAATCGAACCCAGGCTACCTGAGTGAGAGCCAGGTATCCTAACCACTAGACAATATGGGAGATATGATGGTGCGCATTATGATGCTTAATTAGTTCTCTTCATAATTAATGCATATTGATCAAAATGTAAAGAAATACTTCCCACACCGGGAATCGAACCCGGGCCACCTGGGTGAGAGCCAGGTATCCTAACTACTAGACAATATGAGAGATATGATGGTGTGCATTATGATGCTTTATTAGTTCTCTTCATAATTAATGCATATTGATCAAAATTTAAAGAAATACTTCCCACACCGGGAATCGAACCCGGGCCACCTGGGTGAGAGCCAGGTATCCTAACTACTAGACAATATGAGAGATATGATGGTGTGCATTATGATGCTTTATTAGTTATCTTCATAATTAATGCATATTGATCAAAATTTAAAGAAATACTTCCCACACCGGGAATCGAACCCGGGCCACCTGGGTGAGAGCCAGGTATCCTAACCACTAGACAATATGGGAGATATGATGGTGCGCATTATGATGCTTTATTAGTTATCTTCATAATTAATGCATATTGATCAAAATTTAAAGAAATACTTCCCACACCGGGAATCGAACCCGGGCCACCTGGGTGAGAGCCAGGTATCCTAACCAATAGACAATATTAGAGATATGATGGTGCGCATTATGATTATTTATTAGTTCTCTTCATAATTAATGCATATTGATCAAAATTTAAAGAAATACTTCCCACACCGGGAATCGAACCCGGGCCACCTGGGTAAGAGCCAGGTATCCTAACCACTAGACAATATGGGAGATATGATGGTGCGCATTATGATGATTTATTAGTTCTTTTCATAATTAATGCATATTGATCAAAATTTAAAGAAATACTTCCCATACCAGGAATCGAACCCAGGCAACCTGGGTGAGAGCCAGGTATCCTAACCACTAGACAATATGGGAGATATGATGGTGTGCATTATGATGCTTTATTAGTTCTCTTGATAATTAATGCATATTGATCAAAATTTAAAGAAATACTTCCCACACCGAGGAATCGAACCCGGGCCACCTGGATGAAAGCCAGGTATCCTAACCACTAGACAATATGGGAGATATGATGGCGTGCATTATGATGATTTATTAGTTCTCTTCATAATTAATGCATATTGATCAAAATTTAAAGAAATACTTCCCACACCGGGAATCGAACCCGGGCCACCTGGGTGAGAGCCAGGTATCCTAACAACTAGACAATATGGGAGATATGATGGTGCGCATTATGATGCTTAATTAGTTCTCTTCATAATTAATGCATATTGATCAAAATTTAAAGAAATACTTCCCACACCGGGAATCGAACCCGGGCCACCTGGGTGAAAGCCAGGTATCCTAACCACTAGACAATATGGGAGATATGATGGTGCGCATTATGATGCTTAATTAGTTCTCTTCATAATTAATGCATATTGATCAAAATTTAAAGAAATACTTCCCACACCAGGAATCGAACCCGGGCCACCTGGGTGAGAGCCAGGTATCCTAACCACTAGACAATATGGGAGATATGATGGTGCGCATTATGATGCTTTATTAGTTCTCTTCATAATTAATGCATATTGATCAAAATTTAAAGAAATACTTCCCACACCGGGAATCGAACCCGGGCCACCTGGGTGAGAGCCAGGTATCCTAACCAATAGACAATATGGGAGATATGATGGTGCGCATTATGATGATTTATTAGTTCTCTTCATAATTAATGCATATTGATCAAAATTTAAAGAAATACTTCCCACACCGGGAATCGAACCCGGGCCACCTGGGTGAGAGCCAGGTATCCTAATCACTAGACAATATGGGAGATATGATGGTGCGCATTATGATGCTTAATTAGCTCTATTCATAATTAATGCATATTGATCAAAATTTAAAGAAATACTTCCCACACCGGGAATCGAACCCGGGCCACCTGGGTGAAAGCCAGGTAACCAAACCACTAGACAATATGGGAGATATGATGGTGCGCATTATGATTATTTATTAGTTCTCTTCATAATTAATGCATATTGATCAAAATTTAAAGAAATACTTCCCACACCGGGAATCTAACCCGGGCAACCTGGGTGAGAGCCAGGTATCCTGACCACTAGACAATATGGGAGATATGATGGTGCGCATTATGATGCTTAATTAGTTCTCTTCATAATTAATGCATATTGATCAAAATTTAAAGAAATACTTCCCACACCGGGAATCGAACCTGGGCCACCTGGGTGAGAGCCAGGTATCCTGACCACTAGACAATATGGGAGATATGATGGTGCGCATTATGATGATTTATTAGTTCTCTTCATAATTAATGCATATTGATCAAAATTTAAAGAAATACTTCCCACACCGGGAATCGAACCCGGGCCACCTGGGTGAAAGCCAGGTATCCTAACCACTAGACAATATGGGAGATATGATGGTGCTCATTATGATGCTTAATTAATTCTCTTCATAATTAATGCATATTGATCAAGATTTAAAGAAATACTTCTCACATTGGGAATCGAACCCGGGCCACCTGGGTGAGAGCCAGGTATCCTGACCACTAGACAATATGGGACATATGATGGTGCGCATTATGATGATTTATTAGTTCTCTTCATAATTAATGCATATTGATCAAAATTTAAAGAAATACTTCACACTCTGGGAATCGAACCCGGGCCACCTGGGTGAGAGCCAGGTATCCTAACTACTAGACAATATGAGAGATATGATGGTGTGCATTATGATGCTTTATTAGTTCTCTTCATAATTAATGCATATTGATCAAAATGTAAAGAAATACTTCCCACACCGGGAATCGAACCCGGGCCACCTGGGTGAGAGCCAGGTATCCTAACTACTAGACAATATGAGAGATATGATGGTGTGCATTATGATGCTTTATTAGTTATCTTCATAATTAATGCATATTGATCAAAATTTAAAGAAATACTTCCCACACCGGGAATCGAACCCGGGCCACCTGGGTGAGAGCCAGGTATCCTAACCACTAGACAATATGGGAGATATGATGGTGCGCATTATGATGCTTAATTAGTTCTCTTGATAATTAATGCATATTGATCAAAATTTAAAGAAATACTTCCCACACCGGGAATCGAACCCGGGCCACCTGGGTGAGAGCCAGGTATCCTAACAACTAGACAATATGGGAGATATGATGGTGCGCATTATGATGCTTAATTAGTTCTCTTCATAATTAATGCATATTGATCAAAATTTAAAGAAATACTTCCCACACCGGGAATCGAACCCGGGCCACCTGGGTGAAAGCCAGGTATCCTAACCACTAGACAATATGGGAGATATGATGGTGCGCATTATGATGCTTAATTAGTTCTCTTCATAATTAATGCATATTGATCAAAATTTAAAGAAATACTTCCCACACCAGGAATCGAACCCGGGCCACCTGGGTGAGAGCCAGGTATCCTAACCACTAGACAATATGGGAGATATGATGGTGCGCATTATGATGCTTTATTAGTTCTCTTCATAATTAATGCATATTGATCAAAATTTAAAGAAATACTTCCCACACCGGGAATCGAACCCGGGCCACCTGGGTGAGAGCCAGGTATCCTAACCAATAGACAATATGGGAGATATGATGGTGCGCATTATGATGATTTATTAGTTCTCTTCATAATTAATGCATATTGATCAAAATTTAAAGAAATACTTCCCACACCGGGAATCGAACCCGGGCCACCTGGGTGAGAGCCAGGTATCCTAATCACTAGACAATATGGGAGATATGATGGTGCGCATTATGATGCTTAATTAGCTCTATTCATAATTAATGCATATTGATCAAAATTTAAAGAAATACTTCCCACACCGGGAATCGAACCCGGGCCACCTGGGTGAAAGCCAGGTAACCAAACCACTAGACAATATGGGAGATATGATGGTGCGCATTATGATTATTTATTAGTTCTCTTCATAATTAATGCATATTGATCAAAATTTAAAGAAATACTTCCCACACCGGGAATCTAACCCGGGCAACCTGGGTGAGAGCCAGGTATCCTGACCACTAGACAATATGGGAGATATGATGGTGCGCATTATGATGCTTAATTAGTTCTCTTCATAATTAATGCATATTGATCAAAATTTAAAGAAATACTTCCCACACCGGGAATCGAACCTGGGCCACCTGGGTGAGAGCCAGATATCCTGACCACTAGACAATATGGGAGATATGATGGTGCGCATTATGATGATTTATTAGTTCTCTTCATAATTAATGCATATTGATCAAAATTTAAAGAAATACTTCCCACACCGGGAATCGAACACGGGCCACCTGGGTGAAAGCCAGGTATCCTAACCACTAGACAATATGGGAGATATGATGGTGCTCATTATGATGCTTAATTAATTCTCTTCATAATTAATGCATATTGATCAAGATTTAAAGAAATACTTCTCACATTGGGAATCGAACCCGGGCCACCTGGGTGAGAGCCAGGTATCCTGACCACTAGACAATATGGGACATATGATGGTGCGCATTATGATGATTTATTAGTTCTCTTCATAATTAATGCATATTGATCAAAATTTAAAGAAATACTTCACACTCTGGGAATCGAACCCGGGCCACCTGGGTGAGAGCCAGGTATCCTAACTACTAGACAATATGAGAGATATGATGGTGTGCATTATGATGCTTTATTAGTTCTCTTCATAATTAATGCATATTGATCAAAATGTAAAGAAATACTTCCCACACCGGGAATCGAACCCGGGCCACCTGGGTGAGAGCCAGGTATCCTAACTACTAGACAATATGAGAGATATGATGGTGTGCATTATGATGCTTTATTAGTTATCTTCATAATTAATGCATATTGATCAAAATTTAAAGAAATACTTCCCACACCGGGAATCGAACCCGGGCCACCTGGGTGAGAGCCAGGTATCCTAACCACTAGACAATATGGGAGATATGATGGTGCGCATTATGATGCTTTATTAGTTATCTTCATAATTAATGCATATTGATCAAAATTTAAAGAAATACTTCGCACACCGGGAATCGAACCCAGGCCACCTGAGTGAGAGCCAGGTATCCTAACCACTAGACAATATGGGAGATATGATGGTGCGCATTATGATACTTAATTAGTTCTCTTCATAATTAATGCATATTGATCAAAATTTAAAGAAATACTTCCCACACCGGGAATCGAACCCGGGCCACCTGGGTGAGAGCCAGGTATCCTGACCACTAGACAATATGGGAGATATGATGGTGCACATTATGATGCTTAATTAGTTCTCTTCTTAATTAATGCATATTGATCAAAATTTAAAGAAATACTTCCCACACCGGGAATCGAACCCGGGCCACCTGGGTGAGAGCCAGGTATCCTAACCAATAGACAATATGAGAGATATGATGGTGCGCATTACGATTATTTATTAGTTCTCTTCATAATTAATGCATATTGATCAAAATTTAAAGAAATACTTCCCACACCGGGAATCGAACCCGGGCCACCTGGGTAAGAGCCAGGTATCCTAACCACTAGACAATATGGGAGATATGATGGTGCGCATTATGATGATTTATTAGTTCTTTTCATAATTAATGCATATTGATCAAAATTTAAAGAAATACTTCCCATACCAGGAATCGAACCCAGGCAACCTGGGTGAGAGCCAGGTATCCTAACCACTAGACAATATGGGAGATATGATGGTGTGCATTATGATGCTTTATTAGTTCTCTTGATAATTAATGCATATTGATCAAAATTTAAAGAAATACTTCCCACACCGAGGAATCGAACCCGGGCCACCTGGATGAAAGCCAGGTATCCTAACCACTAGACAATATGGGAGATATGATGGCGTGCATTATGATGATTTATTAGTTCTCTTCATAATTAATGCATATTGATCAAAATTTAAAGAAATACTTCCCACACCGGGAATCGAACCCGGGCCACCTGGGTGAGAGCCAGGTATCCTAACAACTAGACAATATGGGAGATATGATGGTGCTCATTATGATGCTTAATTAGTTCTTTTCATAATTAATGCATATTGATCAAAATTTAAAGAAATACTTCCCACACCGGGAATCGAACCCGGGCCACCTGGGTGAAAGCCAGGTATCCTAACCACTAGACAATATGGGAGATATGATGGTGCGCATTATGATGCTTAATTAGTTCTCTTCATAATTAATGCATATTGATCAAAATTTAAAGAAATACTTCCCACACCAGGAATCGAACCCGGGCCACCTGGGTGAGAGCCAGGTATCCTAACCACTAGACAATATGGGAGATATGATGGTGCGCATTATGATGCTTTATTAGTTCTCTTCATAATTAATGCATATTGATCAAAATTTAAAGAAATACTTCCCACACCGGGAATCGAACCCGGGCCACCTGGGTGAGAGCCAGGTATCCTAACCAATAGACAATATGGGAGATATGATGGTGCGCATTATGATGATTTATTAGTTCTCTTCATAATTAATGCATATTGATCAAAATTTAAAGAAATACTTCCCACACCGGGAATCGAACCCGGGCCACCTGGGTGAGAGCCAGGTATCCTAACCACTAGACAATATGGGAGATATGATGGTGCGCATTATGATGCTTAATTAGCTCTATTCATAATTAATGCATATTGATCAAAATTTAAAGAAATACTTCCCACACCGGGAATCGAACCCGGGCCACCTGGGTGAAAGCCAGGTAACCAAACCACTAGACAATATGGGAGATATGATGGTGCGCATTATGATTATTTATTAGTTCTCTTCATAATTAATGCATATTGATCAAAATTTAAAGAAATACTTCCCACACCAGGAATCGAGCCTGGGCCACTTGGGTGAGAGCCAGGTATCCTAACCACTAGACAATATAGGAGATATGATGGTGCGCATTATGATGCTTTATTAGTTCTCTTCATAATTAATGCATATTGATCAAAATTTTAAGTAATACTTCCCACACCGGGAATCGAACCCGGGCCACCTGGGTGAGAGCCAGGTATCCTTACCACTAGACAATATGGGAGATATGATGGTGCGCATTATGATGATTTATTAGTTCTCTTCATAATTAATGCATATTGATCAAAATTTAAAGAAATACTTCCCACTCCGGGAATCGAACCCGGGCCACCTGGGTGAGAGCCAGGTATCCTAACCACTAGACAATATGGGAGATATGATGGTACGCATTATGATGCTTAATTAGTTCTCTACATAATTAATGCATATTGATCAAAATTTAAAGGAATACTTCCCACACCGGGAATCGAACCCGGGCCACCTGGGTGAAAGCCAGGAATCCTAACCACTAGACAATATGGGAGATATGATGGTGCGCATTATGATTCTTAATTAGTTCTCTTCATAATTAATGCATATTGATCAAAATTTAAAGAAATACTTCCCACACTGGGAATCGAACCCGGGCCACCTGGGTGAAAGCCAGGTATCCTAACCACTAGACAATATGGGAGATATGATGGTGCGCATTATGATGCTTAATTAGTTCTCTTCATAATTAATGCATATTGATCAAAATTTAAAGAAATACTTCCCACACCAGGAATAGAACCCGGGCCACCTGGGTGAGAGCCAGGTATCCTAACCACTAGACAATATGGGAGATATGATGGTGCGCATTATGATGCTTTATTAGTTCTCTTGATAATTAATGCATATTGATCAAAATTTTAAGAAATACTTCCCACACCGGGAATCGAACCCGGGCCACCTGGGTGAAAGCCAGGTATCCTAACCACTAGACAATATGGGAGATATGATGGTGCGCATTATGATGATTTATTAGTTCTCTTCATAATTAATGCATATTGATCAAAATTTAAGAAATACTTCCCACACCGGGAATCGAACCCGGGCCACCTGGGTGAAAGCCAGGTATCCTAACCACTAGACAATATAGGAGATATGATGGTGCGCATTATGATGATTTATTAGTTCTCTTCATAATTAATGCATATTGATAAAAATTTAAAGAAATACTTCCCACACCAGGAATCGAACCCGGGCCACCTGGGTGAGAGCCAGGTATCCTAACCACTAGACAATATAGGAGATATGATGGTGCGCATTATGATGATTTATTAGTTCTCTTCATAATTAATGCATATTGATCAAAATTAAAGAAATACTTCCCACACCGGGAATCGAACCCGGGCCACCTGGGTGAAAGCCAGGTATCCTAACCACTAGACAATATAGGAGATATGATGGTGCGCATTATGATGATTTATTAGTTCTCTTCATAATTAATGCATATTGATCAAAATTTAAGAAATACTTCCCACACCGGGAATCGAACCCGGGCCACCTGGGTGAAAGCCAGGTATCCTAACCACTAGACAATATAGGAGATATGATGGTGCGCATTATGATGATTTATTAGTTCTCTTCATAATTAATGCATATTGATCAAAATTTAAGAAATACTTCCCACACCGGGAATCGAACCCGGGCCACCTGGGTGAAAGCCAGGTATCCTGACCACTAGACAATATAGGAGATATGATGGTGCGCATTATGATGATTTATTAGTTCTCTTCATAATTAATGCATATTGATCAAAATTTAAAGAAATACTTCCCACACCAGGAATCAGACCCGGGCCACCTGGGTGAGAGCCATGTATCCTAACCACTAGACAATATGGGAGATATGATGGTGCGCATTATGATGATTTATTAGTTCTCTTCATAATTAATGCATATTGATCAAACTCATTATGATGATTTATTAGTTCTCTTCATAATTAATGCATATTGATCAAAATTTAAGAAATACTTCCCACACCGGGAATCGAACCCGGGCCACCTGGGTGAGAGCCAGGTATCCTAACCACTAGACAATATGGGAGATATGATGGTGCGCATTATGATGCTTAATTAGCTCTATTCATAATTAATGCATATTGATCAAAATTTAAAGAAATACTTCCCACACCGGGAATCGAACCCGGGCCAGCTGGGTGAAAGCCAGGTAACCAAACCACTAGACAATATGGGAGATATGATGGTGCGCATTATGATTATTTATTAGTTCTCTTCATAATTAATGCATATTGATAAAAATTTAAAGAAATACTTCCCACACCAGGAATCGAGCCTGGGCCACTTGGGTGAGAGCCAGGTATCCTAACCACTAGACAATATAGGAGATATGATGGTGCGCATTATGATTCTTAATTAGTTCTCTTCATAATTAATGCATATTGATCAAAATTTAAAGAAATACTTCCCACACTGGGAATCGAACCCGGGCCACCTGGGTGAAAGCCAGGTATCCTAACCACTAGACAATATGGGAGATATGATGGTGCGCATTATGATGCTTAATTAGTTCTCTTCATAATTAATGCATATTGATCAAAATTTAAAGAAATACTTCCCACACCGTGATCGAACCCGGGCCACCTGGGTGAGAGCCAGGTATCCTAACCACTAGACAATATGGGAGATATGATGGTGCGCATTATGATGCTTTATTAGTTCTCTTGATAATTAATGCATATTGATCAAAATTTTAAGAAATACTTCCCACACCGGGAATCGAACCCGGGCCACCTGGGTGAAAGCCAGGTATCCTAACCACTAGACAATATGGGAGATATGATGGTGCGCATTATGATGATTTATTAGTTCTCTTCATAATTAATGCATATTGATCAAAATTTATGAAATACTTCCCACACCGGGAATGGAACCCGGGCCACCTGGGTGAAAGCCAGGTATCCTAACCACTAGACAATATAGGAGATATGATGGTGCGCATTATGATGATTTATTAGTTCTCTTCATAATTAATGCATATTGATAAAAATTTAAAGAAATACTTCCCACACCAGGAATCGAACCCGGGCCACCTGGGTGAGAGCCAGGTATCCTAACCACTAGACAATATAGGAGATATGATGGTGCGCATTATGATGATTTATTAGTTCTCTTCATAATTAATGCATATTGATCAAAATTAAAGAAATACTTCCCACACCGGGAATCGAACCCGGGCCACCTGGGTGAAAGCCAGGTATCCTAACCACTAGACAATATAGGAGATATGATGGTGCGCATTATGATGATTTATTAGTTCTCTTCATAATTAATGCATATTGATCAAAATTTAAGAAATACTTCCCACACCGGGAATCGAACCCGGGCCACCTGGGTGAAAGCCAGGTATCCTAACCACTAGACAATATAGGAGATATGATGGTGCGCATTATGATGATTTATTAGTTCTCTTCATAATTAATGCATATTGATCAAAATTTAAGAAATACTTCCCACACCGGGAATCGAACCCGGGCCACCTGGGTGAAAGCCAGGTATCCTAACCACTAGACAATATAGGAGATATGATGGTGCGCATTATGATGATTTATTAGTTCTCTTCATAATTAATGCATATTGATCAAAATTTAAGAAATACTTCCCACACCGGGAATCGAACCCGTGCCACCTGGGTGAAAGCCAGGTATCCTGACCACTAGACAATATAGGAGATATGATGGTGCGCATTATGATGATTTATTAGTTCTCTTCATAATTAATGCATATTGATCAAAATTTAAAGAAATACTTCCCACACCAGGAATCAGACCCGGGCCATCTGGGTGAGAGCCAGGTATCCTAACCGCTAGACAATATAGGAGATATGATGGTGCGCATTATGATGATTTATTAGTTCTCTTCATAATTAATGCATATTGATCAAAATAAAAGAAATACTTCCCACACCGGGAATCGAACCCGGGCCACCTGGGTGAGAGCCAGGTATCCTAACCACTAGACAATATAGGAGATATGATGGTGCGCATTATGATGATTTATTAGTTCTCTTCATAATTAATGCATATTGATCAAAATTTAAAGAAATACTTCCCACACCAGGAATCGAACCCGGGCCACCTGGGTGAGAGCCAGGTATCCTAACCACTAGACAATATGGGAGATATGATGGTGCGCATTATGATGCTTTATTAGTTCTCTTGATAATTAATGCATATTGATCAAAATTTAAAGAAATACTTCCCACACCGGGAATCGAACCCGGGCCACCTGGGTGAAAGCCAGGTATACTAACCACTAGACAATATGGGAGATATGATGGTGCGCATTATGATGCTTTATTAGTTCTCTTCATAATTAATGCATATTGATCAAAATTTAAGAAATACTTCCCACACCGGGAATCGAACCCGGGCCACCTGGGTGAAAGCCAGGTATCCTAACCACTAGACAATATAGGAGATATGATGGTGCGCATTATGATGATTTATTAGTTCTCTTCATAATTAATGCATATTGATCAAAATTTAAAGAAATACTTCCCACACCAGGAATCGAACCCGGGCCACCTGGGTGAGAGCCAGGTATCCTAACCACTAGACAATATGGGAGATATGATGGTGCGCATTATGATGCTTTATTAGTTCTCTTGATAATTAATGCATGTTGATCAAAATTTAAAGAAATACTTCCCACACCGGGAATCGAACCCGGGCCACCTGGGTGAAAGCCAGGTATACTAACCACTAGACAATATGGGAGATATGATGGTGCGCATTATGATGCTTTATTAGTTCTCTTCATAATTAATGCATATTGATCAAAATTTAAGAAATACTTCCCACACCGGGAATCGAACCCGGGCCACCTGGGTGAAAGCCAGGTATCCTAACCACTAGACAATATAGGAGATATGATGGTGCGCATTATGATGATTTATTAGTTCTCTTCATAATTAATGCATATTGATCAAAATTTAAAGAAATACTTCCCACACCAGGAATCAGACCCGGGCCACCTGGGTGAGAGCCATGTATCCTAACCACTAGACAATATGGGAGATATGATGGTGCGCATTATGATGATTTATTAGTTCTCTTCATAATTAATGCATATTGATCAAACTCATTATGATGATTTATTAGTTCTCTTCATAATTAATGCATATTGATCAAAATTTAAGAAATACTTCCCACACCGGGAATCGAACCCGGGCCACCTGGGTGAGAGCCAGGTATCCTAACCACTAGACAATATGGGAGATATGATGGTGCGCATTATGATGCTTAATTAGCTCTATTCATAATTAATGCATATTGATCAAAATTTAAAGAAATACTTCCCACACCGGGAATCGAACCCGGGCCAGCTGGGTGAAAGCCAGGTAACCAAACCACTAGACAATATGGGAGATATGATGGTGCGCATTATGATTATTTATTAGTTCTCTTCATAATTAATGCATATTGATAAAAATTTAAAGAAATACTTCCCACACCAGGAATCGAGCCTGGGCCACTTGGGTGAGAGCCAGGTATCCTAACCACTAGACAATATAGGAGATATGATGGTGCGCATTATGATTCTTAATTAGTTCTCTTCATAATTAATGCATATTGATCAAAATTTAAAGAAATACTTCCCACACTGGGAATCGAACCCGGGCCACCTGGGTGAAAGCCAGGTATCCTAACCACTAGACAATATGGGAGATATGATGGTGCGCATTATGATGCTTAATTAGTTCTCTTCATAATTAATGCATATTGATCAAAATTTAAAGAAATACTTCCCACACCGTGATCGAACCCGGGCCACCTGGGTGAGAGCCAGGTATCCTAACCACTAGACAATATGGGAGATATGATGGTGCGCATTATGATGCTTTATTAGTTCTCTTGATAATTAATGCATATTGATCAAAATTTTAAGAAATACTTCCCACACCGGGAATCGAACCCGGGCCACCTGGGTGAAAGCCAGGTATCCTAACCACTAGACAATATGGGAGATATGATGGTGCGCATTATGATGATTTATTAGTTCTCTTCATAATTAATGCATATTGATCAAAATTTATGAAATACTTCCCACACCGGGAATCGAACCCGGGCCACCTGGGTGAAAGCCAGGTATCCTAACCACTAGACAATATAGGAGATATGATGGTGCGCATTATGATGATTTATTAGTTCTCTTCATAATTAATGCATATTGATAAAAATTTAAAGAAATACTTCCCACACCAGGAATCGAACCCGGGCCACCTGGGTGAGAGCCAGGTATCCTAACCACTAGACAATATAGGAGATATGATGGTGCGCATTATGATGATTTATTAGTTCTCTTCATAATTAATGCATATTGATCAAAATTAAAGAAATACTTCCCACACCGGGAATCGAACCCGGGCCACCTGGGTGAAAGCCAGGTATCCTAACCACTAGACAATATAGGAGATATGATGGTGCGCATTATGATGATTTATTAGTTCTCTTCATAATTAATGCATATTGATCAAAATTTAAGAAATACTTCCCACACCGGGAATCGAACCCGGGCCACCTGGGTGAAAGCCAGGTATCCTAACCACTAGACAATATAGGAGATATGATGGTGAGCATTATGATGATTTATTAGTTCTCTTCATAATTAATGCATATTGATCAAAATTTAAGAAATACTTCCCACACCGGGAATCGAACCCGGGCCACCTGGGTGAAAGCCAGGTATCCTAACCACTAGACAATATAGGAGATATGATGGTGCGCATTATGATGATTTATTAGTTCTCTTCATAATTAATGCATATTGATCAAAATTTAAGAAATACTTCCCACACCGGGAATCGAACCCGTGCCACCTGGGTGAAAGCCAGGTATCCTGACCACTAGACAATATAGGAGATATGATGGTGCGCATTATGATGATTTATTAGTTCTCTTCATAATTAATGCATATTGATCAAAATTTAAAGAAATACTTCCCACACCAGGAATCAGACCCGGGCCATCTGGGTGAGAGCCAGGTATCCTAACCGCTAGACAATATAGGAGATATGATGGTGCGCATTATGATGATTTATTAGTTCTCTTCATAATTAATGCATATTGATCAAAATAAAAGAAATACTTCCCACACCGGGAATCGAACCCGGGCCACCTGGGTGAGAGCCAGGTATCCTAACCACTAGACAATATAGGAGATATGATGGTGCGCATTATGATGATTTATTAGTTCTCTTCATAATTAATGCATATTGATCAAAATTTAAAGAAATACTTCCCACACCAGGAATCGAACCCGGGCCACCTGGGTGAGAGCCAGGTATCCTAACCACTAGACAATATGGGAGATATGATGGTGCGCATTATGATGCTTTATTAGTTCTCTTCATAATTAATGCATATTGATCAAAATTTAAAGAAATACTTCCCACACCGGGAATCGAACCCGGGCCACCTGGGTGAAAGCCAGGTATACTAACCACTAGACAATATGGGAGATATGATGGTGCGCATTATGATGCTTTATTAGTTCTCTTCATAATTAATGCATATTGATCAAAATTTAAGAAATACTTCCCACACCGGGAATCGAACCCGGGCCACCTGGGTGAAAGCCAGGTATCCTAACCACTAGACAATATAGGAGATATGATGGTGCGCATTATGATGATTTATTAGTTCTCTTCATAATTAATGCATATTGATCAAAATTTAAAGAAATACTTCCCACACCAGGAATCGAACCCGGGCCACCTGGGTGAGAGCCAGGTATCCTAACCACTAGACAATATGGGAGATATGATGGTGCGCATTATGATGCTTTATTAGTTCTCTTGATAATTAATGCATGTTGATCAAAATTTAAAGAAATACTTCCCACACCGGGAATCGAACCCGGGCCACCTGGGTGAAAGCCAGGTATACTAACCACTAGACAATATGGGAGATATGATGGTGCGCATTATGATGCTTTATTAGTTCTCTTCATAATTAATGCATATTGATCAAAATTTAAGAAATACTTCCCACACCGGGAATCGAACCCGGGCCACCTGGGTGAAAGCCAGGTATCCTAACCACTAGACAATATAGGAGATATGATGGTGCGCATTATGATGATTTATTAGTTCTCTTCATAATTAATGCATATTGATCAAAATTTAAAGAAATACTTCCCACACCAGGAATCGAACCCGGGCCACCTGGGTGAGAGCCAGGTATCCTAACCACTAGACGATATGGGAGATATGATGGTGCGCATTATGATGCTTTATTAGTTCTCTTCATAATTAATGCATATTGATCAAAATTTAAAGAAATACTTCCCACACCAGGAATCGAACCCGGGCCACCTGGGTGAGAGCCAGGTATCCTAACCACTAGACAATATGGGAGATATGATGGTGCGCATTATGATGATTTATTAGTTCTCTTCATAATTAATGCATATTGATCAAAATTTAAAGAAATACTTCCCACACCGGGAATCGAACCCGGGCCACCTGGGTGAAAGCCAGGTATCCTAACCACTAGACAATATGGGAGATATGATGGTGCGCATTATGATTATTTATTAGTTCACTTCATAATTAATGCATATTGATCAAAATTTAAAGAAATACTTCCCACACCGGGAATCGAACCCGGGCCACCTGGGTGAAAGCCAGGTATCCTAACCACTAGACAATATGTGAGATATGATGGTGCGCATTATGATTATTTATTAGTTCACTTCATAATTAATGCATATTGATCAAAATTAAAGAAATACTTCCCACACCGGGAATCGAACCCGGGCCACCTGGGTGAAAGCCAGGTATCCTAACCACTAGACAATATAGGAGATATGATGGTGCGCATTATGATGATTTATTAGTTCTCTTCATAATTAATGCATATTGATCAAAATTTAAGAAATACTTCCCACACCGGGAATCGAACCCGGGCCACCTGGGTGAAAGCCAGGTATCCTAACCACTAGACAATATAGGAGATATGATGGTGCGCATTATGATGATTTATTAGTTCTCTTCATAATTAATGCATATTGATCAAAATTTAAGAAATACTTCCCACACCGGGAATCGAACCCGGGCCACCTGGGTGAAAGCCAGGTATCCTAACCACTAGACAATATAGGAGATATGATGGTGCGCATTATGATGATTTATTAGTTCTCTTCATAATTAATGCATATTGATCAAAATTAAAGAAATACTTCCCACACCGGGAATCGAACCCGGGCCACCTGGGTGAAAGCCAGGTATCCTAACCACTAGACAATATAGGAGATATGATGGTGCGCATTATGATGATTTATTAGTTCTCTTCATAATTAATGCATATTGATCAAAATTTAAGAAATACTTCCCACACCGGGAATCGAACCCGGGCCACCTGGGTGAAAGCCAGGTATCCTAACCACTAGACAATATAGGAGATATGATGGTGCGCATTATGATGATTTATTAGTTCTCTTCATAATTAATGCATATTGATCAAAATTTAAGAAATACTTCCCACACCGGGAATCGAACCCGGGCCACCTGGGTGAAAGCCAGGTATCCTAACCACTAGACAATATAGGAGATATGATGGTGCGCATTATGATGATTTATTAGTTCTCTTCATAATTAATGCATATTGATCAAAATTTAAAGAAATACTTCCCACACCAGGAATCGAACCCGGGCCACCTGGGTGAGAGCCAGGTATCCTAACCACTAGACAATATGGGAGATATGATGGTGCGCATTATGATGCTTTATTAGTTCTCTTGATAATTAATGCATATTGATCAAAATTTAAAGAAATACTTCCCACACCGGGAATCGAACCCGGGCCACCTGGGTGAAAGCCAGGTATACTAACCACTAGACAATATGGGAGATATGATGGTGCGCATTATGATGCTTTATTAGTTCTCTTCATAATTAATGCATATTGATCAAAATTTAAGAAATACTTCCCACACCGGGAATCGAACCCGGGCCACCTGGGTGAAAGCCAGGTATCCTAACCACTAGACAATATGGGAGATATGATGGTGCGCATTATGATGATTTATTAGTTCTCTTCATAATTAATGCATATTGATCAAAATTTAAGAAATACTTCCCACACCAGGAATCGAACCCGGGCCACCTGGGTGAGAGCCAGGTATCCTAACCACTAGACGATATGGGAGATATGATGGTGCTCATTATGATGATTTATTAGTTCTCTTCATAATTAATGCATATTGATCAAAATTTAAGTAATACTTCCCACACCAGGAATCGAACCCGGGCCACCTGGGTGAGAGCCAGGTATCCTAACCACTAGACAATATGGGAGATATGATGGTGCTCATTATGATGATTTATTAGTTCTCTTCATAATTAATGCATATTGATCAAAATTTAAAGAAATACTTCCCACACCAGGAATCGAACCCGGGCCACCTGGGTGAGAGCCAGGTATCCTAACCACTAGACGATATGGGAGATATGATGGTGCGCATTATGATGCTTTATTAGTTCTCTTCATAATTAATGCATATTGATCAAAATTTAAGAAATACTTCCCACACCAGGAATCGAACCCGGGCCACCTGGGTGAGAGCCAGGTATCCTAACCACTAGACGATATGGGAGATATGATGGTGCGCATTATGATGCTTTATTAGTTCTCTTCATAATTAATGCATATTGATCAAAATTTAAGAAATACTTCCCACACCGGGAATCGAACCCGGGCCACCTGGGTGAAAGCCAGGTATCCTAACCACTAGACAATATAGGAGATATGATGGTGCTCATTATGATGATTTATTAGTTCTCTTCATAATTAATGCATATTGATCAAAATTTAAGAAATACTTCCCACACCAGGAATCGAACCCGGGCCACCTGGGTGAGAGCCAGGTATCCTAACCACTAGACGATATGGGAGATATGATGGTGCGCATTATGATGCTTTATTAGTTCTCTTCATAATTAATGCATATTGATCAAAATTTAAAGAAATACTTCCCACACCGGGAATCGAACCCGGGCCACCTGGGTGAAAGCCAGGTATCCTAACCACTAGACAATAAGGGAGATATGATGGTGCGCATTATGATGCTTTATTAGTTCACTTCATAATTAATGCATATTGATCAAAATTTAAAGAAATACTTCCCACACCGGGAATCGAACCCGGGCCACCTGGGTGAAAGCCAGGTATCCTAACCACTAGACAATAAGGGAGATATGATGGTGCGCATTATGATGCTTTATTAGTTCACTTCATAATTAATGCATATTGATCAAAATTTAAAGAAATACTTCCCACACCGGGAATCGAACCCGGGCCACCTGGGTGAGAGCCAGGTATCCTAACCACTAGACAATATGTGAGATATGATGGTGCGCATTATGATTATTTATTAGTTCACTTCATAATTAATGCATATTGATCAAAATTTAAAGAAATACTTCCCACACCAGGAATCGAACCCGGGCCACCTGGGTGAGAGCCAGGTATCCTAACAACTAGACAATATAGGAGATATGATGGTGCGCATTATGATGATTTATTAGTTCTCTTCATAATTAATGCATATTGATCAAAATTTAAAGAAATACTTCCCACACCAGGAATCGAACCCGGGCCACCTGGGTGAGAGCCAGGTATCCTAACCACTAGACAATATGGGAGATATGATGGTGCGCATTATGATGATTTATTAGTTCTCTTCATAATTAATGCATATTGATCAAAATTTAAAGAAATACTTCCCACACCGGGAATCGAACCCGGGCCACCTGGGTGAAAGCCAGGTATCCTAACCACTAGACAATATGTGAGATATGATGGTGCGCATTATGATTATTTATTAGTTCACTTCATAATTAATGCATATTGATCAAAATTTAAAGAAATACTTCCCACACCAGGAATCGAACCCGGGCCACCTGGGTGAGAGCCAGGTATCCTAACCACTAGACAATATGGGAGATATGATTGTGCGCATTATGATGATTTATTAGTTCTCTTCATAATTAATGCATATTGATCAAAATTTAAAGAAATACTTCCCACACCGGGAATCGAACCCGGGCCACCTGGGTGAAAGCCAGGTATCCTAACCACTAGACAATATGGGAGATATGATGGTGCGCATTATGATGATTTATTAGTTCTCTTCATAATTAATGCATATTGATCAAAATTTAAAGAAATACTTCCCACACCGGGAATCGAACCCGGGCCACCTGGGTGAAAGCCAGGTATTCTAACCACTAGACAATATGGGAGATATGATTGTGCGCATTATGATGATTTATTAGTTCTCTTCATAATTAATGCATATTGATCAAAATTTAAGAAATACTTCCCACACCGGGAATCGAACCCGGGCCACCTGGGTGAAAGCCAGGTATCCTAACCACTAGACAATATAGGAGATATGATGGTGCGCATTATGATGATTTATTAGTTCTCTTCATAATTAATGCATATTGATCAAAATTTAAAGAAATACTTCCCACACCGGGAATCGAACCCGGGCCACCTGGGTGAAAGCCAGGTATCCTAACCACTAGACAATATGGGAGATATGATTGTGCGCATTATGATGATTTATTAGTTCTCTTCATAATTAATGCATATTGATCAAAATTTAAAGAAATACTTCCCACACCGGGAATCGAACCCGGGCCACCTGGGTGAAAGCCAGGTATCCTAACCACTAGACAATATGGGAGATATGATGGTGCGCATTATGATGATTTATTAGTTCTCTTCATAATTAATGCATATTGATCAAAATTTAAAGAAATACTTCCCACACCGGGAATCGAACCCGGGCCACCTGGGTGAAAGCCAGGTATCCTAACCACTAGACAATATGGGAGATATGATGGTGCGCATTATGATGATTTATTAGTTCTCTTCATAATTAATGCATATTGATCAAAATTTAAGAAATACTTCCCACACCGGGAATCGAACCCGGGCCACCTGGGTGAAAGCCAGGTATCCTAACCACTAGACAATATAGGAGATATGATGGTGCGCATTATGATGATTTATTAGTTCTCTTCATAATTAATGCATATTGATCAAAATTTAAAGAAATACTTCCCACACCGGGAATCGAACCCGGGCCACCTGGGTGAAAGCCAGGTATCCTAACCACTAGACAATATAGGAGATATGATGGTGCGCATTATGATGATTTATTAGTTCTCTTCATAATTAATGCATATTGATCAAAATTTAAGAAATACTTCCCACACCGGGAATCTAACCCGGGCCACCTGGGTGAAAGCCAGGTATCCTAACCACTAGACAATATAGGAGATATGATGGTGCGCATTATGATGATTTATTAGTTCTCTTCATAATTAATGCATATTGATCAAAATTTAAGAAATACTTCCCACACCGGGAATCGAACCCGGGCCACCTGGGTGAAAGCCAGGTATCCTAACCACTAGACAATATAGGAGATATGATGGTGCGCATTATGATGATTTATTAGTTCTCTTCATAATTAATGCATATTGATCAAAATTTAAGAAATACTTCCCACACCGGGAATCGAACCCGGGCCACCTGGGTGAAAGCCAGGTATCCTAACCACTAGACAATATGGGAGATATGATTGTGCGCATTATGATGATTTATTAGTTCTCTTCATAATTAATGCATATTGATCAAAATTTAAGAAATACTTCCCACACCGGGAATCGAACCCGGGCCACCTGGGTGAAAGCCAGGTATCCTAACCACTAGACAATATAGGAGATATGATGGTGCGCATTATGATGATTTATTAGTTCTCTTCATAATTAATGCATATTGATCAAAATTTAAGAAATACTTCCCACACCGGGAATCGAACCCGGGCCACCTGGGTGAAAGCCAGGTATCCTAACCACTAGACAATATAGGAGATATGATGGTGCGCATTATGATGATTTATTAGTTCTCTTCATAATTAATGCATATTGATCAAAATTTAAGAAATACTTCCCACACCGGGAATCGAACCCGGGCCACCTGGGTGAAAGCCAGGTATCCTAACCACTAGACAATATAGGAGATATGATGGTGCGCATTATGATGATTTATTAGTTCTCTTCATAATTAATGCATATTGATCAAAATTTAAAGAAATACTTCCCACACCGGGAATCGAACCCGGGCCACCTTGGTGAAAGCCAGGTATCCTAACCACTAGACAATATGGGAGATATGATTGTGCGCATTATGATGATTTATTAGTTCTCTTCATAATTAATGCATATTGATCAAAATTTAAGAAATACTTCCCACACCGGGAATTTAACCCGGGCCACCTGGGTGAAAGCCAGGTATCCTAACCACTAGACAATATAGGAGATATGATGGTGCGCATTATGATGATTTATTAGTTCTCTTCATAATTAATGCATATTGATCAAAATTTAAAGAAATACTTCCCACACCGGGAATCGAACCCGGGCCACCTGGGTGAAAGCCAGGTATCCTAACCACTAGACAATATGGGAGATATGATGGTGCGCATTATGATGATTTATTAGTTCTCTTCATAGTTAATGCATATTGATCAAAATTTAAGAAATACTTCCCACACCGGGAATCGAACCCGGGCCACCTGGGTGAAAGCCAGGTATCCTAACAACTAGACAATATGGAAGATATGATGGTGCGCATTATGATGATTTATTAGTTCTCTTCATAATTAATGCATATTGATCAAAATTTAAGAAATACTTCCCACACCGGGAATCGAACCCGGGCCACCTGGGTGAAAGCCAGGTATCCTAACCACTAGACAATATGGGAGATATGATGGTGCGCATTATGATGATTTATTAGTTCTCTTCATAGTTAATGCATATTGATCAAAATTTAAGAAATACTTCCCACACCGGGAATCGAACCCGGGCCACCTGGGTGAAAGCCAGGTATCCTAACCACTAGACAATATGGGAGATATGATGGTGCGCATTATGATGATTTATTAGTTCTCTTCATAGTTAATGCATATTGATCAAAATTTAAGAAATACTTCCCACACCGGGAATCGAACCCGGGCCACCTGGGTGAAAGCCAGGTATCCTAACCACTAGACAATATGGGAGATATGATGGTGAGCATTATGATGATTTATTAGTTCTCTTCATAATTAATGCATATTGATCAAAATTTAAGAAATACTTCCCACACCGGGAATCGAACCCGGGCCACCTGGGTGAAAGCCAGGTATCCAAACCACTAGACAATATGGGAGATATGATGGTGCGCATTATGATGCTTTATTAGTTCTGTTCATAATTAATGCATATTGATCAAAATTTAAAGAAATACTTCCCACACCGGGAATCGAACCCGGGCCACCTGGGTGAGAGCCAGGTATCCTAACCACTAGACAATATAGGAGATATGATGGTGTGCATTATGATGATTTATTAGTTCTCTTCATAATTAATGCATATTGATCAAAATTTAAGAAATACTTCCCACACCGGGAATCGAACCCGGGCCACCTGGGTGAGAGCCAGGTATCCTAACCACTAGACAATATAGGAGATATGATGGTGCGCATTATGATGATTTATTAGTTCTCTTCATAATTAATGCATATTGATCAAAATTTAAGAAATACTTCCCACACCGGGAATCGAACCAGGGCCACCTGGGTGAAAGCCAGGTATCCTAACCACTAGACAATATGGGAGATATGATGGTGCGCATTATGATGCTTTATTAGGTCTCTTCATAATTAATGCATATTGATCAAAATTTAAGAAATACTTCCCACACCTGGAATCGAACCCGGGCCACCTGGGTGAAAGCCAGGTATCCTAACCACTAGACAATATGGGAGATATGATGGTGCGCATTATGATGATTTATTAGTTCTCTTCATAATTAATGCATATTGATCAAAATTTAAAGAAATACTTCCCACACCGGGAATCGAACCCGGGCCACCTGGGTGAAAGCCAGGTATCCTAACCACTAGACAATATGGGAGATATGATGGTGCGCATTATGATGCTTTATTAGTTCTCTTCATAATTAATACATATTGATCAAAATTTAAGAAATACTTCCCACACCGGGAATCGAACCCGGGCCACCTGGGTGAAAGCCAGGTATCCTAACCACTAGACAATATGGGAGATATGATGGTGCGCATTATGATGATTTATTAGTTCTCTTCATAATTAATGCATATTGATCAAAATTTAAGAAATACTTCCCACACCGGGAATCGAACCCGGGCCACCTGGGTGAGAGCCAGGTATCCTAACCACTAGACAATATAGGAGATATGATGGTGCGCATTATTATGATTTATTAGTTCTCTTCATAATTAATGCATATTGATCAAAATTTAAGAAATACTTCCCACACCGGGAATCGAACCCGGGCCACCTGGGTGAGAGCCAGGTATCCTAACCACTAGACAATATAGGAGATATGATGGTGCGCATTATGATGATTTATTAGTTCTCTTCATAATTAATGCATATTGATCAAAATTTAAGAAATACTTCCCACACCGGGAATCGAACCCGGGCCACCTGGGTGAAAGCCAGGTATCCTAACCACTAGACAATATGGGAGATATGATGGTGCGCATTATGATGCTTTATTAGTTCTCTTCATAATTAATGCATATTGATCAAAATTTAAAGAAATACTTCCCACACCGGGAATCTAACCCGGGCCACCTGGGTGAAAGCCAGGTATCCTAACCACTAGACAATATGGGAGATATGATGGTGCGCATTATGATGCTTTATTAGGTCTCTTCATAATTAATGCATATTGATCAATATTTAAGAAATACTTCCCACACCGGGAATCGAACCCGGGCCACCTGGGTGAAAGCCAGGTATCCTAACCACTAGACAATATGGGAGATATGATGGTGCGCATTATGATGATTTATTAGTTCTCTTCATAATTAATGCATATTGATCAAAATTTAAAGAAATACTTCCCACACCGGGAATCGAACCCGGGCCACCTGGGTGAAAGCCAGGTATCCTAACCACTAGACAATATGGGAGATATGATGGTGCGCATTATGATGATTTATTAGTTCTCTTCATAATTAATGCATATTGATCAAAATTTAAGAAATACTTCCCACACCGGGAATCGAACCCGGGCCACCTGGGTGAGAGCCAGGTATCCTAACCACTAGACAATATAGGAGATATGATGGTGCGCATTATGATGATTTATTAGTTCTCTTCATAATTAATGCATATTGATCAAAATTTAAGAAATACTTCCCACACCGGGAATCGAACCCGGGCCACCTGGGTGAGAGCCAGGTATCCTAACCACTAGACAATATAGGAGATATGATGGTGCGCATTATGATGATTTATTAGTTCTCTTCATAATTAATGCATATTGATCAAAATTTAAGAAATACTTCCCACACCGGGAATCGAACCCGGGCCACCTGGGTGAAAGCCAGGTATCCTAACACCTAGACAATATGGGAGATATGATGGTGCGCATTATGATGCTTTATTAGTTCTCTTCATAATTAATGCATATTGATCAAAATTCAAAGAAATACTTCCCACACCGGGAATCGAACCAGGGCCACCTGGGTGAGAGCCAGGTATCCTAACCACTAGACAATATGGGAGATATGATGGTGCGCATTATGATGATTTATTAGTTCTCTTCATAATTAATGCATATTGATCAAAATTTAAAGAAATACTTCCCACACCGGGAATCGAACCAGGGCCACCTGGGTGAGAGCCAGGTATCCTAACCACTAGACAATATGGGAGATATGATGGTGCGCATTATGATGCTTTATTAGTTCTCTTCATAATTAATGCATATTGATCAAAATTTAAAAAAATACTTCCCACACCGGGAATCGAACCCGGGGCCACCTGGGTGAGAGCCAGGTATCCTAACCACTAGACAATATGGGAGATATGATAGTGCGCATTATGATGATTTATTAGTTCTCTTCATAATTAATGCATATTGATCAAAATTTAAAGAAATACTTCCCACACCGGGAATCGAACCCGGGCCACCTGGGTGAGAGCCAGGTATCCTAACCACTAGACAATATGGGAGATATGATGGTGCGCATTATGATGATTTATTAGTTCTCTTCATAATTAATGCATATTGATCAAAATTTAAAGAAATACTTCCCACACCGGGAATCGAACCCGGGCCACCTGGGTGAAAGCCAGGTATCCTAACCACTAGACAATATCAGAGATATGATGGTGCGCATTATGATGCTTTATTAGTTCTCTTGATAATTAATACATATTGATCAAAATTAAAAGCATACTTCCCACACCGGGAATCGAACTTGGGCCACCTGGGGGAAAGCCAGGTATCCTAACCACTAGACAATATGGGAGATATGATGGTGCACATTATGATGCTTTATTAGTTCTCTTTCTAATTAATGCATATTGATCAAAATTAAAGAAATACTTCCCACGCCGGGAATCGAACTTGGGCCACCTAGGTGAAAGCCAGGTATCCTAACCACTAGACAATATGGGAGATATGATGGTGGGCATTATGATGGTTTATTATTTCTCTTGATAATTAATGCATATTGATCAAAATTAAAGAAATACTTCCCACACCGGGAATCGAACCCGGGCCACCTGGGTGAAAGCCAGGTATCCTAACCACTAGACAATATGGGAGATATGATGGTGCGCATTATGATGCCTTATCAGTTCTCTTGATAATTAATGCATATTGATCACAATTAAAGAAATACTTCCCACACCGGAAATCGAACCCGGGCAACCTGGCTGAAAGCCAGGTATCCTAACCACTAGACAATATAGGAGATATGATGGTGCGCATTATGATGCTTTATTAGTTCTCTTGATAATTAATGCATATTGATCAAAATTAAAGAAATACTTCCCACACCGGGAATCGAACCCGGGCCACCTAGGTGAAAGCCAGGTATCCGAATCACTAGACAATATGGGAGATATGATAGTGTGCATTATGATGGTTTATTAGTTCTCTTGATAATTAATGCATAGTGATCAAAATTAAAGAAATACTTCCCACACCGGGAATCGAACCCGGGCCACCTGGGTGAAAGCCAGGTATCCTAACAACTAGACAATATGGGAGATATGATGGTGTGCATTATGATGCTTTATTAGTTCTTTTGATAATCATTGCATATTGATCAAAAGTAAAGAAATACTTCCCACACCGGGTCTCGAACCCGGGCCACCTGGGTGAAAGCCAGGTATCCTAACCCCTAGACAATATGGGAGACATGATTGTGCGCATTATGATGCTTTATTAGGTCTCTTGATAATTAATGCATATTGATCAAAATTAAAGAAATACTTCCCACACCGGGAATCGAATTCGGGCCACCTGGGTGAAAGCCAGGTATCCTAACCACTAGACAATATGGGAGATATGATGATGCGCATTATGATGGTTTATTAGTTCTCTTGATAATTAATGCATATTGATCAAAATTTAAGAAATACTTCCCACACCGAGAATCGAACACGGGCCACCTGTGTGAAAGCCAGGTATCCTAACCACTAGACAATATGGGAGATATGATGGTGCGCATTATGATGGTTTATTAGTTCTCTTGATGATTAATGCATATTGATCAAAATTAAAGAAATACTTCCCACACCGGGAATCGAACCCAGGCCACCTGGGTGAAAGCCAGGTATCCTAACCACTAGACAATATGGGAGATATGATGGTGCGCATTATGATGCTTTATTAGTTCTCTTGATAATTAATGCATATTGATCAAAATTAAAGAAATACTTCCCACACCGGTAATCGAACCCAGGCCACCTGGGTGAAAGCCAGGTATCCTAACCACTAGACAATATGGGAGATATGATGGTGCGCATTATGATGGTTTATTAGTTCTCTTGATAATTAATGCATATTGATCAAAATTAAAGAAATACTTCCCACACCGGGAATCGAACCCGGGCCACCTGGGTGAAAGCCAGGTATCCTAACCACTAGACAATATCGGAGATATGATGGTGCGCATTATGATGCTTTATTAGTTATCTTGATAATTAATGCATATTGATCAAAATTAAAGATTACTTCCCACACCGGGAATCGAACCCGGGCCACCTGGGGGAAAGCCAGGTATCCTAACCACTAGACAATATTGGAGATATGATGGTGCACATTATGATGCTTTATTAGTTCTCTTGATAATTAATGCATATTGATCAAAATTAAAGAAATACTTCCCACGCCGGGAATCGAACTTGGGCCACCTGGGTGAAAGCCAGGTATCCTAACCACTAGACAATATGGGAGATATGATGGTGCGCATTATGCTGGTTTATTATTTCTCTTGATAATTAATGCATATTGATCAAAATTAAAGAAATACTTCCCACACCGGGAATCGAATCCGGGCCACCTGGCTGAAAGCCAGGTATCCTAACCACTAGACAATATAGGAGATATGATGGTGCGCATTATGCTGGTTTATTATTTCTCTTGATAATTAATGCATATTGATCACAATTAAAGAAATACTTCCCACACCGGGAATCGAACCCGGGCCACCTGGGTTAAAGCCAGGTATCCTAACCACTAGACAATATGGGAGATATGATGGTGCGCATTATGCTGGTTTATTATTTCTCTTGATAATCAATGCATAGTGATCAAAATTAAAGAAATACTTCCCACACCGGGAATCGAACCCGGGCCACCTGGGTGAAAGCCAGGTATCCTAACCACTAGACAATAAGGGACATATGATAGTGCGCATTATGATGGTTTATTATTTCTCTTGATTATTAATGCATATTGATCAAAATTAAAGAAATACTTTTCACACCGGGTCTCGAACCCGGGCCACCTGGGTGAAAGCCAGGTATCCTAACCCCTAGACAATATGGGAGATATGATGGTGCGCATTATGATGATTTATTAGTTCTCTTCATAATTAATGCATATTGATCAAAATTTAAGAAATACTTCCCACACCGGGAATCGAACCCGGGCCACATGGGTGAAAGCCAGGTATCCAAACCACTAGACAATATGGGAGATATGATTGTGCGCATTATGATGATTTATTAGTTCTCTTCATAATTAATGCATATTGATCAAAATTTAAAGAAATACTTCCCACACCGGGAATCGAACCCGGGCCACCTGGGTGAAAGCCAGGTATCCTAACCACTAGACAATATGGGAGATATGATGGTGCGCATTATGATGATTTATTAGTTCTCTTCATAATTAATGCATATTGATCAAAATTTAAGAAATACTTCCCACACCGGGAATCGAACCCGGGCCACCTGGGTGAGAGCCAGGTATCCTAACCACTAGACAATATAGGAGATATGATGGTGCGCATTATGATGATTTATTAGTTCTCTTCATAATTAATGCATATTGATCAAAATTTAAGAAATACTTCCCACACCGGGAATCGAACCCGGGCCACCTGGGTGAGAGCCAGGTATCCTAACCACTAGACAATATAGGAGATATGATGGTGCGCATTATGATAATTTATTAGTTCTCTTCATAATTAATGCATATTGATCAAAATTTAAGAAATACTTCCCACACCGGGAATCGAACTCGGGCCACCTGGGTGAAAGCCAGGTATCCTAACCACTAGACAATATGGGAGATATGATGGTGCGCATTATGATGCTTTATTAGGTCTCTTCATAATTAATGCATATTGATCAAAATTTAAGAAATACTTCCCACACCTGGAATCGAACCCGGGCCACCTGGGTGAAAGCCAGGTATCCTAACCACTAGACAATATGGGAGATAAGATGGTGCGCATTATGATGATTTATTAGTTCTCTTCATAATTAATGCATATTGATCAAAATTTAAAGAAATACTTCCCACACCGGGAATCGAACCCGGGCCACCTGGGTGAAAGCCAGGTATCCTAACCACTAGACAATATGGGAGATATGATGGTGCGCATTATGATGATTTATTAGTTCTCTTCATAATTAATGCATATTGATCAAAATTTAAGAAATACTTCCCACACCGGGAATCGAACCCGGGCCACCTGGGTGAGAGCCAGGTATCCTAACCACTAGACAATATAGGAGATATGATGGTGCGCATTATTATGATTTATTAGTTCTCTTCATAATTAATGCATATTGATCAAAATTTAAGAAATACTTCCCACACCGGGAATCGAACCCAGGCCACCTGGGTGAAAGCCAGGTATCCTAACCACTAGACAATATAGGAGATATGATGGTGCGCATTATGATGATTTATTAGTTCTCTTCATAATTAATGCATATTGATCAAAATTTAAGAAATACTTCCCACACCGGGAATCGAACCCGGGCCACCTGGGTGAAAGCCAGGTATCCTAACCACTAGACAATATGGGAGATATGATGGTGCGCATTATGATGCTTTATTAGTTCTCTTCATAATTAATGCATATTGATCAAAATTTAAAGAAATACTTCCCACACCGGGAATCTAACCCGGGCCACCTAGGTGAAAGCCAGGTATCCTAACCACTAGACAATATGGGAGATATGATGGTGCGCATTATGATGCTTTATTAGGTCTCTTCATAATTAATGCATATTGATCAAAATTTAAGAAATACTTCCCACACCGGGAATCGAACCCAGGCCACCTGGGTGAAAGCCAGGTATCCTAACCACTAGACAATATAGGAGATATGATGGTGCGCATTATTATGATTTATTAGTTCTCTTCATAATTAATGCATATTGATCAAAATTTAAGAAATACTTCCCACACCGGGAATCGAACCCGGGCCACCTGGGTGAAAGCCAGGTATCCTAACCACTAGACAATATGGGAGATAAGATGGTGCGCATTATGATGATTTATTAGTTCTCTTCATAATTAATGCATATTGATCAAAATTTAAAGAAATACTTCCCACACCGGGAATCGAACCCGGGCCACCTGGGTGAAAGCCAGGTATCCTAACCACTAGACAATATGGGAGATATGATGGTGCGCATTATGATGATTTATTAGTTCTCTTCATAATTAATGCATATTGATCAAAATTTAAGAAATACTTCCCACACCGGGAATCGAACCCGGGCCACCTGGGTGAGAGCCAGGTATCCTAACCACTAGACAATATAGGAGATATGATGGTGCGCATTATTATGATTTATTAGTTCTCTTCATAATTAATGCATATTGATCAAAATTTAAGAAATACTTCCCACACCGGGAATCGAACCCAGGCCACCTGGGTGAAAGCCAGGTATCCTAACCACTAGACAATATAGGAGATATGATGGTGCGCATTATGATGATTTATTAGTTCTCTTCATAATTAATGCATATTGATCAAAATTTAAGAAATACTTCCCACACCGGGAATCGAACCCGGGCCACCTGGGTGAAAGCCAGGTATCCTAACCACTAGACAATATGGGAGATATGATGGTGCGCATTATGATGCTTTATTAGTTCTCTTCATAATTAATGCATATTGATCAAAATTTAAAGAAATACTTCCCACACCGGGAATCTAACCCGGGCCACCTAGGTGAAAGCCAGGTATCCTAACCACTAGACAATATGGGAGATATGATGGTGCGCATTATGATGCTTTATTAGGTCTCTTCATAATTAATGCATATTGATCAAAATTTAAGAAATACTTCCCACACCGGGAATCGAACCCGGGCCACCTGGGTGAAAGCCAGGTATCCTAACCACTAGACAATATGGGAGATATGATGGTGCGCATTATGATGATTTATTAGTTCTCTTCATAATTAATGCATATTGATCAAAATTTAAAGAAATACTTCCCACACCGGGAATCGAACCCGGGCCACCTGGGTGAAAGCCAGGTATCCTAACCACTAGACAATGTGGGAGATATGATGGTGCGCATTATGATGATTTATTAGTTCTCTTCATAATTAATGCATATTGATCAAAATTTAAAGAAATACTTCCCACACCGGGAATCGAACCCGGGCCACCTGGGTGAAAGCCAGGTATCCTAACCCCTAGACAATATGGGAGATATGATGGTGCGCATTATGATGCTTAATTAGTTCTCTTCATAATTAATGCATATTGATCAAAATTTAAGAAATACTTCCCACACCGGGAATCGAACCCGGGCCACCTGGGTGAAAGCCAGGTATCCTAACCCCTAGACAATATGGGAGATATGATGGTGCGCATTATGATGCTTAATTAGTTCTCTTCATAATTAATGCATATTGATCAAAATTTAAGAAATACTTCCCACACCGGGAATCGAACCCAGGCCACCTGGGTGAAAGCCAGGTATCCTAACCACTAGACAATATAGGAGATATGATGGTGCGCATTATGATGATTTATTAGTTCTCTTCATAATTAATGCATATTGATCAAAATTTAAGAAATACTTCCCACACCGGGAATCGAACCCGGGCCACCTGGGTGAAAGCCAGGTATCCTAACCACTAGACAATATGGGAGATATGATGGTGCGCATTATGATGCTTTATTAGTTCTCTTCATAATTAATGCATATTGATCAAAATTTAAAGAAATACTTCCCACACCGGGAATCTAACCCGGGCCACCTAGGTGAAAGCCAGGTATCCTAACCACTAGACAATATGGGAGATATGATGGTGCGCATTATGATGCTTTATTAGGTCTCTTCATAATTAATGCATATTGATCAAAATTTAAGAAATACTTCCCACACCGGGAATCGAACCCGGGCCACCTGGGTGAAAGCCAGGTATCCTAACCACTAGACAATATAGGAGATATGATGGTGCGCATTATGATGCTTTATTAGTTCTCTTTATAATTAATGCATATTGATCAAAATTTAAAGAAATACTTCCCACACCGGGAATCGAACCCGGGCCACCTGGGTGAAAGCCAGGTATCCTAACCACTAGACAATGTGGGAGATATGATGGTGCGCATTATGATGATTTATTAGTTCTCTTCATAATTAATGCATATTGATCAAAATTTAAAGAAATACTTCCCACACCGGGAATCGAACCCGGGCCACCTGGGTGAAAGCCAGGTATCCTAACCACTAGACAATGTGGGAGATATGATGGTGCGCATTATGATGATTTATTAGTTCTCTTCATAATTAATGCATATTGATCAAAATTTAAGAAATACTTCCCACACCGGGAATCGAACCCGGGCCACCTGGGTGAAAGCCAGGTATCCTAACCACTAGACAATATGGGAGATATGATGGTGCGCATTATGATGCTTTATTAGTTCTCTTCATAATTAATGCATATTGATCAAAATTTAAAGAAATACTTCCCACACCGGGAATCGAACCCGGGCCACCTGGGTGAAAGCCAGGTATCCTAACCACTAGACAATATGGGAGATATGATGGTGCGCATTATGATGATTTATTAGTTCTCTTCATAATTAATGCATATTGATCAAAATTTAAAAAAATACTTCCCACACCGGGAATCGAACCCGGGCCACCTGGGTGAGAGCCAGGTATCCTAACCACTAGACAATATGGGAGATATGATGGTGCGCATTATGATGATTTATTAGTTCTCTTCATAATTAATGCATATTGATCAAAATTTAAAGAAATACTTCCCACACCGGGAATCGAACCCGGGCCACCTGGGTGAGAGCCAGGTATCCTAACCACTAGACAATATGGGAGATATGATGGTGCGCATTATGATGCTTTATTAGTTCTCTTCATAATTAATGCATATTGATCAAAATTTAAAGAAATACTTCCCACACCGGGAATCGAACCCGGGCCACCTGGGTGAGAGCCAGGTATCCTAACCACTAGACAATATGGGAGATATGATGGTGCGCATTATGATGATTTATTAGTTCTTTTCATAATTAATGCATATTGATCAAAATTTAAAGAAATACTTCCCACACCGGGAATCGAACCCGGGCCACCTGGGTGAGAGCCAGGTATCCTAACCACTAGACAATATGGGAGATATGATGGTGCGCATTATGATGATTTATTAGTTCTCTTCATAATTAATGCATATTGATCAAAATTTAAAGAAATACTTCCCACACCGGGAATCGAACCCGACCCACCTGGGTGAGAGCCAGGTATCCAAACCACTAGACAATATGGGAGATATGATGGTACGCATTATGATGCTTTATTAGTTCTCTTCATAATTAATGCATATTGATCAAAATTTAAAGAAATACTTCCCACACCGGGAATCGAACCCAGGCCACCTGGGTGAGAGCCAGGTATCCGAACCACTAGACAATATGGGAGATATGATGGTGCGCATTATGATGCTTTATTAGTTCTCTTCATAATTAATGCATATTGATCAAAATTTAAAGAAATACTTCCCACACCGGGAATCGAACCCGGGCCACCTGGGTGAGAGCCAGGTATCCTAACCACTAGACAATATTGGAGATATGATGGTGCGCATTATGATGCTTAATTAGTTCTCTTCATAATTAATGCATATTGATCAAAATTTAAAGAAATACTTCCCACACCGGGAATCGAACCCGGGCCACCTGGGTGAAAGCCAGGTATCCTAACCACTAGACAATATGGGAGATATGATGGTGCGCATTATGATGCTTAATTAGTTCTCTTCATAATTAATGCATATTGATCAAAATTTAAAGAAATACTTCCCACACCGGGAATCGAACCCGGGCCACCTGGGTGAGAGCCAGGTATCCTGACCACTAGACAATATGGGAGATATGATGGTGCGCATTATGATGCTTTATTAGTTCTCTTCATAATTAATGCATATTGATCAAAATTTAAAGAAATACTTCCCACACCGGGAATCGAACCCGGGCCACCTGGGTGAAAGCCAGGTATCCTTACCACTAGACAATATGGAAGATATGATGGTGCGCATTATGATGCTTAATTAGTTCTCTTCATAATTAAGGCATATTGATCAAAATTTAAAGAAATACTTCCCACACCGGGAATCGAACCCGGGCCACCTGGGTGAGAGCCAGGTATCCTGACCACTAGACAATATGGGAGATATGATGATGCGCATTATGATGCTTTATTAGTTCTCTTCATAATTAATGCATATTGATCAAAATTTAAAGAAATACTTTCCACACCGGGAATCGAACCCGGGCCACCTAGGTGAGAGCCAGCTATCCTAACCACTAGACAATATGGGAGATATGATGGTGTGCATTATGATGCTTAATTAGTTCTCTTCATAATTAATGCATATTGATCAAAATTTAAAGAAATACTTCCCACACCTGGAATCGAACCCGGGCCACCTGGGTGAGAGCCAGGTATCCTAACCACTAGACAATATGGGAGATATGATGGTGCGCATTATGATGCTTAATTAGTTCTCTTCATAATTAATGCATATTGATCAAAATTTAAAGAAATACTTCCCACACCGGGAATCGAACCCGGGCCACCTGGGTGAGAGCCAGGTATCCTAACCACTAGACAATATGGGAGATATGATGGTGCGCATTATGATGATTTATTAGTTCTCTTCATAATTAATGCATATTGATCAAAATTTAAAGAAATACTTCCACACACCGGGAATCGAACCCGGGCCACCTGGGTGAGAGCCAGGTATCCTAACCACTAGACAATATGGGAGATATGATGGTGCGCATTATGATGCTTTATTAGTTCTCTTCATAATTAATGCATATTGATCAAAATTTAAAGAAATACTTCCCACACCGGGAATCGAACCCGGGCCACCTGGGTGAGAGCCAGGTATCCTAACCACTAGACAATATGGAAGATATGATGGTGCGCATTATGATGCTTAATTAGTTCTCTTCATAATTAATGCATATTGATCAAAATTTAAAGAAATACTTCCCACACCGGGAATCGAACCCGGGCCACCTGGGTGAAAGCCAGGTATCCTAACCACTAGACAATATGGGAGATATGATGGTGCGCATTATGATGCTTAATTAGTTCTCTTCATAATTAATGCATATTGATCAAAATTTAAAGAAATACTTCCCACACCGGGAATCGAACCCGGGCCACCTGGGTGAAAGCCAGGTATCCTAACCACTAGACAATATGGGAGATATGATGGTGCGAATTATGATGCTTAATTAGTTCTCTTCATAATTAATGCATATTGATCAAAATTTAAAGAAATACTTCCCACACCGGGAATCGAACCCGGGCCACCTGGGTGAAAGCCAGGTATCCTAACCACTAGACAATATGGGAGATATGATGGTGCGAATTATGATGCTTAATTAGTTCTCTTCATAATTAATGCATATTGATCAAAATTTAAAGAAATACTTCCCACACCGGGAATCGAACCCGGGCCACCTGGGTGAAAGCCAGGTATCCTAACCACTAGACAATATGGGAGATATGATGGTGCGCATTATGATGCTTAATTAGTTCTCTTCATAATTAATGCATATTGATCAAAATTTAAAGAAATACTTCCCACACCGGGAATCGAACCCGGGCCACCTGGGTGAAAGCCAGGTATCCTAACCACTAGACAATATGGGAGATATGATGGTGCGCATTATGATGCTTAATTAGTTCTCTTCATAATTAATGCATATTGATCAAAATTTAAAGAAATACTTCCCACACCGGGAATCGAACCCAGGCCACCTGGGTGAAAGCCAGGTATCCTAACCACTAGACAATATGGGAGATATGATGGTGCGAATTATGATGCCTCATTAGTTCTCTTCATAATTAATGCATATTGATCAAAATTTAAAGAAATACTTCCCACACCGGGAATCGAACCCGGGCCACCTGGGTGAAAGCCAGGTATCCTAACCACTAGACAATATGGGAGATATGATGGTGCGCATTATGATGCTTAATTAGTTCTCTTCATAATTAATGCATATTGATCAAAATTTAAAGAAATACTTCCCACACCGGGAATCGAACCCGGGCCACCTGGGTGAAAGCCAGGTATCCTAACCACTAGACAATATGGGAGATATGATAGTGCGCATTATGATGCCTCATTAGTTCTCTTCATAATTAATGCATATTGATCAAAATTTAAAGAAATACTTCCCACACCGGGAATCGAACCCGGGCCACCTGGGTGAAAGCCAGGTATCCTAACCACTAGACAATATGGGAGATATGATGGTGCGAATTATGATTCCTCATTAGTTCTCTTCATAATTAATGCATATTGATCAAAATTTAAAGAAATACTTCCCACACCGGGAATCGAACCCGGGCCACCTGGGTGAAAGCCAGGTATCCTAACCACTAGACAATATGGGAGATATGATGGTGCGAATTATGATGCTTTATTAGTTCTCTTCATAATTAATGCATATTGATCAAAATTTAAAGAAATACTTCCCACACCGGGAATCGAACCCGGGCCACCTGGGTGAAAGCCAGGTATCCTAACCACTAGACAATATGGGAGATATGATGGTGCGCATTATGATGCTTAATTAGTTCTCTTCATAATTAATGCATATTGATCAAAATTTAAAGAAATACTTCCCACACCGGGAATCGAACCCGGGCCACCTGGGTGAGAGCCAGGTATCCTGACCACTAGACTATATGGGAGATATGATGGTGTGCATTATGATGCTTTATTAGTTCTCTTCATAATTAATGCATATTGATCAAAATTTAAAGAAATACTTCCCACACCGGGAATCGAACCCGGGCCACCTGGGTGAGAGCCAGGTATCCTAACCACTAGACAATAAGAAAAGATATGATGGTGCGCATTATGATGCTTAATTAGTTCTCTTCATAATTAATGCATATTGATCAAAATTTAAAGAAATACTTCCCACACCTAGAATCGAACCCGGGCCACCTGGGTGAGAGCCAGGTATCCTAACCACTAGACAATATGGGAGATATGATGGTGCGCATTATGATGCTTAATTAGTTCTCTTCATAATTAATGCATATTGATCAAAATTTAAAGAAATACTTCCCACACCGGGAATCGAACCCGGGCCACCTGGGTGAGAGCCAGGTATCCTAACCACTAGACAATATGGGAGATATGATGGTGCGCATTATGATGCCTCATTAGTTCTCTTCATAATTAATGCATATTGATCAAAATTTAAAGAAATACTTCCCACACCGGGAATCGAACCCGGGCCACCTGGGTGAAAGCCAGGTATCCTAACCACTAGACAATATGGGAGATATGATGGTGCGCATTATGATGCTTAATTAGTTCTCTTCATAATTAATGCATATTGATCAAAATTTAAAGAAATACTTCCCACACCGGGAATCGAACCCGGGCCACCTGGGTGAAAGCCAGGTATCCTAACCACTAGACAATATGGGAGATATGATAGTGCGCATTATGATGCCTCATTAGTTCTCTTCATAATTAATGCATATTGATCAAAATTTAAAGAAATACTTCCCACACCGGGAATCGAACCCGGGCCACCTGGGTGAAAGCCAGGTATCCTAACCACTAGACAATATGGGAGATATGATGGTGCGAATTATGATTCCTCATTAGTTCTCTTCATAATTAATGCATATTGATCAAAATTTAAAGAAATACTTCCCACACCGGGAATCGAACCCGGGCCACCTGGGTGAAAGCCAGGTATCCTAACCACTAGACAATATGGGAGATATGATGGTGCGAATTATGATGCTTTATTAGTTCTCTTCATAATTAATGCATATTGATCAAAATTTAAAGAAATACTTCCCACACCGGGAATCGAACCCGGGCCACCTGGGTGAAAGCCAGGTATCCTGACCACTAGACTATATGGGAGATATGATGGTGTGCATTATGATGCTTTATTAGTTCTCTTCATAATTAATGCATATTGATCAAAATTTAAAGAAATACTTCCCACACCGGGAATCGAACCCGGGCCACCTGGGTGAGAGCCAGGTATCCTAACCACTAGACAATAAGAAAAGATATGATGGTGCGCATTATGATGCTTAATTAGTTCTCTTCATAATTAATGCATATTGATCAAAATTTAAAGAAATACTTCCCACACCTAGAATCGAACCCGGGCCACCTGGGTGAGAGCCAGGTATCCTAACCACTAGACAATATGGGAGATATGATGGTGCGCATTATGATGCTTAATTAGTTCTCTTCATAATTAATGCATATTGATCAAAATTTAAAGAAATACTTCCCACACCGGGAATCGAACCCGGGCCACCTGGGTGAGAGCCAGGTATCCTAACGACAAGACAATATGGGAGATATGATGGTGCGCATTATGATGCTTTATTAGTTCTCTTCATAATTAATGCATATTGATCAAAATTTAAAGAAATACTTCCCACACCGGGAATCGAACCTGGGCCACCTGGGTGAGAGCCAGGTATCCTGACCACTAGACAATATGGGAGATATGATGGTGCGCATTATGATGCTTAATTAGTTCTCTTCATAATTAATGCATATTGATCAAAATTTAAAGAAATACGTCCCACACCGGGAATCGAACCCGGGCCACCTGGGTGAAAGCCAGGTATCCTAACCACTAGACAATATGGGAGATATGATGGTGCGCATTATGATGCTTTATTAGTTCTCTTCATAATTAATGCATATTGATCAAAATTTAAAGAAATACTTCCCACACCGGGAATCGAACCCGGGCCACCTGGGTGAGAGCCAGGTATCCTAACCACTAGACAATATGGGAGATATGATGTTGCGCAGTATGATGCTTAATTAGTTCTCTTCATAATTAATGCATATTGATCAAAATTTAAAGAAATACTTCCCACACCGGGAATCGAACCCGGGCCACCTGGGTGAAAGCCAGGTATCCTAACCACTAGACAATATGGGAGATATGATGGTGCGAATTATGATGCTTAATTAGTTCTCTTCATAATTAATGCATATTGATCAAAAGTTAAAGAAATACGTCCCACACCGGGAATCGAACCCGGGCCACCTGGGTGAAAGCCAGGTATCCTAACCACTAGACAATATGGGAGATATGATGGTGCGCATTATGATGCTTTATTAGTTCTCTTCATAATTAATGCATATTGATCAAAATTTAAAGAAATACTTCCCACACCGGGAATCGAACCCGGGCCACCTGGGTGAGAGCCAGGTATCCTAACCACTAGACAATATGGGAGATATGATGTTGCGCAGTATGATGCTCAATTAGTTCTCTTCATAATTAATGCATATTGATCAAAATTTAAAGAAATACTTCCCACACCAGGAATCGAACCCGGGCCACCTGGGTGAAAGCCAGGTATCCTAACCACTAGACAATATGGGAGATATGATGGTGCGCATTATGATGCTTAATTAGTTCTCTTCATAATTAATGCATATTGATCAAAATTTAAAGAAATACTTCCCACACCGGGAATCGAACCCGGGCCACCTGGGTGAAAGCCAGGTATCCTAACCACTAGACAATATGGGAGATATGATGGTGCGAATTATGATGCTTTATTAGTTCTCTTCATAATTAATGCATATTGATCAAAATTTAAAGAAATACTTCCCACACCGGGAATCGAACCCAGGCCACCTGGGTGAAAGCCAGGTATCCTAACCACTAGACAATATGGGAGATATGATGGTGCGCATTATGATGCTTAATTAGTTCTCTTCATAATTAATGCATATTGATCAAAATTTAAAGAAATACTTCCCAAACCGGGAATCGAACCCGGGCCACCTGGGTGAGAGCCAGGTATCCTGACCACTAGACTATATGGGAGATATGATGGTGTGCATTATGATGCTTTATTAGTTCTCTTCATAATTAATGCATATTGATCAAAATTTAAAGAAATACTTCCCACACCGGGAATCGAACCCGGGCCACCTGGGTGAGAGCCAGGTATCCTGACCACTAGACAATATGGGAGATATGATGGTGCGCATTATGATGCTTTATTAGTTCTCTTCATAATTAATGCATATTGATCAAAATTTAAAGAAATACGGCCCATACCGGTTATCAAACCCGGGCCACCTGGGTGAGAGCCAGGTATCCTAACCACTAGACAATAAGAAAAGATATGATGGTGCGCATTATGATGCTTAATTAGTTCTCTTCATAATTAATGCATATTGATCAAAATTTAAAGAAATACTTCCCACACCGGGAATCGAACCCGGGCCACCTGGGTGAAAGCCAGGTATCCTAACCACTAGACAATATGGGAGATATGATGGTGCGCATTATGATGCTTAATTAGTTCTCTTCATAATTAATGCATATGTATCAAAATTTAAAGAAATACTTCCCACACCGGGAATCGAACCCGGGCCACCTGGGTGAGAGCCAGGTATCCTGACCACTAGACAATATGGGAGATATGATGGTGCGCATTATGATGCTTTATTAGTTCTCTTCATAATTAATGCATATTGATCAAAATTTAAAGAAATACTTCCCACACCGGGAATCGAACCCGGGCCACCTGGGTGAAAGCCAGGTATCCTAACCACTAGACAATATGGGAGATATAATGGTGCGCATTATGATGCTTAATTAGTTCTCTTCATAATTAATGCATATTGATCAAAATTTAAAGAAATACTTCCCACACCGGGAATCGAACCCGGGCCACCTGGGTGACAGCCAGGTATCCTAACGACAAGACAATATGGGAGATATGATGGTGCGCATTATGATGCTTTATTAGTTCTCTTCATAATTAATGCATATTGATCAAAATTTAAAGAAATACTTCCCACACCGGGAATCGAACCTGGGCCACCTGGGTGAGAGCCAGGTATCCTGACCACTAGACAATATGGGAGATATGATGGTGCGCATTATGATGCTTAATTAGTTCTCTTCATAATTAATGCATATTGATCAAAATTTAAAGAAATACTTCCCACACCGGGAATCGAACCCGGGCCACCTGGGTGAAAGCCAGGTATCCGAACCACTAGACAATATGGGAGATATGATGGTGCGCATTATGATGCTTTATTAGTTCTCTTCATAATTAATGCATATTGATCAAAATTTAAAGAAATACTTCCCACACCGGGAATCGAACCCGGGCCACCTGGGTGAGATGCAGGTATCCTAACCACTAGACAATATGGGAGATATGATGGTGCGCATTATGATGCTTTATTAGTTCTCTTCATAATTAATGCATATTGATCAAAATTTAAAGAAATACTTCCCATACCGGTTATCGAACCCGGGCCACCTGGGTGAGAGCCAGGTATCCTAACCACTAGACAATATGGGAGATATGATGGTGCGCATTATGATGCTTTATTAGTTCTCTTCATAATTAATGCATATTGATCAAAATTTAAAGAAATACTTCCCACACCGGGAATCGAACCCGGGCCACCTGGGTGAGAGCAAGGTATCCTAACCACTAGACAATATGGGAGATATGATGGTGGGCATTATGATGCTTTATTAGTTCTCTTAATAATTAATGCATATTGATCAAAATTTAAAGAAATACTTCCTACACCGGGAATCGAACCCGGGCCACCTGGGTGAGAGCCGGGTATCCTAACAACTAGACAATATGGGAGATATGATGGTGCGCATTATGATGCTTAATTAGTTCTCTTCATAATTAATGCATATTGATCAAAATTTAAAGAAATACTTCCCACACCGGGAATCGAACCCGGGCCACCTGGGTGAGAGCCAGGTATCCTAACCACTAGACAATATGGGAGATATGATGGTGCGCATTATGATGCTTTATTAGTTCTCTTAATAATTAATGCATATTGATCAAAATTTAAAGAAATACTTCCCACACCGGTAATCGAACCTGGGCCACCTGGGTGAGAGCCAGGTATCCTAACCACTAAACAATATGGGAGATATGATGGTGCGCATTATGATGCTTTATTAGTTCTCTTCATAATTAATGCATATTGATAAAAATTTAAAGAAATACGGCCCATACCGGTTATCAAACCCGGGCCACCTGGGTGAGAGCCAGGTATCCTGACCACTAGACAATATGGGAGATATGATGGTGCGCATTATGATGCTTTATTAGTTCTCTTGATAATTAATGCATATTGATCAAAATTTAAAGAAATACTTCCCACACCGGGAATCGAACCCGGGCCACCTGGGTGAGAGCCAGGTATCCTGACCACTAGACAATATGGGAGATATGATGGTGTGCATTATGATGCTTTATTAGTTCTCTTCATAATTAATGCATATTGATCAAAATTTAAAGAAATACGGCCCATACCGGTTATCAAACCCGGGCCACCTGGGTGAGAGCCAGGTATCCTAACCACAAGACAATATGGGAGATATGATGGTGCGCATTATGATGCTTTATTAGTTCTCTTCATAATTAATGCATATTGATCAAAATTTAAAGAAATACTTCCCACACCAGGAATCGAACCCGGGCCACCTGGGTGAGAGCCAGGTATCCTAACCACTAGACAATATGGGAGATATGATGGTGCGCATTATGATGCTTAATTAGTTCTCTTCATGATTAATGCATATTGATCAAAATTTTAAGACATACTTCCCACACCGGGAATCGAACCCGGGCCACCTGGGTGAGAGCCAGGTATCCTAACCACTAGACAATATGGGAGATACGATGGTGCGCATTATGATGCTTTATTAGTTCTCTTCATAATTAATGCATATTAGTCAAAATTTAAAGAAATACTTCCCACACCGGGAATCGAACCCGGGCCACCTGGGTGAGAGCCAGGTATCCTGACCACTAGACAATATGGGAGATATGATGGTGCGCATTATGATGCTTTATTAGTTCTCTTGATAATTAATGCATATTGATCAAAATTTAAAGAAATACTTCCCACACCGGGAATCGAACCCGGGCCACCTGGGTGAGAGCCAGGTATCCTAACAACTAGACAATATGGGAGATATGATGGTGCGCATTATGATGCTTAATTAGTTCTCTTCATAATTAATGCATATTGATCAAAATTTAAAGAAATACTTCCCACACCGGGAATCGAACCCGGGCCACCTGGGTGAGAGCCAGGTATCCTGACCACTAGACAATATGGGAGATATGATGGTGCGCATTATGATGCTTAATTAGTTCTCTTCATAATTAATGCATATTGATCAAAATTTAAAGAAATACTTCCCACACCGGGAATCGAACCCGGGCCACCTCGGTGAGAGCCAGGTATCCTGACCACTAGACAATATGGGAGATATGATGGTGCGCATTATGATGCTTAATTAGTTCTCTTCATAATTAATGCATATTGATCAAAATTTAAAGAAATACTTCCCACACCGGGAATCGAACCCGGGCCACCTGGGTGAGAGCCAGTATCCTGACCACTAGACAATATGGGAGATATGATGGTGCGCATTATGATGCTTAATTAGTTCTCTTCATAATTAATGCATATTGATCAAAATTTAAAGAAATACTTCCCACACCGGGAATCGAACCCGGGCCACCTGGGTGAGAGCCAGGTATCCTGACCACTAGACAATATGGGAGATATGATGGTGCGCATTATGATGCTTTATTAGTTCTCTTCATAATTAATGCATATTGATCAAAATTTAAAGAAATACTTCCCACACCGGGAATCGAACCCGGGCCACCTGGGTGAGAGCCAGGTATCCTGACCACTAGACAATATGGGAGATATGATGGTGCGCATTATGATGCTTTATTAGTTCTCTTCATAATTAATGCATATTGATCAAAATTTAAAGAAATACTTCCCACACCGGGAATCGAACCCGGGCCACCTGGGTGAGAGCCAGGTATCCTGACCACTAGACAATATGGGAGATATGATGGTGCGCATTATGATGCTTAATTAGTTCTCTTCATAATTAATGCATATTGATCAAAATTTAAAGAAATACTTCCCACACCGGGAATCGAACCCGGGCCACCTGGGTGAGAGCCAGGTATCCTGACCACTTGACAATATGGGAGATATGATGGTGCGCATTATGATGCTTAATTAGTTCTCTTCATAATTAATGCAGATTGATCAAAATTTAAAGAAATACTTCCCACACCGAGAATCGAACCCGGGCCACCTGGGTGAGAGCCAGGTATCCTGACCACTAGACAATATGGGAGATATGATACTGCGCATTATGATGCTTTATTAGTTCTCTTCATAATTAATGCATATTGATCAAAATTTAAAGAAATACTTCCAACACCGGGAATCGACCCCGTGCCACCTGGGTGAGAGCCAGGTATCCTGACCACTAGACAATATGGTAGAAATGATGGTGCGCATTATGATGCTTAATTAGTTCTCTTCATAATTAATGCATATTGATCAAAATTTAAAGAAATACTTCCCACACCGGGAATCGAACCCGGGCCACCTGGGTGAGAGCCAGGTATCCTGACCACTAGACAATATGGGAGATATGATGGAGCGCATTATGATGCTTAATTAGTTCTCTTCATAATTAATGCATATTGATCAAAATTTAAAAAATACTGCCCACACCGGGAATCGAACCCAGGCCACCTGGGTGAGAGCCAGGTATCCTGACCACTAGACAATATGGGAGATATGATGGTGCGCATTGTGATGCTATATTTGTTCTCTTCATAATTAATGCATATTGATCAAAATTTAAAGAAATACTTCCCTACACTGGGAATCGACCCCGGGCCACCTGGGTGAAAGCCAGGTATCCTGACCACTAGACAATATGGGAGATATGATGGTGCGCATTATGATGCTTAATTAGTTCTCTTCATAATTAATGCATATTGATCAAAATTTAAAGAAATACTTCCCACACCGGGAATCGAACCCGGGCCACCTGGGTGAAAGCCAGGTATCCTAACCACTAGACAATATGGGAGATATGATGGTGCGCATTATGATGCTTAATTAGTTCTCTTCATAATTAAGGCATATTGATCAAAATTTAAAGAAATACTTCCCACACCTGGACTCGAACCCGGGCCACCTGGGTGAAAGCATGGTATCCTAACCACTAGACAATATGGGAGATATGATGGTGCGCATTATGATGCTTAATTAGTTCTCTTCATAATTAAGGCATATTGATCTAAATTTAAAGAAATACTTCCCACACCGGGACTCGAACCCGGGCCATCTGGGTGAAAGCCAGGTATCCTAACCACTAGACAATATGGGAGATATGATGGTGCGCATTATGATGCTTAATTAGTTCTCTTCATAATTAAGGCATATTGATCAAAATTTAAAGAAATACTTCCCACACAGGGACTCGAACCTGGGCCACCTGGGTGAAAGCCAGGTATCCTAACCACTAGACAATATGGGAGATATGATGGTGCGCATTATGACCCTTAATTAGTTCTCTTCATAATTAAGGCATATTGATCAAAATTTAAAGAAATACTTCCCACACCGGGAATCGAACCCGGGCCACCTGGGTGAGAGCCAGGTATCCTGACCACTAGACAATATGGGAGATATGATGGTGTGCATTATGATGCTTTATTAGTTCTCTTCATAATTAATGCATATTAATCAAAATTTAAAGAAATACTTGCCACACCGGGAATCGAACCCGGGCCACCTGGGTGAGAGCCAGGTATCCTGACCACTAGACAATATGGGAGATATGATGGTGCGCATTATGATGCTTTATTAGTTCTCTTCATAATTAATGCATATTGATCAAAATTTAAAGAAATACTTCCCACACCGGGAATCGAACCCGGGCCACCTGGGTTAAAGCCAGGTATCCTAACCACTAGACAATATGGGAGATATGATGGTGCGCATTATGATGCTTTATTAGTTCTCTTCATAATTAATGCATATTGATCAAAATTTAAAGAAATACTTCCCACACCGGGAATCGAACCCGGGCCACCTGGGTGAGAGCCAGGTATCCTGACCACTAGACAATATGGGAGATATGATGGTGCGCATTATGATGCTTAATTAGTTCTCTTCATAATTAATGCATATTGATCAAAATTTAAAGAAATACTTCCCACACCGGGAATCGAACCCGGGCCACCTGGGTGAGAGCCAGGTATCCTGACCACTTGACAATATGGGAGATATGATGGTGCGCATTATGATGCTTAATTAGTTCTCTTCATAATTAATGCAGATTGATCAAAATTTAAAGAAATACTTCCCACACCGAGAATCGAACCCGGGCCACCTGGGTGAGAGCCAGGTATCCTGACCACTAGACAATATGGGAGATATGATGGTGCGCATTATGATGCTTTATTAGTTCTCTTCATAATTAATGCATATTGATCAAAATTTAAAGAAATACTTCCAACACCGGGAATCGACCCCGTGCCACCTGGGTGAGAGCCAGGTATCCTGACCACTAGACAATATGGGAGATATGATGGTGCGCATTATTATGCTTAATTAGTTCTCTTCATAATTAATGCATATTGATCAAAATTTAAAGAAATACTTCCCACACCGGGAATCGAACCCGGGCCACCTGGGTGAGAGCCAGGTATCCTGACCACTTGACAATATGGGAGATATGATGGAGCGCATTATGATGCTTAATTAGTTCTCTTCATAATTAATGCATATTGATCAAAATTTAAAAAATACTGCCCACACCGGGAATCGAACCCAGGCCACCTGGGTGAGAGCCAGGTATCCTGACCACTAGACAATATGGGAGATATGATGTGCGCATTGTGATGCTATATTTGTTCTCTTCATAATTAATGCATATTGATCAAAATTTAAAGAAATACTTCCCTACACTGGGAATCGACCCCGGGCCACCTGGGTGAAAGCCAGGTATCCTGACCACTAGACAATATGGGAGATATGATGGTGCGCATTATGATGCTTAATTAGTTCTCTTCATAATTAATGCATATTGATCAAAATTTAAAGAAATACTTCCCACACCGGGAATCGAACCCGGGCCACCTGGGTGAAAGCCAGGTATCCTAACCACTAGACAATATGGGAGATATGATGGTGCGCATTATGATGCTTAATTAGTTCTCTTCATAATTAAGGCATATTGATCAAAATTTAAAGAAATACTTCCCACACCTGGACTCGAACCCGGGCCACCTGGGTGAAAGCCAGGTATCCTAACCACTAGACAATATGGGAGATATGATGGTGCGCATTATGATGCTTAATTAGTTCTCTTCATAATTAAGGCATATTGATCCAAATTTAAAGAAATACTTCCCACACCGGGACTCGAACCCGGGCCACCTGGGTGAAAGCCAGGTATCCTAACCACTAGACAATATGGGAGATATGATGGTGCGCATTATGATGCTTAATTAGTTCTCTTCATAATTAAGGCATATTGATCAAAATTTAAAGAAATACTTCCCACACCGGGACTCGAACCCGGGCCACCTGGGTGAAAGCCAGGTATCCTAACCACTAGACAATATGGGAGATATGATGGTGCGCATTATGACCCTTAATTAGTTCTCTTCATAATTAAGGCATATTGATCAAAATTTAAAGAAATACTTCCCACACCGGGAATCGAACCCGGGCCACCTGGGTGAGAGCCAGGTATCCTGACCACTAGACAATATGGGAGATATGATGGTGCGCATTATGATGCTTTATTAGTTCTCTTCATAATTAATGCATATTGATCAAAATTTAAAGAAATACTTCCCAATCCGGGAATCGAACCCGGGCCACCTGGGTGAGAGGCAGGTATCCTAACCACTAGACAATATGGGAGATATGATGGTGTGCATTATGATGCTTTATTAGTTCTCTTCATAATTAATGCATATTGATCAAAATTTAAAGAAATACTTCCCACACCGGGAATCGAACCCGGGCCACCTGGGTGAGAGCCAGGTATCCTGACCACTAGACAATATGGGAGATATGATGGTGCGCATTATGATGCTTTATTAGTTCTCTTCATAATTAATGCATATTGATCAAAATTTAAAGAAATACTTCCCACACCGGGAATCGAACCCGGGCCACCTGGGTGAGAGCCAGGTATCCTGACCACTAGACAATATGGGAGATATGATGGTGCGCATTATGATGCTTTATTAGTTCTCTTCATAATTAATGCATATTGATCAAAATTTAAAGAAATACTTCCCACTCCGGGAATCGAACCCTGGCCACCTGGGTGAGAGCCAGGTATCCTGACCACTAGACAATATGGGAGATATGATGGTGTGCATTATGATGCTTTATTAGTTCTCTTCATAATTAATGCATATTGATCAAAATTTAAAGAAATACTTCCCACTCCGGGAATCGAACCCTGGCCACCTGGGTGAGAGCCAGGTATCCTGACCACTAGACAATATGGGAGATATGATGGTGTGCATTATGATGCTTAATTAGTTCTCTTCATAATTAATGCATATTGATCAAAATTTAAAGAAATACTTCCCACACCGGGAATCGAACCCGGGCCACCTGGGTGAAAGCCAGGTATCCTAACCACTAGACAATATGGGAGATATGATGGTGCGAATTATGATGCTTAATTAGTTCTCTTCATAATTAATGCATATTGATCAAAAGTTAAAGAAATACGTCCCACACCGGGAATCGAACCCGGGCCACCTGGGTGAAAGCCAGGTATCCTAACCACTAGACAATATGGGAGATATGATGGTGCGCATTATGATGCTTTATTAGTTCTCTTCATAATTAATGCATATTGATCAAAATTTAAAGAAATACTTCCCACACCGGGAATCGAACCCGGGCCACCTGGGTGAGAGCCAGGTATCCTAACCACTAGACAATATGGGAGATATGATGTTGCGCAGTATGATGCTCAATTAGTTCTCTTCATAATTAATGCATATTGATCAAAATTTAAAGAAATACTTCCCACACCAGGAATCGAACCCGGGCCACCTGGGTGAAAGCCAGGTATCCTAACCACTAGACAATATGGGAGATATGATGGTGCGCATTATGATGCTTAATTAGTTCTCTTCATAATTAATGCATATTGATCAAAATTTAAAGAAATACTTCCCACACCGGGAATCGAACCCGGGCCACCTGGGTGAAAGCCAGGTATCCTAACCACTAGACAATATGGGAGATATGATGGTGCGAATTATGATGCTTTATTAGTTCTCTTCATAATTAATGCATATTGATCAAAATTTAAAGAAATACTTCCCACACAGGGAATCGAACCCAGGCCACCTGGGTGAAAGCCAGGTATCCTAACCACTAGACAATATGGGAGATATGATGGTGCGCATTATGATGCTTAATTAGTTCTCTTCATAATTAATGCATATTGATCAAAATTTAAAGAAATACTTCCCAAACCGGGAATCGAACCCGGGCCACCTGGGTGAGAGCCAGGTATCCTGACCACTAGACTATATGGGAGATATGATGGTGTGCATTATGATGCTTTATTAGTTCTCTTCATAATTAATGCATATTGATCAAAATTTAAAGAAATACTTCCCACACCGGGAATCGAACCCGGGCCACCTGGGTGAGAGCCAGGTATCCTGACCACTAGACAATATGGGAGATATGATGGTGCGCATTATGATGCTTTATTAGTTCTCTTCATAATTAATGCATATTGATCAAAATTTAAAGAAATACGGCCCATACCGGTTATCAAACCCGGGCCACCTGGGTGAGAGCCAGGTATCCTAACCACTAGACAATAAGAAAAGATATGATGGTGCGCATTATGATGCTTAATTAGTTCTCTTCATAATTAATGCATATTGATCAAAATTTAAAGAAATACTTCCCACACCGGGAATCGAACCCGGGCCACCTGGGTGAAAGCCAGGTATCCTAACCACTAGACAATATGGGAGATATGATGGTGCGCATTATGATGCTTAATTAGTTCTCTTCATAATTAATGCATATGTATCAAAATTTAAAGAAATACTTCCCACACCGGGAATCGAACCCGGGCCACCTGGGTGAGAGCCAGGTATCCTGACCACTAGACAATATGGGAGATATGATGGTGCGCATTATGATGCTTTATTAGTTCTCTTCATAATTAATGCATATTGATCAAAATTTAAAGAAATACTTCCCACACCGGGAATCGAACCCGGGCCACCTGGGTGAAAGCCAGGTATCCTAACCACTAGACAATATGGGAGATATAATGGTGCGCATTATGATGCTTAATTAGTTCTCTTCATAATTAATGCATATTGATCAAAATTTAAAGAAATACTTCCCACACCGGGAATCGAACCCGGGCCACCTGGGTGACAGCCAGGTATCCTAACGACAAGACAATATGGGAGATATGATGGTGCGCATTATGATGCTTTATTAGTTCTCTTCATAATTAATGCATATTGATCAAAATTTAAAGAAATACTTCCCACACCGGGAATCGAACCTGGGCCACCTGGGTGAGAGCCAGGTATCCTGACCACTAGACAATATGGGAGATATGATGGTGCGCATTATGATGCTTAATTAGTTCTCTTCATAATTAATGCATATTGATCAAAATTTAAAGAAATACTTCCCACACCGGGAATCGAACCCGGGCCACCTGGGTGAAAGCCAGGTATCCGAACCACTAGACAATATGGGAGATATGATGGTGCGCATTATGATGCTTTATTAGTTCTCTTCATAATTAATGCATATTGATCAAAATTTAAAGAAATACTTCCCACACCGGGAATCGAACCCGGGCCACCTGGGTGAGATGCAGGTATCCTAACCACTAGACAATATGGGAGATATGATGGTGCGCATTATGATGCTTTATTAGTTCTCTTCATAATTAATGCATATTGATCAAAATTTAAAGAAATACTTCCCATACCGGTTATCGAACCCGGGCCACCTGGGTGAGAGCCAGGTATCCTAACCACTAGACAATATGGGAGATATGATGGTGCGCATTATGATGCTTTATTAGTTCTCTTCATAATTAATGCATATTGATCAAAATTTAAAGAAATACTTCCCACACCGGGAATCGAACCCGGGCCACCTGGGTGAGAGCAAGGTATCCTAACCACTAGACAATATGGGAGATATGATGGTGGGCATTATGATGCTTTATTAGTTCTCTTAATAATTAATGCATATTGATCAAAATTTAAAGAAATACTTCCTACACCGGGAATCGAACCCGGGCCACCTGGGTGAGAGCCGGGTATCCTAACAACTAGACAATATGGGAGATATGATGGTGCGCATTATGATGCTTAATTAGTTCTCTTCATAATTAATGCATATTGATCAAAATTTAAAGAAATACTTCCCACACCGGGAATCGAACCCGGGCCACCTGGGTGAGAGCCAGGTATCCTAACCACTAGACAATATGGGAGATATGATGGTGCGCATTATGATGCTTTATTAGTTCTCTTAATAATTAATGCATATTGATCAAAATTTAAAGAAATACTTCCCACACCGGTAATCGAACCTGGGCCACCTGGGTGAGAGCCAGGTATCCTAACCACTAAACAATATGGGAGATATGATGGTGCGCATTATGATGCTTTATTAGTTCTCTTCATAATTAATGCATATTGATAAAAATTTAAAGAAATACGGCCCATACCGGTTATCAAACCCGGGCCACCTGGGTGAGAGCCAGGTATCCTGACCACTAGACAATATGGGAGATATGATGGTGCGCATTATGATGCTTTATTAGTTCTCTTGATAATTAATGCATATTGATCAAAATTTAAAGAAATACTTCCCACACCGGGAATCGAACCCGGGCCACCTGGGTGAGAGCCAGGTATCCTGACCACTAGACAATATGGGAGATATGATGGTGTGCATTATGATGCTTTATTAGTTCTCTTCATAATTAATGCATATTGATCAAAATTTAAAGAAATACGGCCCATACCGGTTATCAAACCCGGGCCACCTGGGTGAGAGCCAGGTATCCTAACCACAAGACAATATGGGAGATATGATGGTGCGCATTATGATGCTTTATTAGTTCTCTTCATAATTAATGCATATTGATCAAAATTTAAAGAAATACTTCCCACACCAGGAATCGAACCCGGGCCACCTGGGTGAGAGCCAGGTATCCTAACCACTAGACAATATGGGAGATATGATGGTGCGCATTATGATGCTTAATTAGTTCTCTTCATGATTAATGCATATTGATCAAAATTTTAAGACATACTTCCCACACCGGGAATCGAACCCGGGCCACCTGGGTGAGAGCCAGGTATCCTAACCACTAGACAATATGGGAGATACGATGGTGCGCATTATGATGCTTTATTAGTTCTCTTCATAATTAATGCATATTAGTCAAAATTTAAAGAAATACTTCCCACACCGGGAATCGAACCCGGGCCACCTGGGTGAGAGCCAGGTATCCTGACCACTAGACAATATGGGAGATATGATGGTGCGCATTATGATGCTTTATTAGTTCTCTTGATAATTAATGCATATTGATCAAAATTTAAAGAAATACTTCCCACACCGGGAATCGAACCCGGGCCACCTGGGTGAGAGCCAGGTATCCTAACAACTAGACAATATGGGAGATATGATGGTGCGCATTATGATGCTTAATTAGTTCTCTTCATAATTAATGCATATTGATCAAAATTTAAAGAAATACTTCCCACACCGGGAATCGAACCCGGGCCACCTGGGTGAGAGCCAGGTATCCTGACCACTAGACAATATGGGAGATATGATGGTGCGCATTATGATGCTTAATTAGTTCTCTTCATAATTAATGCATATTGATCAAAATTTAAAGAAATACTTCCCACACCGGGAATCGAACCCGGGCCACCTCGGTGAGAGCCAGGTATCCTGACCACTAGACAATATGGGAGATATGATGGTGCGCATTATGATGCTTAATTAGTTCTCTTCATAATTAATGCATATTGATCAAAATTTAAAGAAATACTTCCCACACCGGGAATCGAACCCGGGCCACCTGGGTGAGAGCCAGTATCCTGACCACTAGACAATATGGGAGATATGATGGTGCGCATTATGATGCTTAATTAGTTCTCTTCATAATTAATGCATATTGATCAAAATTTAAAGAAATACTTCCCACACCGGGAATCGAACCCGGGCCACCTGGGTGAGAGCCAGGTATCCTGACCACTAGACAATATGGGAGATATGATGGTGCGCATTATGATGCTTTATTAGTTCTCTTCATAATTAATGCATATTGATCAAAATTTAAAGAAATACTTCCCACACCGGGAATCGAACCCGGGCCACCTGGGTGAGAGCCAGGTATCCTGACCACTAGACAATATGGGAGATATGATGGTGCGCATTATGATGCTTTATTAGTTCTCTTCATAATTAATGCATATTGATCAAAATTTAAAGAAATACTTCCCACACCGGGAATCGAACCCGGGCCACCTGGGTGAGAGCCAGGTATCCTGACCACTAGACAATATGGGAGATATGATGGTGCGCATTATGATGCTTAATTAGTTCTCTTCATAATTAATGCATATTGATCAAAATTTAAAGAAATACTTCCCACACCGGGAATCGAACCCGGGCCACCTGGGTGAGAGCCAGGTATCCTGACCACTTGACAATATGGGAGATATGATGGTGCGCATTATGATGCTTAATTAGTTCTCTTCATAATTAATGCAGATTGATCAAAATTTAAAGAAATACTTCCCACACCGAGAATCGAACCCGGGCCACCTGGGTGAGAGCCAGGTATCCTGACCACTAGACAATATGGGAGATATGATACTGCGCATTATGATGCTTTATTAGTTCTCTTCATAATTAATGCATATTGATCAAAATTTAAAGAAATACTTCCAACACCGGGAATCGACCCCGTGCCACCTGGGTGAGAGCCAGGTATCCTGACCACTAGACAATATGGTAGAAATGATGGTGCGCATTATGATGCTTAATTAGTTCTCTTCATAATTAATGCATATTGATCAAAATTTAAAGAAATACTTCCCACACCGGGAATCGAACCCGGGCCACCTGGGTGAGAGCCAGGTATCCTGACCACTAGACAATATGGGAGATATGATGGAGCGCATTATGATGCTTAATTAGTTCTCTTCATAATTAATGCATATTGATCAAAATTTAAAAAATACTGCCCACACCGGGAATCGAACCCAGGCCACCTGGGTGAGAGCCAGGTATCCTGACCACTAGACAATATGGGAGATATGATGGTGCGCATTGTGATGCTATATTTGTTCTCTTCATAATTAATGCATATTGATCAAAATTTAAAGAAATACTTCCCTACACTGGGAATCGACCCCGGGCCACCTGGGTGAAAGCCAGGTATCCTGACCACTAGACAATATGGGAGATATGATGGTGCGCATTATGATGCTTAATTAGTTCTCTTCATAATTAATGCATATTGATCAAAATTTAAAGAAATACTTCCCACACCGGGAATCGAACCCGGGCCACCTGGGTGAAAGCCAGGTATCCTAACCACTAGACAATATGGGAGATATGATGGTGCGCATTATGATGCTTAATTAGTTCTCTTCATAATTAAGGCATATTGATCAAAATTTAAAGAAATACTTCCCACACCTGGACTCGAACCCGGGCCACCTGGGTGAAAGCATGGTATCCTAACCACTAGACAATATGGGAGATATGATGGTGCGCATTATGATGCTTAATTAGTTCTCTTCATAATTAAGGCATATTGATCTAAATTTAAAGAAATACTTCCCACACCGGGACTCGAACCCGGGCCATCTGGGTGAAAGCCAGGTATCCTAACCACTAGACAATATGGGAGATATGATGGTGCGCATTATGATGCTTAATTAGTTCTCTTCATAATTAAGGCATATTGATCAAAATTTAAAGAAATACTTCCCACACAGGGACTCGAACCTGGGCCACCTGGGTGAAAGCCAGGTATCCTAACCACTAGACAATATGGGAGATATGATGGTGCGCATTATGACCCTTAATTAGTTCTCTTCATAATTAAGGCATATTGATCAAAATTTAAAGAAATACTTCCCACACCGGGAATCGAACCCGGGCCACCTGGGTGAGAGCCAGGTATCCTGACCACTAGACAATATGGGAGATATGATGGTGTGCATTATGATGCTTTATTAGTTCTCTTCATAATTAATGCATATTAATCAAAATTTAAAGAAATACTTGCCACACCGGGAATCGAACCCGGGCCACCTGGGTGAGAGCCAGGTATCCTGACCACTAGACAATATGGGAGATATGATGGTGCGCATTATGATGCTTTATTAGTTCTCTTCATAATTAATGCATATTGATCAAAATTTAAAGAAATACTTCCCACACCGGGAATCGAACCCGGGCCACCTGGGTTAAAGCCAGGTATCCTAACCACTAGACAATATGGGAGATATGATGGTGCGCATTATGATGCTTTATTAGTTCTCTTCATAATTAATGCATATTGATCAAAATTTAAAGAAATACTTCCCACACCGGGAATCGAACCCGGGCCACCTGGGTGAGAGCCAGGTATCCTGACCACTAGACAATATGGGAGATATGATGGTGCGCATTATGATGCTTAATTAGTTCTCTTCATAATTAATGCATATTGATCAAAATTTAAAGAAATACTTCCCACACCGGGAATCGAACCCGGGCCACCTGGGTGAGAGCCAGGTATCCTGACCACTTGACAATATGGGAGATATGATGGTGCGCATTATGATGCTTAATTAGTTCTCTTCATAATTAATGCAGATTGATCAAAATTTAAAGAAATACTTCCCACACCGAGAATCGAACCCGGGCCACCTGGGTGAGAGCCAGGTATCCTGACCACTAGACAATATGGGAGATATGATGGTGCGCATTATGATGCTTTATTAGTTCTCTTCATAATTAATGCATATTGATCAAAATTTAAAGAAATACTTCCAACACCGGGAATCGACCCCGTGCCACCTGGGTGAGAGCCAGGTATCCTGACCACTAGACAATATGGGAGATATGATGGTGCGCATTATTATGCTTAATTAGTTCTCTTCATAATTAATGCATATTGATCAAAATTTAAAGAAATACTTCCCACACCGGGAATCGAACCCGGGCCACCTGGGTGAGAGCCAGGTATCCTGACCACTTGACAATATGGGAGATATGATGGAGCGCATTATGATGCTTAATTAGTTCTCTTCATAATTAATGCATATTGATCAAAATTTAAAAAATACTGCCCACACCGGGAATCGAACCCAGGCCACCTGGGTGAGAGCCAGGTATCCTGACCACTAGACAATATGGGAGATATGATGTGCGCATTGTGATGCTATATTTGTTCTCTTCATAATTAATGCATATTGATCAAAATTTAAAGAAATACTTCCCTACACTGGGAATCGACCCCGGGCCACCTGGGTGAAAGCCAGGTATCCTGACCACTAGACAATATGGGAGATATGATGGTGCGCATTATGATGCTTAATTAGTTCTCTTCATAATTAATGCATATTGATCAAAATTTAAAGAAATACTTCCCACACCGGGAATCGAACCCGGGCCACCTGGGTGAAAGCCAGGTATCCTAACCACTAGACAATATGGGAGATATGATGGTGCGCATTATGATGCTTAATTAGTTCTCTTCATAATTAAGGCATATTGATCAAAATTTAAAGAAATACTTCCCACACCTGGACTCGAACCCGGGCCACCTGGGTGAAAGCCAGGTATCCTAACCACTAGACAATATGGGAGATATGATGGTGCGCATTATGATGCTTAATTAGTTCTCTTCATAATTAAGGCATATTGATCCAAATTTAAAGAAATACTTCCCACACCGGGACTCGAACCCGGGCCACCTGGGTGAAAGCCAGGTATCCTAACCACTAGACAATATGGGAGATATGATGGTGCGCATTATGATGCTTAATTAGTTCTCTTCATAATTAAGGCATATTGATCAAAATTTAAAGAAATACTTCCCACACCGGGACTCGAACCCGGGCCACCTGGGTGAAAGCCAGGTATCCTAACCACTAGACAATATGGGAGATATGATGGTGCGCATTATGACCCTTAATTAGTTCTCTTCATAATTAAGGCATATTGATCAAAATTTAAAGAAATACTTCCCACACCGGGAATCGAACCCGGGCCACCTGGGTGAGAGCCAGGTATCCTGACCACTAGACAATATGGGAGATATGATGGTGCGCATTATGATGCTTTATTAGTTCTCTTCATAATTAATGCATATTGATCAAAATTTAAAGAAATACTTCCCAATCCGGGAATCGAACCCGGGCCACCTGGGTGAGAGGCAGGTATCCTAACCACTAGACAATATGGGAGATATGATGGTGTGCATTATGATGCTTTATTAGTTCTCTTCATAATTAATGCATATTGATCAAAATTTAAAGAAATACTTCCCACACCGGGAATCGAACCCGGGCCACCTGGGTGAGAGCCAGGTATCCTGACCACTAGACAATATGGGAGATATGATGGTGCGCATTATGATGCTTTATTAGTTCTCTTCATAATTAATGCATATTGATCAAAATTTAAAGAAATACTTCCCACACCGGGAATCGAACCCGGGCCACCTGGGTGAGAGCCAGGTATCCTGACCACTAGACAATATGGGAGATATGATGGTGCGCATTATGATGCTTTATTAGTTCTCTTCATAATTAATGCATATTGATCAAAATTTAAAGAAATACTTCCCACTCCGGGAATCGAACCCTGGCCACCTGGGTGAGAGCCAGGTATCCTGACCACTAGACAATATGGGAGATATGATGGTGTGCATTATGATGCTTTATTAGTTCTCTTCATAATTAATGCATATTGATCAAAATTTAAAGAAATACTTCCCACTCCGGGAATCGAACCCTGGCCACCTGGGTGAGAGCCAGGTATCCTGACCACTAGACAATATGGGAGATATGATGGTGTGCATTATGATGCTTTATTAGTTCTCTTCATAATTAATGCATATTGATCAAAATTTAAAGAAATACTTCCCACACCGGGAATCGAACCCGGGCCACCTGGGTGAGAGCCAGGTATCCTGACCACTAGACAATATGGGAGATATGATGGTTCGCATTATGATGATTTATTAGTTCTCTTCATAATTAATGCATATTGATCAAAATTTAAAGAAATACTTCCCACTCCGGGAATCGAACCCTGGCCACCTGCGTGAGAGCCAGGTATTCTGACCACTAGACAATATGGGAGATATGATGGTGTGCATTATGATGCTTTATTAGTTCTCTTCATAATTAATGCATATTGATCAAAATTTAAAGAAATAATTCCCACTCCGGGAATCGAACCCTGGCCACCTGGGTGAGAGCCAGGTATCCTGACCACTAGACAATATGGGAGATATGATGGTGTGCATTATGATGCTTTATTAGTTCTCTTCATAATTAATGCATATTGATCAAAATTTAAAGAAATACTTCCCACTCCGGGAATCGAACCCTGGCCACCTGGGTGAGAGCCAGGTATCCTGACCACTAGACAATATGAGAGATATGATGGTGTGCATTATGATGCTTTATTAGTTCTCTTCATAATTAATGCATATTGATCAAAATTTAAAGAAATACTTCCCACTCCGGGAATCGAACCCTGGCCACCTGGGTGAGAGCCAGGTATCCTGACCACTAGACAATATGGGAGATATGATGGTGTGCATTATGATGCTTTATTAGTTCTCTTCATAATTAATGCATATTGATCAAAATTTAAAGAAATACTTCCCACTCCGGGAATCGAACCCTGGCCACCTGGGTGAGAGCCAGGTATCCTGACCACTAGACAATATGGGAGATATGATGGTGTGCATTATGATGCTTTATTAGTTCTCTTCATAATTAATGCATATTGATCAAAATTTAAAGAAATACTTCCCACTCCGGGAATCGAACCCTGGCCACCTGGGTGAGAGCCAGGTATCCTGACCACTAGACAATATGGGAGATATGATGGTGTGCATTATGATGCTTTATTAGTTCTCTTCATAATTAATGCATATTGATCAAAATTTAAAGAAATACTTCCCACTCCGGGAATCGAACCCTGGCCACCTGGGTGAGAGCCAGGTATCCTGACCACTAGACAATATGGGAGATATGATGGTGTGCATTATGATGCTTTATTAGTTCTCTTCATAATTAATGCATATTGATCAAAATTTAAAGAAATACTTCCCACTCCGGGAATCGAACCCTGGCCACCTGGGTGAGAGCCAGGTATCCTGACCACTAGACAATATGGGAGATATGATGGTGTGCATTATGATGCTTTATTAGTTCTCTTCATAATTAATGCATATTGATCAAAATTTAAAGAAATACTTCCCACACCGGGAATCGAACCCGGGCCACCTGGGTGAGAGCCAGGTATCCTGACCACTAGACAATATGGGAGATATGATGGTTCGCATTATGATGCTTTATTAGTTCTCTTCATAATTAATGCATATTGATCAAAATTTAAAGAAATACTTCCCACACCGGGAATCGAACCCGGGCCACCTGGGTGAGAGCCAGGTATCCTGACCACTAGACAATATGGGAGATATGATGGTGCGCATTATGATGCTTTATTAGTTCTCTTCATAATTAATGCATATTGATCAAAATTTAAAGAAATACTTCCCACACCGGGAATCGAACCCGGGCCACCTGGGTGAGAGCCAGGTATCCTAACCACTAGACAATATGGGAGATATGATGGTGCGCATTATGATGCTTTATTAGTTCTCTTCATAATTAATGCATATTGATCAAAATTTAAAGAAATACTTCCCACACCGGGAATCGAACCCAGGCCACCTGGGTGAGAGCCAGGTATCCTGACCACTAGACAATATGGGAGATATGATGGTGCGCATTATGATGCTTAATTAGTTCTCTTCATAATTAATGCATATTGATCAATATTTAAAGAAATACTTCCCACACCGGGAATCGAACCCGGGCCACCTGGGTGAGAGCCAGGTATCCTAACCACTAGACAATATGGGAGATATGATAGTGCGCATTATGATGCTTTATTAGTTCTCTTCATAATTAATGCATATTGATCAAAATTTAAAGAAATACTTCCCACACCGGGAATCGAACCCGGGCCACCTGGGTGAGAGCCAGGTATCCTGACCACTAGACAATATGGGAGATATGATGGTGCGCATAATGATGCTTTATTAGTTCCATTCATAATTAATGCATATTGATCAAAATTTAAAGAAATACTTCCCACACCGGGAATCGAACACGGGCCACCTGGGTGAGAGCCAGGTATCCTGACCACTAGACAATATGGGAGATATGATGGTGCGCATTATGATGCTTTATTAGTTCTCTTCATAATTAATGCATATTGATCAAAATTTAAAGAAATACTTCCCACACCGGGAATCGAACCAGGGCCACCTGGGTGAAAGCCAGGTATCCTAACCACTAGACAATATGTGAGATATGATGGTGCGCATTATGATGCTTTATTAGTTCTCTTCATAATTAATGCATATTGATCAAAATTTAAAGAAATACTTCCCACACCGGGAATCGAACCCGGGCCACCTGGGTGAGAGCCAGGTATCCTGACCACTAGACAATATGGGAGATATGATGGTGCGCATTATGATGCTTTATTAGTTCTCTTGATAATTAATGCATATTGATCAAAATTTAAAGAAATACTTCCCACACCGGGAATCGAACCCGGGCCACCTGGGTGAAAGCCAGGTATCCTAACCACTAGACAATATGTGAGATATGGTGCTGCGCATTATGATGCTTTATTAGTTCTCTTCATAATTAATGCATATTGATCAAAATTTAAAGAAATACTTCCCACACCTGGAATCGAACCCGGGCCACCTGGGTGAGAGCCAGGTATCCTGACCACTAGACAATATGGGAGATATGATGATGCGCATTATGATGCTTTATTAGTTCTCTTCATAATTAATGCATATTGATCAAAATTTAAAGAAATACTTCCCACACCGGGAATCGAACCCGGGCCACCTGGGTGAGAGCCAGGTATCCTAACCACTAGACAATATGGGAGATATGATGGTGCGCATTATGATGCTTTATTAGTTCTCTTCATAATTAATGCATATTGATCAAAATTTAAAGAAATACTTCCCACACCGGGAATCGAACCCGGGCCACCTGAGTGAGAGCCAGGTATCCTGACCACTAGACAATATGGGAGATATGATGGTGCGCATCATGATGCTTTATTAGTTCTCTTCATAATTAATGCATATTGATCAAAATTTAAAGAAATACTTCCCACACCGGGAATCGAACCCGGGCCACCTGAGTGAGAGCCAGGTATCCTGACCACTAGACAATATGGGAGATATGATGGTGCGCATTATGATGCTTTATTAGTTCTCTTCATAATTAATGCATATTGATCAAAATTTAAAGAAATACTTCCCACACCGGGAATCGAACCCGGGCCACCTGAGTGAGAGCCAGGTATCCTGACCACTAGACAATATGGGAGATATGATGGTGCGCATTATGATGCTTTATTAGTTCTCTTCATAATTAATGCATATTGATAAAAATTTAAAGAAATACTTCCCACACCGGGAATCGAACCCGGGCCACCTGGGTTAGAGCCAGGTATCCTAACCACTAGACAATATGGGAGATATGATAGTGCGCATTATGATGCTTTATTAGTTCTCTTCATAATTAATGCATATTGATCAAAATTTAAAGAAATACATCCCACACCGGGAATCGAACCCGGGCCACCTGGGTGAGAGCCAGGTATCCTAACCACTAGACAATATGGGAGATATGATGGTGCGCATTATGATGCTTTATTAGTTCTCTTCATAATTATTGCATATTGATTAAAATTTAAAGAAATACATCCCACACCGGGAATCGAACCCGGGCCACCTGGGTGAGAGCCAGGTATCCTAACCACTAGACAATATGGGAGATATGATGGTGTGCATTATGATGCTTTATTAGTTCTCTTCATAATTAATGCATATTGATCAAAATTTAAAGAAATACATCCCACACCGGGAATCGAACCCGGGCCACCTGGGTGAGAGCTAGGTATCCTAACCACTAGACAATATGGGAGATATGATGGTGAGCATTATGATGCTTTATTAGTTCTCTTCATAATTAATGCATATTGATCAAAATTTAAAGAAATACATCCCACACCGGGAATCGAACCCGGGCCACCTGGGTGAGAGCCAGGTATCCTAACCACTAGACAATATGGGAGATATGATGGTGCGCATTATGATGCTTTATTAGTTCTCTTCATAATTAATGCATATTAATCAAAATTTAAAGAAATACCTCCCACACCGGGAATCGAACCCGGGCCACCTGGGTGAGAGCCAGGTATCCTGACCACTAGACAATATGGGAGATATGATGGTGTGCATTATGATGCTTTATTAGTTCTCTTCATAATTAATGCATATTGATTAAAATTTAAAGAAATACTTCCCACACCGGGAATCGAACCCGGGCCACCTGGGTGAGAGCCAGGTATCCTAACCACTAGACAATATGGGAGATATGATGGTGTGCATTATGATGCTTTATTAGTTCTCTTCATAATTAATGCATATTGATCAAAATTTAAAGAAATACTTCCCACACCGGGAATCGAACCCGGGCCACCTGGGTGAGAGCCAGGTATCCTAACAACTAGACAATATGGGAGATATGATGGTGCGCATTATGATGCTTTATTAGTTCTCTTCATAATTAATGCATATTGATCAAAATTTAAAGAAATACTTCCCACACCGGGAATCGAACCCGGGCCACCTGGGTGAGAGCCAGGTATCCTGACCACTAGACAATATGGGAGATATGATGGTGCGCATTATGATGCTTTATTAGTTCTCTTCATAATTAATGCATATTAATCAAAATTTAAAGAAATACCTCCCACACCGGGAATCGAACCCGGGCCACCTGGGTGAGAGCCAGGTATCCTGACCACTAGACAATATGGGAGATATGATGGTGTGCATTATGATGCTTTATTAGTTCTCTTCATAATTAATGCATATTGATCAAAATTTAAAGAAATACTTCCCACACCGGGAATCGAACCCGGGCCACCTGGGTGAGAGCCAGGTATCCTAACCACTAGACAATATGGGAGATATGATGGTGCGCATTATGATGCTTTATTAGTTCTCTTCATAATTAATGCATATTAATCAAAATATAAAGAAATACCTCCCACACCGGGAATCGAACCCGGGCCACCTGGGTGAGAGCCAGGTATCCTGACCACTTGACAATATGGGAGATATGATGGTGTGCATTATGATGCTTTATTAGTTCTCTTCATAATTAATGCATATTGATCAAAATTTAAAGAAATGCTTCCAACACCGGGAATCGAACCCGGGCCACCTGGGTGAGAGCCAGGTATCCTAACCACTAGACAATATGGGAGATATGATGGTGCGCATTATGATGCTAAATTAGTTCTCTTCATAATTAATGCATATTGATCAAAATTTAAAGAAATACCTCCCACACCGGGAATCGAACCCGGGCCACCTGGGTGAGAGCCAGGTATCCTGACCACTTGACAATATGGGAGATATGATGGTGTGCATTATGATGCTTTATTAGTTCTCTTCATAATTAATGCATATTGATCAAAATTTAAAGAAATACTTCCCACACCGGGAATCGAACCCGGGCCACCTGGGTGAGAGCCAGGTATCCTAACCACTAGACAATATGGGAGATATGATGGTGCGCATTATGATGCTTTATTAGTTCTCTTCATAATTAATGCATATTAATCAAAATTTAAAGAAATACCTCCCACACCGGGAATCGAACCCGGGCCACCTGGGTGAGAGCCAGGTATCCTGACCACTAGACAATATGGGAGATATGATGGTGTGCATTATGATGCTTTATTAGTTCTCTTCATAATTAATGCATATTGATCAAAATTTAAAGAAATACTTCCCACACCGGGAATCGAACCCGGGCCACCTGGGTGAGAGCCAGGTATCCTAACCACTAGACAATATGGGAGATATGATGGTGCGCATTATGATGCTTTATTAGTTCTCTTCATAATTAATGCATATTAATCAAAATTTAAAGAAATACCTCCCACACCGGGAATCGAACCCGGGCCACCTGGGTGAGAGCCAGGTATCCTGACCACTAGACAATATGGGAGATATGATGGTGTGCATTATGATGCTTTATTAGTTCTCTTCATAATTAATGCATATTGATCAAAATTTAAAGAAATACTTCCCACACCAAGAATCGAACCCGGGCCACCTGGGTGAAAGCCAGGTATCCTGACCACTTGACAATATGGGAGATATGATGGTGCGCATTATGATGCTTTATTAGTTCTCTTCATAATTAATGCATATTGATCAAAATTTAAAGAAATACTTCCCACACCGGGAATCGAACCCGAGCCACCTGGGTGAGAGCCAGGTATCCTGACCACTAGACAATATGGGAGATATGATGGTGCGCATTATGATGCTTTATTAGTTCTCTTCATAATTAATGCATATTGATCAAAATTTAAAGAAATACTTCCCACACCGGGAATCGAACCCGGGCCACCTTGGGTAGAGCAAGGTATCCTGACCACTAGACAATATGGGAGATATGATGGTGCGCATTATGATGCTTTATTAGTTCTTTTCATAATTAATGCATATTGATCAAAATTTAAAGAAATACTTCCCACACCGGGAATCGAACCCGAGCCACCTGGGTGAGAGCCAGGTATCCTGACCACTAGACAATATGGGAGATATGATGGTGCGCATTATGATGCTTTATTAGTTCTCTTCATAATTAATGCATATTGATCAAAATTTAAAGAAATACTTCCCACACCGGGAATCGAACCCGGGCCACCTGGGTGAGAGCCAGGTATCCTGACCACTAGACAATATGGGAGATATGATGGTGCGCATTATGATGCTTTTTTAGTTCTCTTCATAATTAATGCATATTGATCAAAATTTAAAGAAATACTTCCCACACCGGGAATCGAACCCGGGCCACCTGGGTGAGGGCCAGGTATCCTGACCACTAGACAATATCGGAGATATGATAGTGTGCATTATGATGCTTTATTAGTTCTCTTCACAATTAATGCATATTGATCAAAATTTAAAGAAATACTTCCCACACCGGGAATCGAACCCGGGCCACCTGGGTGAGAGCCAGGTATCCTGACCACTAGACAATATGGGAGATATGATGGTGCGCATTATGATGCTTTATTAGTTCTCTTCATAATTAATGCATATTGATCAAAATTTAAAGAAATACTTCCCACACCGGGAATCGAACCCGGGCCACCTGGGTGAGAGCCAGGTATCCTGACCACTAGACAATATGGCAGATATGATGGTGCGCATTATGATGCTTAATTAGTTCTCTTCACAATTAATGCATATTGATCAAAATTTAAAGAAATACTTCCCACACCGGGAATCGAACCTGGGCCACCTGGGTGAGAGCCAGGTATCCTGACCACTAGGCAATATGGGAGATATGATGGTGTGCATTATGATGCTTTATTAGTTCTCTTCATAATTAATGCATATTAATCAAAATTTAAAGAAATACTTCCCACACCGGGAATCGAACCCGAGCCACCTGGGTGAGAGCCAGGTATCCTGACCACTAGACAATATGGGAGATATGATGGTGCGCATTATGATGCTTTATTAGTTCTCTTCATAATTAATGCATATTGATCAAAATTTAAAGAAATACTTCCCACACCGGGAATCGAACCCGGGCCACCTGGGTGAGAGCCAGGTATCCTGACCACTAGACAATATGGGAGATATGATGGTGCGCATTATGATGCTTAATTAGTTCTCTTCATAATTAATGCATATTGATCAAAATTTAAAGAAATACTTCCCACACCGGGAATCGAACCCGGGCCACCTGGGTGAGAGCCAGGTATCCTGACCACTAGACAATATGGGAGATATGATGGTGCGCATTATGATGCTTTATTAGTTCTCTTCATAATTAATGCATATTGATCAAAATTTAAAGAAATACTTCCCACACCGGGAATCGAACCCGGGCCACCTGGGTGAGAGCCAGGTATCCTGACCACTAGACAATATGGGAGATATGATGGTGCGCATTATGATGCTTTATTAGTTCTCTTCATAATTAATGCATATTGATCAAAATTTAAAGAAATTCTTCCCACACCGGGAATCGAACCCGGGCCACCTGGGTGAGAGCCAGGTATCCTGACCACTAGACAATATGGGAGATATGATGGTGCGCATTATGATGCTTAATTAGTTCTCTTCATAATTAATGCATATTGATCAAAATTTAAAGAAATACTTCCCACACCGGGAATCGAACCCGGGCCACCTGGGTGAGAGCCAGGTATCCTGACCACTAGACAATATGGGAGATATGATGGTGCGCATTATGATGCTTAATTAGTTCTCTTCATAATTACTGCATATTGATCAAAATTTAAAGAAATACTTCCCACACCGGGAATCGAACCCGGGCCACCTGGGTGAGAGCCAGGTATCCTGACCACTAGACAATATGGGAGATATGATGGTGCGCATTATGATGCTTTATTAGTTCTCTTCATAATTAATGCATATTGATCAAAATTTAAAGAAATACTTCCCACACCGGGAATCGAACCCGGGCCACCTGGGTGAGAGCCAGGTATCCTGACCACTAGACAATATGGGAGATATGATGGTGCGCATTATGATGCTTAATTAGTTCTCTTCATAATTAATGCATATTGATCAAAATTTAAAGAAATACTTCCCACACCGGGAATCGAACCCGGGCCACCTGGGTGAGAGCCAGGTATCCTGACCACTAGACAATATGGGAGATATGATGGTGCGCATTATGATGCTTAATTAGTTCTCTTCATAATTAATGCATATTGATCAAAATTTAAAGAAATACTTCCCACACCGGGAATCGAACCCGGGCCACCTGGGTGAGAGCCAGGTATCCTGACCACTAGACAATATGGGAGATATGATGGTGCGCATTATGATGCTTTATTAGTTCTCTTCATAATTAATGCATATTGATCAAAATTTAAAGAAATACTTCCCACACCGGGAATCGAACCCGGGCCACCTGGGTGAGAGCCAGGTATCCTGACCACTAGACAATATGGGAGATATGATGGTGCGCATTATGATGCTTAATTAGTTCTCTTCATAATTAATGCATATTGATCAAAATTTAAAGAAATACTTCCCACACCGGGAATCGAACCCGGGCCACCTGGGTGAGAGCCAGGTATCCTAACCACTACACAATATGGGAGATATGATGGTGCGCATTATGATGCTTAATTAGTTCTCTTCATAATTAATGCATATTGATCAAAATTTAAAGAAATACTTCCCTACACCGGGAATCGCACCCGGGCCACCTGGATGAGAGACAGGTATCCTGACCACTAGACAATATGGGAGATATGATGGTGCGCATTATGATGCTTTATTAGTTCTCTTTATAATTAATGCATATTGATCAAAATTTAAAGAAATACTTCCCACACCGGGAATCGAACCCGGGCCACCTGGGTGAGGGCCAGGTATCCTGACCACTAGACAATATCGGAGATATGATGGCGTGCATTATGATGCTTTATTAGTTCTCTTCACAATTAATGCATATTGATCAAAATTTAAAGAAATACTTCCCACACCGGGAATCGAACCCGGGCCACCTGGGTGAGAGCCAGGTATCCTGACCACTAGACAATATGGGAGATATGATGGTGCGCATTATGATGCTTAATTAGTTCTCTTCATAATTAATGCATATTGATCAAAATTTAAAGAAATACTTCCCACACCGGGAATCGAACCCGGGCCACCTGGGGTAGAGCAAGGTATCCTGACCACTAGACAATATGGGAGATATGATGGTGCGCATTATGATGCTTAATTAGTTCTCTTCACAATTAATGCATATTGATCAAAATTTAAAGAAATACTTCCCACACCGGGAATCGAACCCGGGCCACCTGGGTGAGAGCCAGGTATCCTGACCACTAGGCAATATGGGAGATATGATGGTGCGCATTATGATGCTTTATTAGTTCTCTTCATAATTAATGCATATTGATCAAAATTTAAAGAAATACTTCCCACACCGGGAATCGAACCCGGGCCACCTGGGATAGAGCCAGGTATCCTGACCACTAGACAATATGGGAGATATGATGGTGCGCATTATGTTGCTTAATTAGTTCTCTTCATAATTAATGCATATTGATCAAAATTTAAAGAAATACTTCCCACACCGGGAATCGAACCCGGGCCACCTGGGTGAGAGCCAGGTATCCTGACCACTAGACAATATGGGAGATATGATGGTGCGCATTATGATGCTTAATTAGTTCTCTCCATAATTAATGCATATTGATAAAAATTTAAAGAAATACTTCCCACACCGGGAATCGAACCCGGGCCACCTGGGTGAGAGCCAGGTATCCTGACCACTAGACAATATGGGAGATATGATGGTGCGCATTATGATGCTTTATTAGTTCTCTTCATAATTAATGCATATTGATCAAAATTTAAAGAAATACTTCCCACACCGGGAATCGAACCCGGGCCACCTGGGTGAGGGCCAGGTATCCTGACCACTAGACAATATCGGAGATATGATAGTGTGCATTATGATGCTTTATTAGTTCTCTTCACAATTAATGCATATTGATCAAAATTTAAAGAAATACTTCCCACACCGGGAATCGAACCCGGGCCACCTGGGTGAGAGCCAGGTATCCTGACCACTAGACAATATGGGAGATATGATGGTGCGCATTATGATGCTTTATTAGTTCTCTTCATAATTAATGCATATTGATCAAAATTTAAAGAAATACTTCCCACACCGGGAATCGAACCCGGGCCACCTGGGTGAGAGCCAGGTATCCTGACCACTAGACAATATGGCAGATATGATGGTGCGCATTATGATGCTTAATTAGTTCTCTTCACAATTAATGCATATTGATCAAAATTTAAAGAAATACTTCCCACACCGGGAATCGAACCTGGGCCACCTGGGTGAGAGCCAGGTATCCTGACCACTAGGCAATATGGGAGATATGATGGTGTGCATTATGATGCTTTATTAGTTCTCTTCATAATTAATGCATATTAATCAAAATTTAAAGAAATACTTCCCACACCGGGAATCGAACCCGAGCCACCTGGGTGAGAGCCAGGTATCCTGACCACTAGACAATATGGGAGATATGATGGTGCGCATTATGATGCTTTATTAGTTCTCTTCATAATTAATGCATATTGATCAAAATTTAAAGAAATACTTCCCACACCGGGAATCGAACCCGGGCCACCTGGGTGAGAGCCAGGTATCCTGACCACTAGACAATATGGGAGATATGATGGTGCGCATTATGATGCTTAATTAGTTCTCTTCATAATTAATGCATATTGATCAAAATTTAAAGAAATACTTCCCACACCGGGAATCGAACCCGGGCCACCTGGGTGAGAGCCAGGTATCCTGACCACTAGACAATATGGGAGATATGATGGTGCGCATTATGATGCTTTATTAGTTCTCTTCATAATTAATGCATATTGATCAAAATTTAAAGAAATACTTCCCACACCGGGAATCGAACCCGGGCCACCTGGGTGAGAGCCAGGTATCCTGACCACTAGACAATATGGGAGATATGATGGTGCGCATTATGATGCTTTATTAGTTCTCTTCATAATTAATGCATATTGATCAAAATTTAAAGAAATTCTTCCCACACCGGGAATCGAACCCGGGCCACCTGGGTGAGAGCCAGGTATCCTGACCACTAGACAATATGGGAGATATGATGGTGCGCATTATGATGCTTAATTAGTTCTCTTCATAATTAATGCATATTGATCAAAATTTAAAGAAATACTTCCCACACCGGGAATCGAACCCGGGCCACCTGGGTGAGAGCCAGGTATCCTGACACCTAGACAATATTGGAGATATGATGGTGCGCATTATGATGCTTTATTAGTTCTCTTCATAATTAATGCATATTGATCAAAATTTAAAGAAATACTTCCCACACCGGGAATCGAACCCGGGCCACCTGGGTGAAAGCCAGGTATCCTGACCACTAGAGAATATGGGAGATATGATGGTGCGCATTATGATGCTTTATTAGTTCTCTTTATAATTAATGCATATTGATCAAAATTTAAAGAAATACTTCCCACACCGGGAATCGAACCCGGGCCACCTGGGTGAGAGCCAGGTATCCTGACCACTAGACAATATGGGAGATATGATGGTGCGCATTATGATGCTTAATTAGTTCTCTTCATAATTAATGCATATTGATCAAAATTTAAAGAAATACTTCCCACACCGGGAATCGAACCCGGGCCACCTGGGTGAGAGCCAGGTATCCTGACCACTAGACAATATGGGAGATATGATGGTGCGCATTATGATGCTTAATTAGTTCTCTTCATAATTAATGCATATTGATCAAAATTTAAAGAAATACTTCCCACACCGGGAATCGAACCCGGGCCACCTGGGTGAAAGCCAGGTATCCTAACCACTAGACAATATGGGAGATATGATGGTGTGCATTATGATGCTTTATTAGTTCTCTTCATAATTAATGCATATTGATCAAAATTTAAAGAAATACTTCCCACACCGGGAATCGAACCCGGGCCACCTGGGTGAGAGCCAGGTATCCTGACCACTAGACAATATGGGAGATATGATGGTGCGCATTATGATGCTTTATTAGTTCTCTTCATAATTAATGCATATTGATCAAAATTTAAAGAAATACTTCCCACACCGGGAATCGAACCCGGGCCACCTGGGTGAGAGCCAGGTATCCTAACCACTACACAATATGGGAGATATGATGGTGCGCATTATGATGCTTAATTAGTTCTCTTCATAATTAATGCATATTGATCAAAATTTAAAGAAATACTTCCCTACACCGGGAATCGCACCCGGGCCACCTGGATGAGAGACAGGTATCCTGACCACTAGACAATATGGGAGATATGATGGTGCGCATTATGATGCTTTATTAGTTCTCTTTATAATTAATGCATATTGATCAAAATTTAAAGAAATACTTCCCACACCGGGAATCGAACCCGGGCCACCTGGGTGAGGGCCAGGTATCCTGACCACTAGACAATATCGGAGATATGATGGTGCGCATTATGATGCTTTATTAGTTCTCATCATAATTAATGCATATTGATCAAAATGTAAAGAAATACTTCCCACAACGGGAATCGAACCCGGGCCACCTGGGTGAGAGCCAGGTATCCTGACCACTAGACAATATGGGAGATATGATGGTGCGCATTATGATGCTTTATTAGTTCTCTTCATAATTAATGCATATTGATCAAAATTTAAAGAAATACTTCCCACACCGGGAATCGAACCCGGACCACCTGGGTGAGAGCCAGGTATCCTGACCACTAGACAATATGGGAGATATGATGGTGTGCATTATGATGCTTTATTAGTTCTCTTCATAATTAATGCATATTGATCAAAATTTAAAGAAATACTTCCCACACCGGGAATCGAACCCGGGCCACCTGGGTGAGAGCCAGGTATCCTAACCACTAAACAATATGGGAGATATGATGGTGCGCATTATGATGCTTTATTAGTTCTCTTCATAATTAATGCATATTGATCAAAATTTAAAGAAATACTTCCCACACCGGGAATCGAACCCGGGCCACCTGGGATAGAGCCAGGTATCCTGACCACTAGACAATATGGGAGATATGATGGTGCGCATTATGTTGCTTAATTAGTTCTCTTCATAATTAATGCATATTGATCAAAATTTAAAGAAATACTTCCCACACCGGGAATCGAACCCGGGCCACCTGGGTGAGAGCCAGGTATCCTGACCACTAGACAATATGGGAGATATGATGGTGCGCATTATGATGCTTTATTAGTTCTCTTGATAATTAATGCATATTGATAAAAATTTAAAGAAATACTTCCCACACCGGGAATCGAACCCGGGCCACCTGGGTGAGAGCCAGGTATCCTGACCACTAGACAATATGGGAGATATGATGGTGCGCATTATGATGCTTTATTAGTTCTCTTCATAATTAATGCATATTGATCAAAATTTAAAGAAATACTTCCCACACCGGGAATCGAACCCGGGCCACCTGGGTGAGAGCCAGGTATCCTGACCACTAGACAATATGGGAGATATGATGGTGCGCATTATGATGCTTTATTAGTTCTCTTCATAATTAATGCATATTGATCAAAATTTAAAGAAATACTTCCCACACCGGGAATCGAACCCGGGCCACCTGGGGTAGAGCAAGGTATCCTGACCACTAGACAATATGGGAGATATGATGGTGCGCATTATGATGCTTAATTAGTTCTCTTCACAATTAATGCATATTGATCAAAATTTAAAGAAATACTTCCCACACCGGGAATCGAACCCGGGCCACCTGGGTGAGAGCCAGGTATCCTGACCACTAGACAATATGGGAGATATGATGGTGCGCATTATGATGCTTTATTAGTTCTCTTAATAATTAATGCATATTGATCAAAATTTAAAGAAATACTTCCCACACCGGGAATCGAACCCGGGCCACCTGGGTGAGAGCCAGGTATCCTGACCACTAGACAATATGGGAGATATGATGGTGCGCATTATGATGCTTTATTAGTTCTCTTCATAATTAATGCATATTGATCAAAATTTAAAGAAATACTTCCCACACCGGGAATCGAACCCGGGCCACCTGGGTGAGAGCCAGGTATCCTGACCACTAGACAATATGGGAGATATGATGGTGCGCATTATGATGCTTAATTAGTTCTCTTCATAATTAATGCATATTGATCAAAATTTAAAGAAATACTTGCCACACCGGGAATCGAACCTGGGCCACCTGGGTGAGAGCCAGGTATCCTGACCACTAGACAATATGGGAGATATGATGGTGCGCATTATGATGCTTAATTAGTTCTCTTCATAATTAATGCATATTGATCAAAATTTAAAGAAATACTTCCCACACCGGGAATCGAACCCGGGCCACCTGGGTGAGAGCCAGGTATCCTGACACCTAGACAATATTGGAGATATGATGGTGCGCATTATGATGCTTTTATAGTTCTCTTCATAATTAATGCATATTGATCAAAATTTAAAGAAATACTTCCCACACCGGGAATCGAACCCGGGCCACCTGGGTGAAAGCCAGGTATCCTAACCACTAGAGAATATGGGAGATATGATGGTGCGCATTATGATGCTTTATTAGTTCTCTTTATAATTAATGCATATTGATCAAAATCTAAAGAAATACTTCCCACACCGGGAATCGAACCCGGGCCACCTGGGTGAAAGCCAGGTATCCTAACCACTAGACAATATGGGAGATATGATGGTGCGCATTATGATGCTTAATTAGTTCTCTTCATAATTAATGCATATTGATCAAAATTTAAAGAAATACTTCCCACACCGGGAATCGAACCCTGGCCACCTGGGTGAAAGCCAGGTATCCTAACCACTAGAAAATATGGGAGATATGATGGTGCGCATTATGATGCTTTATTAGTTCTCTTCATAATTAATGCATATTGATCAAAATTTAAAGAAATACTTCCCACACCGGGAATCGAACCCGGGCCACCTGGGTGAAAGCCAGGTATCCTAACCACTAGACAATATGGGAGATATGATGGTGTGCATTATGATGCTTTATTAGTTCTCTTCACAATTAATGCATATTGATCAAAATTTAAAGAAATACTTCCCACACCGGGAATCGAACCCGGGCCACCTGGGTGAGAGCCAGGTATCCTGACCACTAGACAATATGGGAGATATGATGGTGCGCATTATGATGCTTTATTAGTTCTCTTCATAATTAATGCATATTGATCAAAATTTAAAGAAATACTTCCCACATAGGGAATCGAACCCGGGCCACCTGGGTGAAAGCCAGGTATCCTAACCACTAGACAATATGGGAGATATGATGGTGCGCATTATGATGCTTTATTAGTTCTCTTCATAATTAATGCATATTGATCAAAATTTAAAGAAATACTTCCCACACCGGGAATCGAACCCGGGCCACCTGGGTGAAAGCCAGGTATCCTAACCACTAGACAATATGGGAGATATGATGGTGCGCATTATGATGCTTTATTAGTTCTCTTCATAATTAATGCATATTGATCAAAATTTAAAGAAATACTTCCCACACCGGGAATCGAACCCGGGCCACCTGGGTGAGAGCCAGGTATCCTAACTACTAAAAAATATGGGAGATATGATGGTGCGCATTATGATGCTTTATTAGTTCTCATCATAATTAATGCATATTGATCAAAATGTAAAGAAATACTTCCCACAACGGGAATCGAACCCGGGCCACCTGGGTGAGAGCCAGGTATCCTGACCACTAGACAATATGGGAGATATGATGGTGCGCATTATGATGCTTTATTAGTTCTCTTCATAATTAATGCATATTGATCAAAATTTAAAGAAATACTTCCCACACCGGGAATCGAACCCGGACCACCTGGGTGAGAGCCAGGTATCCTGACCACTAGACAATATGGGAGATATGATGGTGTGCATTATGATGCTTTATTAGTTCTCTTCATAATTAATGCATATTGATCAAAATTTAAAGAAATACTTCCCACACCGGGAATCGAACCCGGGCCACCTGGCTGAGAGCCAGGTATCCTAACCACTAAACAATATGGGAGATATGATGGTGCGCATTATGATGCTTTATTAGTTCTCTTCATAATTAATGCATATTGATCAAAATTTAAAGAAATACTTCCCACACCGGGAATCGAACCCGGGCCACCTGGGTGAGAGCCAGGTATACTAACCACTAGACAATATGGGAGATATCATGGTGCGCATTATGATGCTTTATTAGTTCTCTTCATAATTAATGCATATTGATCAAAATTTAAAGAAATACTTCCCACACCGGGAATCGAACCCGGGCCACCTGGGTGAGAGCCAGGTATCCTGACCACTAGACAATATGGGAGATATGATGGTGCGCATTATGATGCTTTATTAGTTCTCTTGATAATTAATGCATATTGATCAAAATTTAAAGAAATACTTCCCACACCGGGAATCGAACCCGGGCCACCTGGGTGAGAGCCAGGTATACTAACCACTAGACAATATGGGAGATATCATTGTGCGCATTATGATGCTTTATTAGTTCTCTTCATAATTAATGCATATTGATCAAAATTTAAAGAAATACTTCCCACACCGGGAATCGAACCCGGGCCACCTGGGTGAGAGCCAGGTATACTAACCACTAGACAATATGGGAGATATGATGGTGCGCATTATGATGCTTTATTAGTTCTCTTCATAATTAATGCATATTGATCAAAATTTAAAGAAATACTTCCCACACCGGGAATCGAACCCGGGCCACCTGGGTGAGAGCCAGGTATCCTGACCACTAGACAATATGGGAGATATGATGGTGCGCATTATGATGCTTTATTAGTTCTCTTGATAATTAATGCATATTGATCAAAATTTAAAGAAATACTTCCCACACCGGGAATCGAACCCGGGCCACCTGGGTGAAAGCAAGGTATCGTGACCACTAGACAATATTGGAGATATGATGGTGCGCATTATGATGCTTAATTAGTTCTCTTTATAATTAATGCATATGGATCAAAATCTAAAGAAATACTTCCCACACCGGGAATCGAACCCGGGCCACCTGGGTGAAAGCCAGGTATCCTAACCACTAGACAATATGGGAGATATGATGGTGCGCATTATGATGCTTAATTACTTCTCTTCATAATTAATGCATATTGATCAAAATTTAAAGAAATACTTCCCACACCGGGAATCGAACCCGGGCCACCTGGGTGAAAGCCAGGTATTCTAACCACTAGACAATATGGGAGATATGATGGTGCGCATTATGATGCTTTATTAGTTCTTCTCATAATGAATGCATATTGATCAAAAGTAAAAGAAATACTTCCCACACCGGGAATCGAACCCGGGCCACCTGGATGAAAGCCAGGTATCCTAACCACTAGACAATATGGGAGATATGATGGTGCGCATTATGATGCTTTATTAGTTCTCTTCATAATTAATGCATATTGATCAAAATTTAAAGAAATACTTCCCACACCGGGAATCGAACCCGGCCACCTGGTTGAAAGCCAGGTATCCTAACCACTAGACAATATGGGTGATATGATGGTGCGCATTATGATGCTTAATTACTTCTCTTTATAATTAATGCATATTGATCAAAATTTAAAGAAATACTTCCCACACCGGGAATCGAACCCGGGCCACCTGGGTGAAAGCCAGGTATCCTAACCACTAGACAATATGGGAGATATGATAGTGCGCATTATGATGCTTTATTAGTTCTCTTCATAATTAATGCATATTGATCAAAATTTAAAGAAATACTTCCCACACCGGGAATCGAACCCGGGCCACCTGGGTGAGAGCCAAGTATCGTGACCACTAGACAATATGGGAGATATGATGGTGCGCATTATGATGCTTTATTAGTTCTTTTGATAATTAATGCATATTGATCAAAATTTAAAGAAATACTACCCACACCGGGAATCGAACCCGGGCCACCTGGGTGAGAGCCAGGTATCCTAACCACTAGACAATATGGGAAATATGATGGTGCACAGTATGATGCTTAATTAGTTCTCTTCATAATTAATGCATATTGATCAAAATTTAAAGCAATACTTCCCACACCGGGAATCGAACCCGGGCCACCTGGGTGAAAGCCAGGTATCCTAACCACTAGACAATATGGGAGATATGATGGTGCGCATTATGATGCTTTATTAGTTCTCTTCATAATTAATGCATATTGATCAAAATTTAAAGAAATACTTCCCACACCGGGAATCGAACCCGGGCCACCTGGGTGAAAGCCAGGTATCCTAACCACTAGACAATATGGGAGATATGATGGTGCGCATTATGATGCTTTATTAGTTCTCTTCATAATTAATGCATATTGATCAAAATTTAAAGAAATACTTCCCACACCGGGAATCGAACCCGGGCCACCTGGGTGAAAGCCAGGTATCCTAACCACTAGACAATATGGGAGATATGATGGTGCGCATTATGATGCTTAATTAGTTCTCTTCATACTTAATGCATATTGATCAAAATTTAAAGAAATACTTCCGACACCGGGAATCGAACACGGGCCACCTGGGTGAGAGCCAGGTATCCTGACCAGTAGACAATATGGGAGATATGATGGTGCGCATTATGATGCTTTATTAGTTCTCTTCATAATTAATGCATATTGATCAAAATTTAAAGAAATACTTCCCACACCGGGAATCGAACCCGTGCCACCTGGGTGAAAGCCAGGTATCCTAACCACTAGACAATATGGGAGATATGATTGTGCGCATTATGATGCTTAATTAGTTCTCTTCATAATTAATGCATATTGATCAAAATTTAAAGAAATACTTCCCACACCGGGAATCGAAACCGGGCCACCTGGGTGAAAGCCAGGTATCCTAACCACTAGACAATATGGGAGATATGATGGTGCGCATTATGATGCTTTATTAGTTCTCTTCATAATTAATGCATATTGATCAAAATTTAAAGAAATACTTCCCACACCGGGAATCGAACCCGGGCCACCTGGGTGAGAGCCAGGTATCCTGACCACTAGACAATATGGGAGATATGATGGTGCGCATTATGATGCTTTATTAGTTCTTTTGATAATTAATGCATATTGATCAAAATTTAAAGAAATACTTCCCACACAGGGAATCGAACCCGGGCCACCTGGGTGAAAGCAAGGTATCATGACCACTAGACAATATGGGAGATATGGTGGTGCGCATTATGATGCTTTATTAGTTCTTTTGATAATTAATGCATATTGATCAAAATTTAAAGAAATACTTCCCACACCGGGAATCGAACCCGGGCCACCTGGGTGAGAGCCAGGTATCCTAACCACTAGACAATATGGGAGATATGATGTTGCGCAGTATGATGCTTAATTAGTTCTCTTCATAATTAATGCATATTGATCAAAATTTAAAGAAATACTTCCCACACCGGGAATCGAACCCGGGCCACCTGGGTGAAAGCCAGGTATCCTAACCACTAGACAATATGGGAGATATGATGGTGCACATTATGATGCTTAATTAGTTCTCTTCATAATTAATGCATATTGATCAAAATTTAAAGAAATACTTCCCACACCGGGAATCGAACCCGGGCCACCTGGGTGAGAGCCAGGTATCCTAACCACTAGACAATATGGGAGATATGATGGTGCGCATTATGATGCTTAATTAGTTCTCTTCATAATTAATGCATATTGATCAAAATTTAAAGAAATACTACCCACACCGGGAATCGAACCCGGGCCACCTGGGTGAGAGCCAGGTATCCTAACCACTAGACAATATAGGGGATATGATGGTCCGCATTATGATGCTTTATTAGTTCTCTTCATAATGAATGCATATTGATCAAAATTTAAAGAAATACTTCCCACACCGGGAATCGAACCCGGGCCACCTGGGTGAAAGCCAGGTATCCTAACCACTAGACAATATGGGAGATATGATGATGCTCATTATGATGCTTTATTAGTTCTCTTCATAATCAATAGATATTGATCAAAATTTAAAGAAATACTTCCCACACCGGGAATCGAACCTGGGCCACCTGGGTGAGAGCCAGGTATCCTAACCACTAGACAATATGGGAGATATGACGGTGCGCATTATGATGCTTTATTAGTTCTCTTCATAATTAATGCATATTGATCAAAATTTAAAGAAATACTTCCAACACCGGGAATCGAACCCGGGCCACCTGGGTGAGAGCCAGGTATCCTAACCACTAGACAATATGGGAGATATGATGGTGTGCATTATGATGCTTTATTAGTTCTCTTCATAATTAATGCATATTGATCAAAATTTAAAGAAATACTTCCCACACCGGGAATCGAACCCGGGCCACCTGGGTGAGAGCCAGGTATCCTAACCACTAGACAATATGGGAGAAATGATGGTCCGCATTATGATGCTTTATTAGTTCTCTTCATAATTAATGCATATTGATCAAAATTTAAAGAAATACTTCCCACACCGGGAATCAAACCCGGGCCACCTGGGTGAAAGCCAGGTATCCTAACCACTAGACAATATGGGAGATATGATGGTGCGCATTATGATGCTTTATTAGTTCTCTTCATAATTAATGCATATTGATCAAAATTTAAAGAAATACTTCCCACACCGGGAATCAAACCCGGGCCACCTGGGTGAGAGCCAGGTATCCTAACCACTAGACAATATGGGAGATATGATGGTGCGCATTATGATGCTTTATTAGTTCTCTTCATAATTAATGCATATTGATCAAAATTTAAAGAAATACTTCCCACACCGGGAATCTAACCCGGGCCACCTGGGTGAGAGCCAGGTATCCTAACCACTAGACAATATGGGAGATATGATGGTGCGCATTATGATGCTTTATTAGTTCTCTTCATAATCAATAGATATTGATCAAAATTTAAAGAAATACTTCCCACACCGGGAATCGAACCTGGGCCACCTGGGTGAGAGCCAGGTATCCTAACCACTAGACAATATGGGAGATATGACGGTGCGCATTATGATGCTTTATTAGTTCTCTTCATAATTAATGCATATTGATCAAAATTTAAAGAAATACTTCCAACACCGGGAATCGAACCTGGGCCACCTGGGTGAGAGCCAGGTATCCTAACCACTAGACAATATGGGAGAAATGATGGTCCGCATTATGATGCTTTATTAGTTCTCTTCATAATTAATGCATATTGATCAAAATTTAAAGAAATACTTCCCACACCGGGAATCAAACCCGGGCCACCTGGGTGAAAGCCAGGTATCCTAACCACTAGACAATATGGGAGATATGATGGTGCGCATTATGATGCTTTATTAGTTCTCTTCATAATTAATGCATATTGATCAAAATTTAAAGAAATACTTCCCACACCGGGAATCAAACCCGGGCCACCTGGGTGAGAGCAAGGTATCCTAACCACTAGACAATATGGGAGATATGATGGTTCGCATTATGATGCTTTATTAGTTCTCTTCATAATTAATGCATATTGATCAAAATTTAAAGAAATACTTCCCACACCGGGAATCTAACCCGGGCCACCTGAGTGAGAGCCAGGTATCCTAACCACTAGACAATATGGGAGATATGATGATGCCCATTATGATGCTTTATTAGTTCTCTTCATAATTAATGCATATTGATCAAAATTTAAAGAAACACTTCCCACACCGGGAATCGAACCCGGGCCACCTGGGTGAGAGCCAGGTATCCTAACCACTAGACAATATGGGAGAAATGATGGTCCGCATTATGATGCTTTATTAGTTCTCTTCATAATTAATGCATATTGATCAAAATTTAAAGAAATACTTCCCACACCGGGAATCAAACCCGGGCCACCTGGGTGAAAGCCAGGTATCCTAACCACTAGACAATATGGGAGATATGATGGTGCGCATTATGATGCTTTATTAGTTCTCTTCATAATTAATGCATATTGATCAAAATTTAAAGAAATACTTCCCACACCGGGAATCAAACCCGGGCCACCTGGGTGAGAGCCAGGTATCCTAACCACTAGACAATATGGGAGATATGATGGTGCGCATTATGATGCTTTATTAGTTCTCTTCATAATTAATGCATATTGATCAAAATTTAAAGAAATACTTCCCACACCGGGAATCTAACCCGGGCCACCTGGGTGAGAGCCAGGTATCCTAACCACTAGACAATATGGGAGATATGATGGTGCGCATTATGATGCTTTATTAGTTCTCTTCATAATTAATGCATATTGATCAAAATTTAAAGAAATACTTTCCACACCGGGAATCGAACCCGGGCCACCTGGGTGAAAGCCAGGTATCCTAACCACTAGACAATATGGGAGATATGATGGTGCGCATTATGATGCTTTATTAGTTCTCTTCATAATTAATGCATATTGATCAAAATTTAAAGAAATACTTCCCACACCGGGAATCGAACCCGGGCCACCTGGGTGAAAGCCAGGTATCCTAACCACTAGACAATATGGGAGATATGATGGTGCGTATTATGATGCTTTATTAGTTCTCTTCATAATTAAAACATATTGATCAAAATTTAAAGAAATACTTCCCACACCGGGAATAAAACCCGGGCCACCTGGGTGAGAGCCAGGTATCCTAACCACTAGACAATATGGGAGATATGATGGTGCGCATTATGATGCTTTATTAGTTCTCTTCATAATTAATGCATATTGATCAAAATTTCAAGAAATACTTCCCACACCGGGAATCGAACCCGGGCCACCTGGGTGAGAGCCAGGTATCCTAACCACTAGACAATATGGGAGATATGAGTGTGCGCATTATGATGCTTTATTAGTTCTTTTCATAATTAATGCATATTGATCAAAATTTAAAGAAATACTTCTCACACCGGGAATCGAACCCGGGCCACCTGGGTGAAAGCCAGGTATCCTAACCACTAGACAATATGGGAGATATGATGGTGCGCATTATGATGATGTATTAGTTCTCTTCATAATTAATGCATATTGATCAAAATTTAAAGAAATACTTCCCACACCGGGAATCGAACCCAGGCCACCTGGGTGAGAGCCAGGTATCCTAACCACTAGACAATATGGGAGACATGATGGTGCGCATTATGATGCTTTATTAGTTCTTTTCATAATTAATGCATATTGATCAAAATTTAAAGAAATACTTCCCACACCGGGAATCGAACCCGGGTCACCTGGGTGAAAGCCAGGTATCCTAACCACTAGACAATATGGGAGATATGATGGTGCGCATTATGATGCTTTATTAGTTCTTTTCATAATTAATGCATATTGATCAAAATTTAAAGAAATACTTCCCACACCGGGAATCGAACCCGGGCCACCTGGGTGAAAGCCAGGTATCCTAACCACTAGACAATATGGGAGATATGATGATGCTCTTTATGATGATTTATTAGTTCTTTTCATAATTAATGCATATTGCTCAAAATTTAAAGAAATACTTCCCACACCGGGAATCGAACCCGGGCCACCTGGGTGAAAGCCAGGTATCCTAACCACTAGACAATATCGGAGATATGATGGTGCGCATTATGATGATTTATTAGTTCTCTTCATAATTAATGCATATTGATCAAAATTTAAAGAAATACTTCCCACACAAGGAATCGAACCCGGGCCACCTGGGTGAGAGCCAGGTATCCTAACCACTAGACAATATGGGAGATATGATTGTGCGCATTATGATGCTTTATTAGTTCTCTTCATAATTAATGCATATTGATCAAAATTTAAAGAAATACTTCCCACACCGGGAATCGAACCTGGGCCACCTGGGTGAGATGCAGGTATCCTAACCACTAGACAATATGGGAGATATGATGGTGAGCATTATGATGCTTAATTAGTTCTCTTCATAATTAATGCATATTGATCAAAATTTAAAGAAATACTTCCCACACCGGGAATCGAACCCGGGCCACCTGGGTGAGAGCCAGGTATCCTAACCACTAGACAATATGGGAGATATAATGGCGCGCATTATGATGCTTTATTAGTTCTTTTCATAATTAATGCATATTGATCAAAATTTAAAGAAATACTTCCCACACCGGGAATCGAACACGGGCCACCTGGGTGAAAGCCAGGTATCCTAACTACTAGAAAATATGGGAGATATGATGGTGCACATTATAATGATTTATTAGTTCTCTTCATAATTAATGCATATTGATCAAAATTTAAAGAAATACTTCCCACACCGGGAATCGAACCCGGGCCACCTGGGTGAGAGCCAGGTATCCTAACCACTAGACAATATGGGAGATATGATTGTGCGCATTATGATGCTTTATTAGTTCTCTTCATAATTAATGCATATTGATCAAAATTTAAAGAAATACTTCCCACACCGGGAATCGAACTTGGGCCACCTGGGTGAGATGCAGGTATCCTAACCACTAGACAATATGGGAGATATGATGGTGAGCATTATGATGCTTAATTTGTTCTCTTCATAATTAATGCATATTGATCAAAATTTAAAGAAATACTTCCCACACCGGGAATCGAATCCGGGCCACCTGGGTGAGAGCCAGGTATCCTAACCACTAGACAATATGGGAGATATGATGGTTCGCATTATGATGCTTTATTAGTTCTTTTCATAATTAATGCATATTGATCAAAATTTAAAGAAATACTTCCCACACCGGGAATCGAACCCGGGCCACCTGGGTTAAAGCCAGGTATCCTAACCACTAGACAATATGGGAGATATGATGGTGCGCATTATGATGATTTATTAGTTCTCTTCATAATTAATGCATATTGATCAAAATTTAAAGAAATACTTCCCACACCGGTAATCGAACCCGGGCCACCTGGGTGAGAGCCAGGTATCCTAACCACTAGACAATATGGGAGATATGATGGTGCGCATTATGATGATTTATTAGTTCTTTTCATAATTAATGCATATTGATCAAAATTTAAAGAAATACTTCCCACACCGGGAATCGAACCCGGGCCACCTGGGTGAAAGCCAGGTATCCTAACCACTAGACAATATGGGAGATATGATGATGCTCTTTATGATGATTTATTAGTTCTTTTCATAATTAATGCATATTGATCAAAATTTAAAGAAATACTTCCCACACCGGGAATCGAACCCGGGCCACTTGGGTGAAAGCCAGGTAGCCTAACCACTAGACAATATGGGAGATATGATGGTGCGCATTATGATGCTTTATTAGTTCTTTTCATAATTAATGCATATTGATCAAAATTTAAAGAAATACTTCCCACACCGGGAATCGAACCCGGGCCACCTGGGTGAAAGCCAGGTATCCTAACCACTAGACAATATGGGAGATATGATGATGCTCTTTATGATGATTTATTAGTTCTTTTCATAATTAATGCATATTGATCAAAATTTAAAGAAATACTTCCCACACCGGGAATCGAACCCGGGCCACTTGGGTAAAGCCAGGTATCCTAACCACTAGACAATATGGGAGATATGATGGTGCGCATTATGATGCTTTATTAGTTCTCTTGATAATTAATGCATATTGATCAAAATTTAAAGAAATACGTCCCACACCGGGAATCGAACCCGGGCCACCTGGGTGAAAGCCAGGTATCCTAACCACTAGACAATATGGGAGATATGATGGTGCGCATTATGATGCTTTATTAGTTCTCTTGATAATTAATGCATATTGATCAAAATTTAAAGAAATACTTCCCACACCGGGAATCGAACCCGGGCCACCTGGGTGAGAGCCAGGTATCCTAACCACTAGACAATATGGGAGATATGATGGTGCGCATTATGATGCTTTATTAGTTCTCTTGATAATTAATGCATATTGATCAAAATTTAAAGAAATACTTCCCACACCGGGAATCGAACCCGGGCCACCTGGGTTAAAGCCAGGTATCCTAACCACTAGATAATATGGGAGATATGATGGTGCGCATTATGATGATTTATTAGTTCTCTTGATAATTAATGCATATTGATCAAAATTTAAAGAAATACTTCCCACACCGGGAATCGAACCCGGGCCACCTGGGTTAAAGCCAGGTATCCTAACCACTAGACAATATGGGAGATATGATGGTGCGCATTATGATGATTTATTAGTTCTCTTCATAATTAATGCATATTGATCAAAATTTAAAGAAATACTTCCCACACCGGTAATCGAACCCGGGCCACCTGGGTGAGAGCCAGGTATCCTAACCACTAGACAATATGGGAGATATGATGGTGCGCATTATGATGCTTTATTAGTTCTTTTCATAATTAATGCATATTGATCAAAATTTAAAGAAATACTTCCCACACCGGGAATCGAACCCGGGCCACCTGGGTGAAAGCCAGGTATCCTAACCACTAGACAATATGGGAGATATGATGATGCTCTTTATGATGATTTATTAGTTCTTTTCATAATTAATGCATATTGATCAAAATTTAAAGAAATACTTCCCACACCGGGAATCGAACCCGGGCCACTTGGGTGAAAGCCAGGTATCCTAACCACTAGACAATATGGGAGATATGATGGTGCGCATTATGATGCTTTATTAGTTCTTTTCATAATTAATGCATATTGATCAAAATTTAAAGAAATACTTCCCACACCGGGAATCGAACCCGGGCCACCTGGGTGAAAGCCAGGTATCCTAACCACTAGACAATATGGGAGATATGATGATGCTCTTTATGATAATTTATTAGTTCTCTTCATAATTAATGCATATTGATCAAAATTTAAAGAAATACTTCCCACACCGGGAATCGAACCCGGGCCACCTGGGTGAAAGCCAGGTATCCTAACCACTAGACAATATGGGATATATGATGGTGCGCATTATGATGCTTTATTAGTTCTTTTCATAATTAATGCATATTGATCAAAATTTAAAGAAATACTTCCCACACCGGGAATCGAACCCGGGCCACCTGGGTGAGAGCCAGGTATCCTAACCACTAGACAATATGGGAGATATGATGGTGCGCATTATGATGCTTTATTAGTTCTTTTCATAATTAATGCATATTGATCAAAATTTAAAGAAATACTTCCCACACCGGGAATCGAACCCGGGCCACCTGGGTGAGAGCCAGGTATCCTAACCACTAGACAATATGGGAGATATGATGGTGCGCATTATGATGCTTTATTAGTTCTTTTCATAATTAATGCATATTGATCAAAATTTAAAGAAATACTTCCCACACCGGGAATCGAACCCGGGCCACCTGGGTGAGAGCCAGGTATCCTAACCACTAGACAATATGGGAGATATGATGGTGTGCATTATGATGCTTTATTAGTTCTTTTCATAATTAATGCATATTGATCAAAATTTAAAGAAATACTTCCCACACCGGGAATCGAACCCGGGCCACCTGGGTGAGAGCCAGGTATCCTAACCACTAGACAATATGGGAGATATGATGGTGCGCATTATGATGCTTTATTAGTTCTCTTCATAATTAATGCATATTGATCAAAATTTAAAGAAGTACTTCCCACACCGGGAATCGAACCCGGGCCACCTGGGTGAGAGCCAGGTATCCTAACCACTAGACAATATGGGAGATATGATGGTGCGCATTATGATGCTTTATTAGTTCTCTTCATAATTAATGCATATTGATCAAAATTTAAAGAAATACTTCCCACACCGGGAATCGAACCCGGGCCACCTGGGTGAAAGCCAGGTATCCTAACCACTAGACAATATGGGAGATATGATGGTGCGCATTATGATGCTTTATTAGTTCTTTTCATAATTAATGCATATTGATCAAAATTTAAAGAAATACTTCCCACACCGGGAATCGAACCCGGGCCACCTGGGTGAGAGCCAGGTATCCTAACCACTAGACAATATGGGAGATATGATGGTGCGCATTATGATGCTTTATTAGTTCTTTTCATAATTAATGCATATTGATCAAAATTTAAAGAAATACTTCCCACACCGGGAATCGAACCCGGGCCACCTGGGTGAGAGCCAGGTATCCTAACCACTAGACAATATGGGAGATATGATGGTGCGCATTATGATGCTTTATTAGTTCTCTTCATAATTAATGCATATTGATCAAAATTTAAAGAAATACTTCCCACACCGGGAATCGGACCCGGGCCACCTGGGTGAGAGCCAGGTATCCTAACCACTAGACAATATGGGAGATATGATGGTGCGCATTATGATGCTTTATTAGTTCTTTTCATAATTAATGCATATTGATCAAAATTTAAAGAAATACTTCCCACACCGGGAATCAAACCCAGGCCACCTGAGTGAGAGCCAGGTATCCTAACCACTAGACAATATGGGAGATATGATGGTGCGCATTATGATGCTTTATTAGTTCTTTTCATAATTAATGCATATTGATCAAAATTTAAAGAAATACTTCCCACACCGGGAATCGAACCCTGGCCACCTGGGTGAAAGCCAGGTATCCTAACCACTAGACAATATGGGAGATATGATGGTGCGCATTATGATGCTTTATTAGTTCTCTTGATAATTAATGCATATTGATCAAAATTTAAAGAAATACTTCCCACACCGGGAATCGAACCCGGGCCACCTGGGTGAAAGCCAGGTATCCTAACCACTAGACAATATGGGAGATATGATGGTGCGCATTATGATGCTTTATTAGTTCTCTTGATAATTAATGCATATTGATCAAAATTTAAAGAAATACTTCCCACACCGGGAATCGAACCCGGGCCACCTGGGTGAAAGCCAGGTATCCTAACCACTAGACAATATGGGAGATATGATGGTGCGCATTATGATGCTTTATTAGTTCTCTTGATAATTAATGCATATTGATCAAAATTTAAAGAAATACTTCCCACACCGGGAATCGAACCCGGGCCACCTGGGTTAAAGCCAGGTATCCTAACCACTAGACAATATGGGAGATATGATGGTGCGCATTATGATGCTTTATTAGTTCTCTTGATAATTAATGCATATTGATCAAAATTTAAAGAAATACTTCCCACACCGGGAATCGAACCCGGGCCACTTGGGTGAAAGCCAGGTATCCTAACCACTAGACAATATGGGAGATATGATGGTGCGCATTATGATGCTTTATTAGTTCTCTTGATAATTAATGCATATTGATCAAAATTTAAAGAAATACGTCCCACACCGGGAATCGAACCCGGGCCACCTGGGTGAAAGCCAGGTATCCTAACCACTAGACAATATGGGAGATATGATGGTGCGCATTATGATGCTTTATTAGTTCTCTTGATAATTAATGCATATTGATCAAAATTTAAAGAAATACTTCCCACACCGGGAATCGAACCCGGGCCACCTGGGTGAGAGCCAGGTATCCTAACCACTAGACAATATGGGAGATATGATGGTGCGCATTATGATGCTTTATTAGTTCTCTTGATAATTAATGCATATTGATCAAAATTTAAAGAAATACTTCCCACACCGGGAATCGAACCCGGGCCACCTGGGTTAAAGCCAGGTATCCTAACCACTAGATAATATGGGAGATATGATGGTGCGCATTATGATGATTTATTAGTTCTCTTGATAATTAATGCATATTGATCAAAATTTAAAGAAATACTTCCCACACCGGGAATCGAACCCGGGCCACCTGGGTTAAAGCCAGGTATCCTAACCACTAGACAATATGGGAGATATGATGGTGCGCATTATGATGATTTATTAGTTCTCTTCATAATTAATGCATATTGATCAAAATTTAAAGAAATACTTCCCACACCGGTAATCGAACCTGGGCCACCTGGGTGAGAGCCAGGTATCCTAACCACTAGACAATATGGGAGATATGATGGTGCGCATTATGATGCTTTATTAGTTCTTTTCATAATTAATGCATATTGATCAAAATTTAAAGAAATACTTCCCACACCGGGAATCGAACCCGGGCCACCTGGGTGAAAGCCAGGTATCCTAACCACTAGACAATATGGGAGATATGATGATGCTCTTTATGATGATTTATTAGTTCTTTTCATAATTAATGCATATTGATCAAAATTTAAAGAAATACTTCCCACACCGGGAATCGAACCCGGGCCACTTGGGTGAAAGCCAGGTATCCTAACCACTAGACAATATGGGAGATATGATGGTGCGCATTATGATGCTTTATTAGTTCTTTTCATAATTAATGCATATTGATCAAAATTTAAAGAAATACTTCCCACACCGGGAATCGAACCCGGGCCACCTGGGTGAAAGCCAGGTATCCTAACCACTAGACAATATGGGAGATATGATGATGCTCTTTATGATGATTTATTAGTTCTTTTCATAATTAATGCATATTGATCAAAATTTAAAGAAATACTTCCCACACCGGGAATCGAACCCGGGCCACCTGGGTGAAAGCCAGGTATCCTAACCACTAGACAATATGGGATATATGATGGTGCGCATTATGATGCTTTATTAGTTCTTTTCATAATTAATGCATATTGATCAAAATTTAAAGAAATACTTCCCACACCGGGAATCGAACCCGGGCCACCTGGGTGAGAGCCAGGTATCCTAACCACTAGACAATATGGGAGATATGATGGTCCGCATTATGATGCTTTATTAGTTCTTTTCATAATTAATGCATATTGATCAAAATTTAAAGAAATACTTCCCACACCGGGAATCGAACCCGGGCAACCTGGGTGAGAGCCAGGTATCCTAACCACTAGACAATATGGGAGATATGATGGTGCGCATTATGATGCTTTATTAGTTCTTTTCATAATTAATGCATATTGATCAAAATTTAAAGAAGTACTTCCCACACCGGGAATCGAACCCGGGCCACCTGGGTGAGAGCCAGGTATCCTAACCACTAGACAATATGGGAGATATGATGGTGCGCATTATGATGCTTTATTAGTTCTCTTCATAATTAATGCATATTGATCAAAATTTAAAGAAATACTTCCCACACCGGGAATCGAACCCGGGCCACCTGGGTGAAAGCCAGGTATCCTAACCACTAGACAATATGGGAGATATGATGGTGCGCATTATGATGCTTTATTAGTTCTTTTCATAATTAATGCATATTGATCAAAATTTAAAGAAATACTTCCCACACCGGGAATCGAACCCGGGCCACCTGGGTGAGAGCCAGGTATCCTAACCACTAGACAATATGGGAGATATGATGGTGCGCATTATGATGCTTTATTAGTTCTTTTCATAATTAATGCATATTGATCAAAATTTAAAGAAATACTTCCCACACCGGGAATCGAACCCGGGCCACCTGGGTGAGAGCCAGGTATCCTAACCACTAGACAATATGGGAGATATGATGGTGCGCATTATGATGCTTTATTAGTTCTCTTCATAATTAATGCATATTGATCAAAATTTAAAGAAATACTTCCCACACCGGGAATCGAACCCGGGCCACCTGGGTGAGAGCCAGGTATCCTAAACACTAGACAATATGGGAGATATGATGGTGCGCATTATGATGCTTTATTAGTTCATTTCATAATTAATGCATATTGATCAAAATTTAAAGAAATACTTCCCACACCGGGAATCGAACCCAGGCCACCTGAGTGAGAGCCGGGTATCCTAACCACTAGACAATATGGGAGATATGATGGTGCGCATTATGATGCTTTATTAGTTCTTTTCATAATTAATGCATATTGATCAAAATTTAAAGAAATACTTCCCACACCGGGAATCGAACCCGGGCCACCTGGGTGAAAGCCAGGTATCCTAACCACTAGACAATATGGGAGATATGATGACGCTCTTTATGATGATTTATTAGTTCTCTTCATAATTAATGCATATTGATCAAAATTTAAAGAAATACTTCCCACACCGGGAATCGAACCCGGGCCACCTGGGTGAAAGCCAGGTATCCTAACCACTAGACAATATGGGAGATATGATGGTGCGCATTATGATGATTTATTAGTTCTCTTCATAATTAATGCATATTGATAAAAATTTAAAGAAATACTTCCCACACCGGGAATCGAACCCGGGCCACCTGGGTGAGAGCTAGGTATCCTAACCACTAGACAATATGGGAGATATGATGGTGCGCATTATGATGCTTTATTAGTTCTTTTCATAATTAATGCATATTGATCAAAATTTAAAGAAATACTTCCCACACCGGGAATCGAACCCGGGCCACCTGGGTGAGAGCCAGGTATCCTAACCACTAGACAATATGGGAGATATGATGGTGCGCATTATGATGCTTTATTAGTTCTTTTCATAATTAATGCATATTGATCAAAATTTAAAGAAATACTTCCCACACCGGGAATCGAACCCTGGCCACCTGAGTGAAAGCCAGGTATCCTAACCACTAGACAATATGGGAGATATGATGGTGCGCATTATGATGCTTTATTAGTTCTTTTCATAATTAATGCATATTGATCAAAATTTAAAGAAATACTTCCCACACCGGGAATCGAACCCGGGCCACCTGGGTGAGAGCCAGGTATCCTAACCACTAGACAATATGGGAGATATGATGGTGCGCATTATGATGCTTTATTAGTTCTTTTCATAATTAATGCATATTGATCAAAATTTAAAGAAATACTTCCCACACCGGGAATCGAACCCTGGCTACCTGGGTGAAAGCCAGGTATCCTAACCACTAGACAATATGGGAGATATGATGGTGCGCAATATGATGCTTTATTAGTTCTTTTCATAATTAATGCATATTGATCAAAATTTAAAGAAATACTTCCCACACCGGGAATCGAACCCGGGCCACCTGGGTGAGAGCCAGGTATCCTAACCACTAGACAATATGGGAGATATGATGGTGCGCATTATGATGCTTTATTAGTTCTCTTGATAATTAATGCATATTGATCAAAATTTAAAGAAATACTTCCCACACCGGGAATCGAACCCGGGCCACCTGGGTTAAAGCCAGGTATCCTAACCACTAGACAATATGGGAGATATGATGGTGCGCATTATGATGATTTATTATTTCTCTTGATAATTAATGCATATTGATCAAAATTTAAAGAAATACTTCCCACACCGGTAATCGAACCCGGGCCACCTGGGTGAGAGCCAGGTATCCTAACCACTAGACAATATGGGAGATATAATGGTGCGCATTATGATGCTTTATTAGTTCTTTTCATAATTAATGCATATTGATCAAAATTTAAAGAAATACTTCCCACACCGGGAATCGAACCCGGGCCACCTGGGTGAAAGCCAGGTATCCTAACCACTAGACAATATGGGAGATATGATGATGCTCTTTATGATGATTTATTAGTTCTTTTCATAATTAATGCATATTGATCAAAATTTAAAGAAATACTTCCCACACCGGGAATCGAACCCGGGCCACTTGGGTGAAAGCCAGGTATCCTAACCACTAGACAATATGGGAGATATGATGGTGCGCATTATGATGCTTTATTAGTTCTTTTCATAATTAATGCATATTGATCAAAATTTAAAGAAATACTTCCCACACCGGGAATCGAACCCGGGCCACCTGGGTGAAAGCCAGGTATCCTAACCACTAGACAATATGGGAGATATGATGGTGCGCATTATGATGATTTATTAGTTCTCTTCATAATTAATGCATATTGATAAAAATTTAAAGAAATACTTCCCACACCGGGAATCGAACCCGGGCCACCTGGGTGAGAGCTAGGTATCCTAACCACTAGACAATATGGGAGATATGATGGTGCGCATTATGATGCTTTATTAGTTCTTTTCATAATTAATGCATATTGATCAAAATTTAAAGAAATACTTCCCACACCGGGAATCGAACCCGGGCCACCTGGGTGAAAGCCAGGTATCCTAACCACTAGACAATATGGGAGATATGATGGTGCGCATTATGATGCTTTATTAGTTCTTTTCATAATTAATGCATATTGATCAAAATTTAAAGAAATACTTCCCACACCGGGAATCGAACCCGGGCCACCTGGGTGAGAGCCAGGTATCCTAACCACTAGACAATATGGGAGATATGATGGTGCGCATTATGATGCTTTATTAGTTCTTTTCATAATTAATGCATATTGATCAAAATTTAAAGAAATACTTCCCACACCGGGAATCGAACCCTGGCCACCTGGGTGAAAGCCAGGTATCCTAACCACTAGACAATATGGGAGATATGATGGTGCGCATTATGATGATTTATTAGTTCTCTTCATAATTAATGCATATTGATCAAAATTTAAAGAAATACTTCCCACACCGGGAATCGAACCCGGGCCACCTGGGTGAGAGCTAGGTATCCTAACCACTAGACAATATGGGAGATATGATGGTGCGCATTATGATGCTTTATTAGTTCTTTTCATAATTAATGCATATTGATCAAAATTTAAAGAAATACTTCCCACACCGGGAATCGAACCCTGGCTACCTGGGTGAAAGCCAGGTATCCTAACCACTAGACAATATGGGAGATATGATGGTGCGCATTATGATGCTTTATTAGTTCTTTTCATAATTAATGCATATTGATCAAAATTTAAAGAAATACTTCCCACACCGGGAATCGAACCCGGGCCACCTGGGTGAGAGCCAGGTATCCTAACCACTAGACAATATGGGAGATATGATGGTGCGCATTATGATGCTTTATTAGTTCTTTTCATAATTAATGCATATTGATCAAAATTTAAAGAAATACTTCCCACACCGGTAATCGAACCCGGGCCACCTGGGTGAGAGCCAGGTATCCTAACCACTAGACAATATGGGAGATATGATGGTGCGCATTATGATGCTTTATTAGTTCTCTTCATAATTAATGCATATTGATCAAAATTTAAAGAAATACTTCCCACACCGGGAATCGAACCCGGGCCACCTGGGTGAGAGCCAGGTATCCTAACCACTAGACAATATGGGAGATACGATGGTGCGCATTATGATGCTTTATTAGTTCTTTTCATAATTAATGCATATTGATCAAAATTTAAAGAAATACTTCCCACACCGGGAATCGAACCCGGGCCACCTGGGTGAGAGCCAGGTATCCTAACCACTAGACAATATGGGAGATATGATGGTGCGCATTATGATGCTTTATTAGTTCTTTTCATAATTAATGCATATTGATCAAAATTTAAAGAAATACTTCCCACACCGGGAATCGAACCCGGGCCACCTGAGTGAGAGCCAGGTATCCTAACTACTAGACAATATGGGAGATATGATGGTGCGCATTATGATGCTTTATTAGTTCTTTTCATAATTAATGCATATTGATCAAAATTTAAAGAAATACTTCCCACACCGGGAATCGAACCCTGGCCACCTGGGTGAAAGCCAGGTATCCTAACCACTAGACAATATGGGAGATATGATGGTGCGCATTATGATGCTTTATTAGTTCTTTTCATAATTAATGCATATTGATCAATATTTAAAGAAATACTTCCCACACCGGTAATCGAACCCGGGCCACCTGGGTGAGAGCCAGGTATCCTAACCACTAGACAATATGGGAGATATGATGGTGCGCATTATGATGCTTTATCAGTTCTCTTCATAATTAATGCATATTGATCAAAATTTAAAGAAATACTTCCCACACCGGGAATCGAACCCGGGCCACCTGGGTGAGAGCCAGGTATCCTAACCACTAGACAATATGGGAGATATGATGGTGCGCATTATGATGCTTAATTAGTTCTCTTCATAATTAATGCATATTGATCAAAGTTTAAAGAAATACTTCCCACACCGGGAATCGAACCCGGGCCACCTGGGTAAGAGCCAGGTATCCTAACCACTCGACAATATGGGAGATATGATGGTGCGCATTATGATGATTTATTAGTTCTCTTCATAATTAATGCATATTGATCAAAATTTAAAGAAATACTTCCCACACCGGGAATCGAACCCGGGCCACCTGGGTGAAAGCCAGGTATCCTAACCACTAGACAATATGGGAGATATGATGGTGTGCATTATGATTCTTAATTAGTTCTCTTCATAATTAATGCATATTGATCAAAATTTAAAGAAATACTTCCCACACCGGGAATCGAACCCGGGCCACCTGGGTGAGAGCCAGGTATCCTGACCACTAGACAATATGGGAGATATGATGGTGCGCATTATGATGCTTAATTAGTTCTCTTCATAATTAATGCATATTGATCAAAATTTAAAGAAATACTTCCCACACCGGGAATCGAACCCGGGCCACCTGGGTGAGAGCCAGGTATCCTGACCACTAGACAATATGGGAGATATGATGGTGCGCATTATGATGCTTTATTAGTTCTCTTCATAATTAATGCATATTGATCAAAATTAAAGAAATACTTCCCACACCGGGAATCGAACCCGGGGCACTTGGGGTAGAGCCAGGTATCCTAACCACTAGACAATATGGAAGATATGATGATGATGCAGTATGATGCTTTATTAGTTCTCTTCATAATTAATGCATATTGATCAAAATTTAAAGAAATACTTCCCACACCGGGAATCGAACCCGGGCCACCTGGGTGAAAGCCAGGTATCCTAACCACTAGACAATATGGGAGATATGATGGTGCGCATTATGATGCTTTATTAGTTCTTTTCATAATTAATGCATATTGATCAAAATTTAAAGAAATACTTCCCACACCAGGAATCGAACCCGGGCCACCTGGGTGAGAGCCAGGTATCCTAACCACTAGACAATATGGGAGATATGATGGTGCGCATTATGATGCTTTATTAGTTCTTTTCATAATTAATGCATATTGATCAAAATTTAAAGAAATACTTCCCACACCGGGAATCGAACCCGGGCCACCTGGGTAGGAGCCAGGTATCCTAACCACTAGACAATATGGGAGATATGATGGTGCGCATTATGATGCTTTATTAGTTCTCTTCATAATTAATGCATATTGATCAAAATTTAAAGAAATACTTCCCACACCGGGAATCGAACCCGGGCCACCTGGGTGAGAGCCAGGTATCCTAACCACTAGACAATATGGGAGATATGATGGTGCGCATTATGATGCTTTATTAGTTCTTTTCATAATTAATGCATATTGATCAAAATTTAAAGAAATACTTCCCACACCGGGAATCGAACCCTGGCCACCTGGGTGAAAGCCAGGTATCCTAACCACTAGACAATATGGGAGATATGATGGTGCGCATTATGATGATTTATTAGTTCTCTTCATAATTAATGCATATTGATCAAAATTTAAAGAAATACTTCCCACACCGGGAATCGAACCCGGGCCACCTGGGTGAGAGCTAGGTATCCTAACCACTAGACAATATGGGAGATATGATGGTGCGCATTATGATGCTTTATTAGTTCTTTTCATAATTAATGCATATTGATCAAAATTTAAAGAAATACTTCCCACACCGGGAATCGAACCCGGGCCACCTGGGTGAGAGCCAGGTATCCTAACCACTAGACAATATGGGAGATATGATGGTGCGCATTATGATGCTTTATTAGTTCTTTTCATAATTAATGCATATTGATCAAAATTTAAAGAAATACTTCCCACACCGGGAATCGAACCCTGGCCACCTGAGTGAAAGCCAGGTATCCTAACCACTAGACAATATGGGAGATATGATGGTGCGCATTATGATGCTTTATTAGTTCTTTTCATAATTAATGCATATTGATCAAAATTTAAAGAAATACTTCCCACACCGGGAATCGAACCCGGGCCACCTGGGTGAAAGCCAGGTATCCTAACCACTAGACAATATGGGAGATATGATGGTGCGCATTATGATGCTTTATTAGTTCTTTTCATAATTAATGCATATTGATCAAAATTTAAAGAAATACTTCCCACACCGGGAATCGAACCCAGGCCACCTGGGTGAGAGCCAGGTATCCTAACCACTAGACAATATGGGAGATATGATGGTGCGCATTATGATGCTTTATTAGTTCTTTTCATAATTAATGCATATTGATCAAAATTTAAAGAAATACTTCCCACACCGGGAATCGAACCCTGCCCACCTGAGTGAAAGCCAGGTATCCTAACCACTAGACAATATGGGAGATATGATGGTGCGCATTATGATGCTTTATTAGTTCTTTTCATAATTAATGCATATTGATCAAAATTTAAAGAAATACTTCCCACACCGGGAATCGAACCCGGGCCACCTGGGTGAGAGCCAGGTATCCTAACCACTAGACAATATGGGAGATATGATGGTGCGCATTATGATGCTTTATTAGTTCTTTTCATAATTAATGCATATTGATCAAAATTTAAAGAAATACTTCCCACACCGGGAATCGAACCCTGGCTACCTGGGTGAAAGCCAGGTATCCTAACCACTAGACAATATGGGAGATATGATGGTGCGCATTATGATGCTTTATTAGTTCTTTTCATAATTAATGCATATTGATCAAAATTTAAAGAAATACTTCCCACACCGGTAATCGAACCCGGGCCACCTGGGTGAGAGCCAGGTATCCTAACCACTAGACAATATGGGAGATATGATGGTGCGCATTATGATGCTTTATTAGTTCTCTTCATAATTAATGCATATTGATCAAAATTTAAAGAAATACTTCCCACACCGGGAATCGAACCCGGGCCACCTGGGTGAGAGCCAGGTATCCTAACCACTAGACAATATGGGAGATACGATGGTGCGCATTATGATGCTTTATTAGTTCTTTTCATAATTAATGCATATTGATCAAAATTTAAAGAAATACTTCCCACACCGGGAATCGAACCCGGGCCACCTGGGTGAGAGCCAGGTATCCTAACCACTAGACAATATGGGAGATATGATGGTGCGCATTATGATGCTTTATTAGTTCTTTTCATAATTAATGCATATTGATCAAAATTTAAAGAAATACTTCCCACACCGGGAATCGAACCCGGGCCACCTGGGTGAAAGCCAGGTATCCTAACCACTAGACAATATGGGAGATATGATGGTGCGCATTATGATGCTTTATTAGTTCTTTTCATAATTAATGCATATTGATCAAAATTTAAAGAAATACTTCCCACACCGGGAATCGAACCCGGGCCACCTGGGTGAGAGCCAGGTATCCTAACCACTAGACAATATGGGAGATATGATGGTGCGCATTATGATGCTTTATTAGTTCTTTTCATAATTAATGCATATTGATCAAAATTTAAAGAAATACTTCCCACACCGGGAATCGAACCCTGGCCACCTGAGTGAAAGCCAGGTATCCTAACCACTAGACAATATGGGAGATATGATGGTGTGCATTATGATGCTTTATTAGTTCTTTTCATAATTAATGCATATTGATCAAAATTTAAAGAAATACTTCCCACACCGGGAATCGAACCCGGGCCACCTGGGTGAGAGCCAGGTATCCTAACCACTAGACAATATGGGAGATATGATGGTGCGCATTATGATGCTTTATTAGTTCTTTTCATAATTAATGCATATTGATCAAAATTTAAAGAAGTACTTCCCACACCGGGAATCGAACCCTGGCCACCTGAGTGAAAGCCAGGTATCCTAACCACTAGACAATATGGGAGATATGATGGTGCGCATTATGATGCTTTATTAGTTCTTTTCATAATTAATGCATATTGATCAAAATTTAAAGAAATACTTCCCACACCGGGAATCGAACCCGGGCCACCTGGGTGAGAGCCAGGTATCCTAACCACTAGACAATATGGGAGATATGATGGTGCGCATTATGATGCTTTATTAGTTCTCTTCATAATTAATGCATATTGATCAAAATTTAAAGAAATACTTCCCACACCGGGAATCGAACCCGGGCCACCTGGGTGAGAGCCAGGTATCCTAACCACTAGACAATATGGGAGATATGATGGTGCGCATTATGATGCTTTATTAGTTCTTTTCATAATTAATGCATATTGATCAAAATTTAAAGAAATACTTCCCACACCGGGAATCGAACCCGGGCCACCTGAGTGAGAGCCAGGTATCCTAACCACTAGACAATATGGGAGATATGATGGTGCGCATTATGATGCTTTATTAGTTCTTTTCATAATTAATGCATATTGATCAAAATTTAAAGAAATACTTCCCACACCGGGAATCGAACCCTGGCCACCTGGGTGAAAGCCAGGTATCCTAACCACTAGACAATATGGGAGATATGATGGTGCGCATTATGATGCTTTATTAGTTCTTTTCATAATTAATGCATATTGATCAAAATTTAAAGAAATACTTCCCACACCGGGAATCGAACCCGGGCCACCTGGGTGAGAGCCAGGTATCCTAACCACTAGACAATATGGGAGATATGATGGTGCGCATTATGATGCTTTATTAGTTCTTTTCATAATTAATGCATATTGATCAAAATTTAAAGAAATACTTCCCACACCGGGAATCGAACCCTGGCCACCTGGGTGAAAGCCAGGTATCCTAACCACTAGACAATATGGGAGATATGATGGTGCGCATTATGATGATTTATTAGTTCTCTTCATAATTAATGCATATTGATAAAAATTTAAAGAAATACTTCCCACACCGGGAATCGAACCCGGGCCACCTGGGTGAGAGCTAGGTATCCTAACCACTAGACAATATGGGAGATATGATGGTGCGCATTATGATGCTTTATTAGTTCTTTTCATAATTAATGCATATTGATCAAAATTTAAAGAAATACTTCCCACACCGGGAATCGAACCCGGGCCACCTGGGTGAGAGCCAGGTATCCTAACCACTAGACAATATGGGAGATATGATGGTGCGCATTATGATGCTTTATTAGTTCTTTTCATAATTAATGCATATTGATCAAAATTTAAAGAAATACTTCCCACACCGGTAATCGAACCCGGGCCACCTGGGTGAGAGCCAGGTATCCTAACCACTAGACAATATGGGAGATATGATGGTGCGCATTATGATGCTTAATTAGTTCTCTTCATAATTAATGCATATTGATCAAAATTTAAAGAAATACTTCCCACACCGGGAATCGAACCCGGGCCACCTGGGTAAGAGCCAGGTATCCTAACCACTCGACAATATGGGAGATATGATGGTGCGCATTATGATGATTTATTAGTTCTCTTCATAATTAATGCATATTGATCAAAATTTAAAGAAATACTTCCCACACCGGGAATCGAACCCGGGCCACCTGGGTGAAAGCCAGGTATCCTAACCACTAGACAATATGGGAGATATGATGGTGTGCATTATGATTCTTAATTAGTTCTCTTCATAATTAATGCATATTGATCAAAATTTAAAGAAATACTTCCCACACCGGGAATCGAACCCGGGCCACCTGGGTGAGAGCCAGGTATCCTGACCACTAGACAATATGGGAGATATGATGGTGCGCATTATGATGCTTAATTAGTTCTCTTCATAATTAATGCATATTGATCAAAATTTAAAGAAATACTTCCCACACCGGGAATCGAACCCGGGCCACCTGGGTGAGAGCCAGGTATCCTGACCACTAGACAATATGGGAGATATGATGGTGCGCATTATGATGCTTTATTAGTTCTCTTCATAATTAATGCATATTGATCAAAATTAAAGAAATACTTCCCACACCGGGAATCGAACCCGGGGCACTTGGGGTAGAGCCAGGTATCCTAACCACTAGACAATATGGAAGATATGATGATGATGCAGTATGATGCTTTATTACTTTTATTTAGAATAATGAATATTTATCAAAGTTTAAGAAATACTTCATACACCGGGAATCGAACCCGGGCTACAGGTGTGAAAGGCAGATATCCTAACCATTAGACCATATTTGACATAGGATGATGCGCATTATAATACCATCTTTTTGTTCATTGATAACTAATATAGATTAATCAAAAATTGTGATATACTTCCCATACAGATAATCGAGTCAAGACAACATTGTTTAGAGCTGCGTATCCTAACCACTAGACTATATGGGAAATATTGCGATGTGCTTCATGATTCCATAATTGCTTCATCGATTACTAATGTAGATTGGTTAAAAATTAAAAAATACATTCCACACAGGGAATCAAACACGGGCCACTTTGGTGAGAGCAAGGTATCCTAATCGCTAGACCATATGGGATATATGATGACGTGCATTTTTCAGAAATCATAAGTTGCTTTTATTCTGCGTCTTCTGGTCACCTCTGTATACCATTTACCTATCACAGTCTTACTTTTTTATGTTGATGCTATACATTTCTGTCTATTAGTAATTTACTTATGGACACAGAATTCTCGGAATGCTTGCTGCCTCTGAGCAATAGCAGCTGCATATTTCGATGTGAACCATTGTAGAGAGTGTGGCTTTCTGTAGAATTTTCGCATGGAGACATGTGCTTCAATGCCTGCTTTGACTCATTCAGTTTCTTCATTTGTGCACTGATCAGCAGGGAGAGAAGAATTTTCACTCCATTGTCGTTAGTTCTCCTTTGATTTTGAGATTACATGTCTGATTTGTTGTAAAGGCAATAAAAATACACCACTAATATTAAAAATGATTCTTGGTTATTACTATTATCAAAACTAGTTCGTAGTTCAGTTACTGCATTTTCTATCTACTGACGAGAACACCAGTACACTCCTTTACAGATTAGATGAAAGATAGTGAACATAAAAATGCAAGTGCCTATATATTTAAAAAAATCTATTTTAAAAGAAATGTAAAATGTATATTTTGACTTATATTTACTATTCCTCTGGATGTGTAGATAGATGTCCTAACCACTAAAATATATGTTATATTTTCTTTTCTGCCAGGTAATTCTTTACTTGTTTACTGTTTATACAAATTAATAAAAAAACAATGAGACACCGGGTATACTCCAAGTATCTTAACCACTAGGGATATTGGCTCATCTACATTATCATTCTTAAATTTATTACCATCATTTTAATGTAGATTAATCAAAAACTGTTAAACATTTCCGACACCGGAATCGAACCTAGGCCACCTGTGTGTGTGTGTTTTTTTTTTTTCTTTTTCTTCTTTTTCTTCTTCTTCTCCTTCCATACTCTTTTATCCATTCATTCTCTTCTTTTTCTTCTTTTCCTTCAGTTTATAACTTACACTTTTTTCCATTAATTCTTCTCTAATTGTTCTTATTCTTCATTCCCGTTTTCAAATTTACTTCGTTTTTTTTAAATATATATTTATTCAAAATCTCACAGCCGCCGCCGCCGCCACCGCCGCCGCCGCCGCCACGTCTTGTTGTGTAATGATAACGAGTTATCGACCTGTAAGTGAAACGCCTTCAAACCTCGTAAATGACTCGACATTTGTAGTAAATCAACGTTTCACTGCCGCCAAACATTATTCGTCCAAATTCAATTTGTTTTCAATTCTCCATTGGTCTAATGAGAAAATACAAAATGGTCGACTCGTTGTTAAGTAAAAAATATTTTTTGCGCCATTTTTCTGCTCGCATTTATATGTCAGTTAACGCACGTTTTTCATGTTTATAACTTTGAAAGCATATATATATATATATGTAATATATATGTATATATATACATGTATATATATATATATATATTTATACATATATATATATATATGTAATATATATGTATATATATACATGTATATATATATTTATACATATATATATATATATATATATATGTATATATATATATATATGTATATATATACATGTATATATATATATATATATTTATACATATATATATATATGTATATGTATATATATATATATATATATATATATATATATATATATATATATATATGTAATATATATGTATATATATACATGTATATATATATATATTTATACATATATATATATATATGTAATATATATGTATATATATATACATGTATATATATATATATATATTTATACATATATATATATGTATATGTATATATATATATGTATATATATATACATGTATATATATATATATATTTATACATATATATATATGTATATATATATATATATATATATATATATATATATATATATATATATATATATATATATATATATATATATATTATATGAAGTTAATCCAACAAAAGATATAAGAGGCAACTAATATCTTTTAATTAGTGAAACATCCGGATAAAGACTGAAGCTCAATATACTTGATAGACTTGGATGGATTTTATAACTTTAACAAATAAGTATGTTTTTGGCTTCATATATTTGATGTGTTATGTACTCTTATGTATTTTTGCATATATTTTTATATATTTTCAAAGTGTAGTTTCATCACCTGCAGTAACGTCAATGCGGTAATGGTCCTCTGAGGAGAATAATTATCTTTGAAAACTCATGAGTTAAGGACGTTAAGATACTTTGCCTGAATTTTGAATTCTAATAAAATTTGATTCGCACCTTATTTTATTATTTCATTTCATATTATGATATATATATATATATATATATATATATATATATATATATATATATATATATATATATATATATATATATATAACTCTTGGGGTTGCCGGAGATCAGAAAGGGCCGGGTGCTTTTGGCTTGATCAAGTCGAAAGTGTACTTATAGCTACACCGGAAGATAGTAATTTGCATATCAGTGATTACCGATTATTTAAGAGCTTTTTTCTTTCTTCTGATGTAGTCAGTTGTTATACATTCTGGCGACAACTACACTATTAAGAGTTCTTGCGAACCTTTGCTTTTTTGGTACTGGACTCCTGACAGAGTATGGTCGCGATTTAGCAATATTTCTCAACGTTTTGCACCGACCCTATCTGATCTACAAGCTACCCCTTGGCGTTGAAGTATTTTCGACATTTTGCAAAATAGTTGTTATTGGAACGCGTTACCCCTCTGTTCACCTTTTCTGCTGTGCTATTGTGTTTATGCGTTATGACCTACTCGACCAGATCTTTCTTCTGAAAACCAAGATTCGAGCCAGAATGAGAAGGTGTCGTGGAGAGAATGTTACTGCTCACATGTTCGCGATATTAAGGGATCAAATCAGAGAATACATGACAAAAATCGAGATCTGAGTAACCAAGTTGCAGCTCTCATCATCTTCCAGAGATAATGCAGAAGACATAGAGGAGGATTGGTTGGCTGAGCAGATGATTTTCCATGGGGAAATGGAAGAAATTGCTTCAGTTTTGATTCCAGTGGATGTTAGTTCTTTCCCAGATCGGACTCTCTCTCCGTCGTCTACTGATTTCCCATCAGGTAGCCGTCTGTCCTCCTTCACAGTGAAACCTCCACAAGTCCAAATTGTGGGACCCACCTTCATTGGTCTGGAGATGGAAAAGGACCGCATGGGATTTCGTAATTTTTTAACTCGCTTTAATAATTGCGTGGCGGGTATTGCTAACGATGCAGACAAATTGAATTTTCTTAAATGTTCCCTGTCCGACAGACCCTTACTATTAATCAACCACCTGGATGTAACTAACTCTAATTACCAAATTACCCTCAATGTCCTTAAAACTGAGTATTTGGATGTCGATGAAATTATCGATAATATTTTTCAGGACATTATTGACTACCTTCCCAAACGTGAAGGGTCTTATTCTGACCGTGGATGTTTTTTGTCCAGAACGGGATCACTGCTTGACGAATTGGGAAGATCCTATGCATGCGACTTCTCTGACGATCTTTCCGCTGGAGCCCGACTCCTTGCCAAAATACTATTCTCTAAGTTTCCCCGAGAGCTGAAGGGAGAGGTGATTCAGCTGTCTGGGAGAAGGATACCTCCATTGTCTTCTGTTCTGAGGGATACCGGTGAAGCCATTAAGCTACTGCTTATCAAGGAGAGTGATATACTCCGACCTCGTGTTAATATTGATCAAGGTTCTTCCAGGAGTCTCCCTCTGAGATGTAAAAGCACGTATGTTAACAAGGACACCTCATATCAGGTAGCTTCTGACCTTGGGGCCTCATGTAATCTACCGCCCATAGTATGCATGACCTTTGCTAGAAACGGCAAAACCGTTTCTGTTAACTGTCTGTTAGATACTGGAAGCAGACACACATATTTATCAGGGCACGTGTTGAAACCATTGAGATGCCTGGAATCCTTCAGCCTTGACTGTGACCTAAAGATGTCCACACTGTTAGGAGAATGTGAAAGGCGATTCAGGGAAGTGATTCTACATGTTGATTTAAGCACTGGACATATACAGGCCTTCCCAGTCCTGGTGGATGAAACGTTAAATCTGTCGACCCACATACCCCAGTACCCAAGGTCAGTTAGATTCCCTGTTGGATGATTTTCGGGAGGCCAACTACTCCCTCGCCGGAAGGTTTGACCAGAGTTCCTGTGATGTTTCGATCAAAGGTATAATTGGACTTGATCTCATCAGATTCTTAAGCGCTTTGTAGTTAGTACTCTGTCTACAAGGGTGGGCCTTTTCGATCCCGGCTGGAATGGTGCATTTTGGTGAGGTAAAATCTTTCTGCTCTGCTGACCAGTCATTGCCTGGTGAGGGTGCTCGTCTTCCCTTTCACCCTGTACTGCGTCATACTGCCCCAGTTGAATCGTCGCACTTATGTTTTGTTTTGGAATCTGAAGCCACATACATGGACCCTCTTGCTGACTTCTTTCCCGACAGCCAGGTCCAGCGGGGGCTCGAATGGATGTTCAGCATAGAATCTTTGGGCCTTCCCAAGCAAGAGGGGTTCTCTTATTATGACCAGGAGAAAAGTAATAAATTCCAGGAGACTATTGTCCTGAAGGACAGTAAATATTACGTCCAGTTGCCTTGGCATTTGGATAAGCTAGCTAAGGTTCCATCAAAGCATGCTGTATCCCGGCGTATTTTGGACCGTGTGGTACAAAACTTGGAGAAGAAGGGGATATATCAGGAATATTTGGAAGTGTTTCGTCAGCACGAGTGAGATGGCATCATCGAGGAGATCCTTGTGCCTCCCCGACGTTTTAAGGATTATACTTGGATCCCACATCAGCCTGTTCTTAAAGACTGGTGACTCTGTCTCTTTAAACGAGGCAACCTATCCAGGTGTGAATTTGACTGCTGAACCTGTTGCTATCTTACCGAATGGATGAGTATGTTCTCCTGGCGGATATCAGAAATACCTTTTTGATGATCCGCCTGGGATTAGAGGCTGATAGAAACAGATTCTGCTTCTTTCTCAAGGACGGAGACCGGCTGCGTTGTTTCCGCTATACCACCATCATTTTTGGATTCGTATCTAGCCCTTTTATTTAGGGTTGGAGAATTGTTTATGTTCTGTGATGCCTCGGCAGAAGCTTACAGGTTTGTTGCCTATTTTGTGCAGGATCATCGGTCAGAATTGGTGTTTGCTAAGACTAAGGTCGCTCCCAGGAAGAGTAAAAGTCTTCCTACCCTGGAGCTGATGGCAGTGTATCTTGCCTTGAAGTGACTTCCTGTTATCTTAAACAGCGGCAAGGGGTTTTTTGCCTTCAAAGTTGTATGTGGCAGGTGGTGTTTTCCTGGGTTCTTTCCTATTCTATGACCAGGAAGAACATTTTTGCGAAGAATAGACTGCGAGATGTTCTTGAACTGAGTGAGGACTTGAAAGTTCAATTTGGCCTGACACCTTTGGCCTACCTAAAATCCAGCAGACCTCATCACCAGGGGAATGTCAATAAAGAAATTTAAATCTAATCTCGAGTTTTGGTGCCATGGACCTTCTTGGTTACGTCAAGGAATCCTTCAGTGGCCAGCACAAGAATTACCCTGCCTGAACGAACATTTCCGGCGGATGGCTCTTAATTCAATGAACTGTTCTCTGATCAAGGCCCAAGAATACCCTTCAGTCATACCGATTCACAGGTGTTCATTCTTCTCCCATCTGCTGAGGGTCACCTCGATGGTGTTCAGGTTCCTAGCCATCAAGCTGAGACGAAAATTGGACAGCGATTCCAAGGCGTCGATTTACCTAATGAAAACTATCCAGGGACAAGAATTTCCATTAGAGACTGAGTATCTGAAAGGGCCCGTGGGAAGATGCGAGTTCGCGGATTGGATCTTTTTATATATACGGATGGGTTGATCCGATCAAGGAGGAGAATTGATCGATCGTTACATCTTGCCTACGAAGTAAATAATCCTATTTTGATAGGAAAACACTACCCGGATACCAGGCTTATAATCTTGGATTGCCATCTGGAAACTGGATCAACATTGGCCGAGTTGAGGCTAAGTGGCTACTGGGTCCCACAGGGAAGACAGGCAGTCAACAAGGTCTTAGCATATAGTGCTATATGCAAGAGGTACAACTCCAAACCTGTGCTACCAAATTCTGTGGCCAGCCTACCGACTGCTCGTACAGATTTTGGAGTGCCTTACCAACACACAGGAGTTGACTTCACCGACCGTCTTTGGGTAAAGGATGGAAGCTTGGACAGGAAAATGTACTTACTTCTTTTCACTTGTCTGAATGTGAGAGCTGTCCATATAGAGGTAGTTCCAGACATGAGCGTGCTGTCCTTTTTTCAACCTCTTGCGCGATTCACAGAGTTCCAGAAGCAATATATTGCGACAATGCCAAAACCTTTCTTGGAAGTGGGAGACTCTCTCTGCTACAGGAATACCAGAGCAAATTTGGCCCATGTGGCATGAAGCTAAAAACAATCCCTCTGGTTTCCCCGTGGTATGGTGGAACTTGGGAACGTTGCATTAAAACAATCAAAAACTCTCTCTTCAAGATTCTTGGCAGGGGTAAATTGAATTATTTTACTCTTTTGACAGTGCTTTCTGATATTCAGAGATCAGTAAATAACCGACCCTTGACGTACCAGGTGTCTGTGGATAACCATGCTATCGCTGTCACTCCCAACATGTTCTTGAAGCCCAACGAGAGCCCTGGGTTATTATTGCAGTTGGGGAAGAGCGATCTTGCTACAGCAGTACCACCCAGCAGGGAAGGGCTTATCAAAACTATGGAGCTCAGGAACCAATGTTTGTCAGAATTCCATGAGATATGGTATAACGAATACCTTTTAGATCTGGGAAGGAAATCACCAGGACGTTCTTGATTGCGATCGGAGAACCGCATTCAGAAGGATGATGTGGTCCTTGTTAAGAGCCTCCTAAAGATTAGACCGTTTTGGGTGTTGGGGACCATTTTGAATGCTATCCGGGGCGATGATGGTGTGGTTAGATCAGCCTGTGTTAGGAGAGGCGATGGTCTTGAGGAGGTCCATTCGCTGAAACATCTGTAGCAGTTACCTCCTCCTTTCTAAACATAACTACACCGGTTTGCCGGTAGGTGTCGCTTTTTCACCGACAGGTGGCACTGTAAAGCGACACGAGAGTTATCTGCCCTTCTGACTATAAAA
>OY744552.1:25260944-25343444 GCA_963556195.1 Sepiola atlantica | reverse complement strand
TTACGTTCTCTGTTGAACGAATTTTTAATACAAATATAAAAAATGGCAATGGACAGAAAATTGCCAGAAGGCTTTTCAAAAGATTAAAGATGTGCTTACATCAGAACTTTTTTAACACATTATGACCTGAAATTAGAAATAATTTTGGCTACAAATAAGATCAATTATGGTATCGAAGCCGTACTACTCTATAAAGACAATTTAGGAGCACAAAAGTCATTACTCATGTGATCAGAGGTTTAATCTCGCCTGAAAAAAAAACACTATAGCCAGATTGAGAAGGCAAGTTTATCCATCATTTTCGAGATTAAAAAATTTCACAAATTTATCCATGGCCGTAAATTTATTTTACAGACGGATTATTGTCCATTACTTTTGATTTTTTTTATCTAAGAAAAGAATTCCAGTGCATACAGCAAATAGATTACAGCGATGGGGCACTATTCTACTAAATTATGATTTCAAAATGGAATATATTCCTTCAAAGACGGCTTGTCCCGATTAATTCCGAAATATTGTGAACCAATGAAGATACGGTAATCGCATCACTGAAAGCTGAAAGTGAAATAAAAGAAGTACTGGTTAGCACCGTACGCGAACTCCAAATAACTGCGCAAGAAATGCAAATAAAATCTAAAAATGATAATTTTATTAAAAACATGATGGATCAAGTTAATTTCAAACAAAGGGGAAATATAAATTCGCCGGTAAGCAATAACTATTCAATTTGTGACGAAATATTTATGTACGCCGAACGCGTCGTGATCTCAGTGGCACTACAAGAGAGACTGTTCAAGGAATTTCATTGTGGTCACCCAGAAATGTGCAAAATGAAATCGCTTATGAGTTCATGCGTTTTTTTTGGCCAAGTATGAACCAGGACATTGAAATGACAGTTAAGAGCTGTAGAGGTTGTGCTCTAGCAGCTAAAGCACCACAAATAATGACAGTATCATGGCTGAAAGTGGACACGCCATGGTCTAGATTACATCTAGATTTTACTGGACCGCTAAATGATGCATATTATTTGATTGTGGTGGGCAGTTTAACAAAATGGCCAAAGATTCTGAAATGCAAAAAGCCAACATCTGCCATAACAATAATTTTTTTGCAGGAACTGTTTTCCGGGTTTGGATTACCTGATAAAATTGTCATAGATTATGAGACCCAATTCACCTCAGGAGAGTTTAATAGGTTTTGCAAAAACTTTTGGGTAAAACATATTACTACACCTGTATACCATCCGAGAAGTAACGCGCAGACAGAAAGAGTTGTAGATACTTTCAAAAGGGCTTTAACAAAAGCTGGAGATGGAGTAAACAGGGAGTGGATGATGCAACAATTCTTAAGGGTTTACAGTGTCACACGGAACTGAAACACTTTGGAGAACATGGCACCGGCGGATATGGTGTTCACAAAGAAAAATTAAAACCATTTTTGACAAATTGTTGCCAATAAAGAAAAAAAACATTTTAAAAACACGGATGGTAAGACCAGACATTTTGATGTTGGTGAAAAGTGTTTATTTTTTAATTGCAGAAAGGGTTAAATGTTCTAGCAATACGGCATTGTCACCAGGAGAATCAGACGACGTTGTTTCGAGCTTTTTACTCTCATCAGTGTAGGGAGGTGATAATTTCAGACTGCCATATGGCGCAAACCAGGTTAACAGAGCCACCTTTCAGTCTGCTCGCTTTTATTCTATCCTCACGGCGAAGACACCGTGTCTAGAAATATGTACGATTTTTATCAGCTAAATATTTAATGTATGTTTATGTAATCATTTTATTAGTGATTACAGCGTTTGTTGTTTTTTTTTGTTTACTATTATTTCGATTGTCTCACTTCCTAAGTGATTAAGAGACAATGGTAAAGTCCAATGATAAAGACGCTGGACTATAGACATCAATATCGAAGGTTCGATCCTTGTCTAAGTTTGCCATGCTGATGATGGCTGTGAGTCAGAAACACGTGTCCATGGATTACTTTTAATATATGTATATATATATATTTAGAGAGAGAAATATAATGCAAATTCTAATTAAAATGTGTGTAAAAATAGAAAATATACACAAACATACAATTTCACAACTGATAAATTAGCATTTGTATATATATATTTATGTGTACGTATGCCTTTATATGTACAGACATATGTATTTTTTAGAATTGCCTACGCTTACATGTATATATATGTGTGTGTGTGTTCACATGTCTACGTGTGTATGTGTGTTGAATATTCTTTTGTGTTCATGCCTTTCAGCTTTGGCTTTTGACTTGATTGACATGACATTTGCTCTGATTTCTCTCTTTGATTAATGCCATGTCTTTGAGAGAAACCAATTTGTTGCAGGCGGAACAGATTCCGTTTGTTGACAAACGCACAAGATTCAATAAAGGCTAAAGACAAAAGACCACATCCCAACCCTCGCCCTTTAGAATAAAAGAAAAATCAAAAAAGTCTCATCTGAAATCAACTACAACAGCATAGAATAGAACAAATGTAGGCATGACATCTATTATATACACACGAGAATTTAACGGTGGTCTTGCATATCACCTACTACGTCATGATAGTGCTACTCTATTGTACCGAAACGTGGCCGCTTTGTGAGTAAGAGTGGCAATGGCTAAGAGAATTCGACCATAACTCTCTACATCGTAAACCGAGAGTATGCCGTCACAAGCTAGTCTCAAATGCCACTGTAGTTCGTATATTGTGGAGAACAAAAATGATCAAATGAAAGAATGAGAAAGTCTATCCATACAAAATTAATTGTTAAGACAATGAAACAAGAAGAGCACAAAGTATAAATATTCAAAGTGTCCAAGAACATTCCTGAGTGAATGGATTGGTTTTCGTATAAGGAGAAATTGAGTGCACGCGTTTGTTTCGGCTGTCGCCGTGTGTTTATGCGTGTGTAAATGCGATAGACAGGGAAATGTGTGCATATGTTTGTCCCATTGGTTTGTAAGTGAGAGGGTGTATGTATGCACTTATGTGTACAATCCGTTCCTTTAGCAGTGTGTATTTAGTAAGAGAGTGTATGTATCTATAGAACTTATGTATATGTGCGTTTGTTGAGTGGCGTGTGTGTGTGCTTCACCGGACGTTGTGTTTATAAGTTTATGAAATTATCTCGTTCGTTTGTCGAGGTCCTTCGCCAGGGGCCACAATTAGCCTTTAAAAACGTATTCACGTGCGTCGTTTAGGGTCGAAAAATACTGGTTCGGGCCCAAAGCAGGGGAGATTGTATTGTAACGTACTTACACGCATTCCTCTGGGAGGATAACAGATAAGAGGGAGAAAAACGCTGTATTAGGGTATTTATACTACGCACTGGAATTCTCTGATTGACTAAAAGAAACTGTTGATAAGAGATTGTGTCCAATAAAGAGTCGTTATGTAAATACAATATTGCTGCTTTTAACATCATTTATGTTACTTTTATTTAAACAAAACAAGGCATATTGACACTTTTTCATTAGTCCCGTTGCTCCTATAATTACTGGGATGATAGAGATTTTCCTAAGATTCCAGTTTCTTTTCATGTCGTACATTAGACCTTCTATTATATAAAGCAAAGTAATCTGTGTGTATGTGTGCGTGTGCTCAAAGTCCAAAACTTTAAACCAAAGACCCACAAACCTGGTATATTCTTGATCGGTGTTGCCCCGATGGAATAATATCTAAAATTTTAAAAGAATATTAATTCTTTCAGTCTAAACTAACCAAGGATGGTATTCCAGACATTTCATGGACTAACAGAATGGAAGTAACTTTAATTTTTATCAAGGAGCTACTTTCCTTATGACGACTAATTCCTCGAGTCTAAATAAACTTGTTTGTGTGTATGTGGTATGTGTGTGTACATGTTCTTGAGAGAGAGCTGGCTTGGTGGAGGACAAAGAGGGGGTGGAGAGAGGGAGGGGGAAGAGAGAAAGATAGATAGATGGATAGAGAGAAGTTGAGAGAAGTGTTAATAGAAATATGTTACACTTTTGCCCCGGGCAACACCGGGTAGCCCTGCTAGTTATCAATATAACAAAAAATATTACAACAAAACAGGAAACATGACATGCCTTAAAAGTACCGAGCAGCCAGTGGGTTCAGTGTTTGCATGCTAACCGATAGGTTGGTTGTTCAAGTAGTCCGACCTGGTTCCATTTTCTTTGTACCCCAAATATGCACTTCTGCATGGATCAATATTGAGTATTGATTTACTCCTCTCCAGGAGTTAGGCACAAGGCCAGTTTTTATCTTACTCCAACAAGTAAGATGTGACCCAAGGTCGGGTCGGGAAAGTGGGGTTTAAAAATTGCCTGCTAGTACAACCATTAATGATTTCCGAGGAAACACCCATAATATTTAATATCTAGAAAAAAAAGGTTTCAATATTTTATCAATTTTGACTCAAAGCTGCGCGAACAATGTATCTCGGACACTTTTTGTGCCACTACACTTTTGTGATTGTCTCATCAGTAGGAAACATAATTCTGAGTGGACTTTACACTCATCTGACCATAACCCCATAGATTTTTATATGTAGTGTTATCTGCAAAAACTGTTTATCAAAACAATCCCCAAGCTATTCGGGGCATGAAGAGGCTCACCACAGCTAAAACCAGGGCACTGACAAGAGAGGGGGGTGTCAGAGTTATTGACAATTATGTACGTTGTATCCAGATGAGCGTATTATTGAACGGCGATAAAACAAAGACTGTTGGACATTCATAACTGAAACTTGGTGGCAAGATCAGGCATAGACTTAAGTTTATTTGTACCAAATATGGTGGAATTATAGCCAGGATTGTAAATTATATAAACGATTTTATGGGTGGCATTTTTGGTGGGTCACTCTGTATGTTATAAAGATAATTGATAAAAGAAGAGAAACACAATGTTGCCGCAATCGGTAAGTGAGATCGGCTAATAACCGTGAGGTTTCTGGTTCAAGTCAACCCAGGGTCGGTTTTTGTGATATTTTATTAAAATAATTGGCTCTTTGGATGTAACTTGATCAAAAAGAAACCACAATCTATTATATTTACAGAAATAATTAAATAGCATATAAAGTAATTCAGAATAAGTGAATGTATGTGTGTGTGTGTACATAATATAGATCTGACCGATTTGGCCTCAGTTTGGTGATTCCGTAGACCGAACTGATCATACATAGATTTTTGAAACCCATGCAACCCCTTCTCTCTTTCTCGCACTCGATTAGGCATGTGTATTTTGGTGAACATTCTGAATTTATTATAATTGAGTGGATCCAGACGAATTTCACCATTCCAAAGATCATAAAGACTAAATCATTTTCTTTTGGGATCTATTTTCAGAGGATCACTTGATCGCTTCCATTCTGGGATCAAACTAAGACGATGATATATATATATATATATATATATATATGTGTGTGTGTGGATGTGTGGATGTAAGTATCCGAGGTCAAAGTTCGTGTCTATATTAGATCCAATGTTTGCCACATTAGGTGCTGCTTCGCATTGTCTCTTGTCTTTGAATCGATTTATCAGATTGATCTATCATTCGTCCAGTTCACCGTGCAAGCGCACAGTTTGTTTACATCGGCAGTAAAATATATATTTCCTTACGAACGACTAGTTTATTGGTTCTAAAGTAACAATGCTGTATCAGTACATCTACTTGTATATCTACATATATATATCTATCGAATAAGAACACGATCGTTGTGATGGATATGCATCTTTATAAATAGAGAGCAGGGAAGAGCAAGACAGACAAAGAGAAACGGAATACATAGATAGAAAAGAAACATTGACGTATACATACATTATATATATATATATATATATATATATATATATATATGAAGCAATCCAACAAAAGATATAAGCGTCAACTAATATCTTATAATTAGTGAAACATCCGGATAAAAAACTAAAGCTCAATATACTGGATAGAGCATTAATATTATAATATAAAATGACTTTGAAAACTCATGAGCTAAGGACTTAAGGATGTTTTGCATGAACTTTGAATTCTAATAAAATTTGATTGACACCTTATTTTATTACTTCATTTTATATTATAATATATATATATATATATATATATATATATATATAAACAAATATTAAATTATATTTACCAACAGACGCCGCTGTTTCGAGTTTATTACTCTCTTCAGTGTAGGGAAGTGATAATTTCAGATGGTTATAAGGCGCGAACCCAGTTCACAGAGCCACCTTTGAATCTGCATGCTTTCACTCTACTCGTACGGCCATTTAAAGTTACCCCGTACTATGGATAATTTAAGTTATATTAATGCCATTACATTAAAAGTAGTTGTTGATGGCCAGAAGTCTGAATTTCATAGTATCAATGCCAGAGTGTTTCAAAGATCTATTCTGAGGAAACCCTTTTCCTGATTTTCATTAATGATCTTCCAAATCATATTCTTAGATCATTATTTTACATCTACACAAATTACACAACTGTCTATGGCAGCATTTTGAAGAGCATCGGTGGTGCAATAAAAAGAAGGCTTGTCCCTTTTAACACTTCTAAAACTTAGCTTTTCTCCTTTCATCGCTAAGGCTCTGCTCCTTGTTTGGCTTCAGTCGAAATAAATGGCTATTTCATTGAGGAAGCCTTTGCTTTGATAAGCTCCTATGACTGACTTACTAAAATGGAAGATTTACAGCCAATCATTTACTAAGGTTGTTGGGAAAATGGTTGGATGATTTTACCGCTCTGAGAAAGTATCTGACCCCTAGTGCAATCCTCTATCTATAAAAGAGTCAGATACATCTTAAGATGATGTACTACTTCTGCCACATCTGGGGATGTATCACTCAGAGCACCCTTTGTTACCTGGACAGAGTACAAAATCGACTTCGAAATCTAGTGGAGGATGATCTTTTCTGTTCCAGTTAACTTTTTTCTCACTGAAAACAAATTGCTAGTCTTTCTCTAATTTTTCGTTATTTCTATGGAAGGTGTTCGACTAAGTTCCTCCTTGTAAAACATTCACAAGAAGAACTTGACTTCCAACCATAATTGCAAATAACGTTCCTTTCTTCCGCCGTATATCTAGCATTAAACCGAATTTCTATGAACAAAGTTTATTTCAAGAACTTCCCATCTATGTAACACATTACTACGAGACTGCTTTTCTGAAGACTGCAACATGGTTTTCTTCAAATTTTATTTCAACAAATACTTGCGATAAACCGTCCTCATAAAAATTCAAATTGTGTTCATTCCATTTATCGTTTTTAATTGTATCATAATATTCTTAATCAACAAATCACAATTTGTCAATCTCATTAACCTTTATCCTCAATAGAATTGTTGCCTTGATAAGTGGTGACTTCTTAGCACAAAGTCAGTCGACAGTAATAAAGGAAGTAAAGAATAAAAAGATTGGAATGGTCCATTATAAAAAACCCCGGAAAATCACTAGAAATACTGTACAAACCAACGATCTTCTCCAAGTAAATGGAAAATATTTCTCCTTTAAGCAATGATTAAATAGTTTTATATTGGTAGGAGCAAGTTCCGGCAGCAGATTATTAAGAAATATGGCTGGAATATTATTAGGACCAATTATCTTGCTGGTATCAAGGTGCTTGATAACTTTGGCAACATCCCGTACATATGGATATCACTTAGGGTATTTTCAATCATATGGAGAATATTCTAGAAGTAGATGGGCCTGATCGCAATGAGTTGAATTTGAAGCAAAGCTCTTTGAAAAAAGGTTTAGCTGAGTGGATTACCTTTGGTTTATTAATGGCGGTTTGAATAGAAGTCTTACATCTGTTAAGTACTCTGTTTGTTTCTCTAAAACTCTCTAGAACCAAACATCTGAATTTAAAATATTATGCATAACACTCTGTAGCCCATTCCCAGCGATCACTTGTAAATTTAAAGACGGTTTCAGTTTTTACATGCGAAAGTATTCATTAGTTTTGAGATTGTATTCATATTTGCCCTCTATCGTTCACACAATGATGGAGTTACTACCTTTGAGAGTATATCTGAGAAAATTGATCATATCCTGTCTGCTCATCCCTCTGTCAACATTCATGTCTGTGGAGGTTTCAATGTTCACAATGTTAAAAGACTAGTTCACTTAAACAAGACAGATGATGAAGGGAGGTCTTGTCACGATTTCTCCCTTACCTATGATTTAACACAGATTGTTGACAAACCCACTCGTGTACACAAGGCTAACAGTCAATTTGCAAGTCTTCTTGATCTTTTTCGGACAACTCGGCATGAACTGTACTAATCCATAGTTCTGTCTCTGCTGGGATTTTCCGATCACTTAGTTGTCTCAAGTAAGATCAAAACAAAGTGCAACAAGACCTCCGACATTCCTCTACATTGCACGATACTGGATGGCTTACTAGGACAGCTTCAGATCGTTCATGTCAGAAATACCTCTACACTCCATGTTTATTGCATATGACTTAACTGATTAGTTTACACATGGTATAGAGCTTCATACCCTCCAATAGATTCCAACAGAAATCAAACGGCCAGCCGTGCTACACCCCAGAATGTGATACAGCCATTCCACACATAAACCACTATTTCAATTGCTTTCAACGAAATAGATGTTCTGAGACTAAAGCCGCCTTTAGGATTGCCAGCAACCATTGCATTTCTTGTTTATGCTAGAAGCATTTATTTGAAACCTGATCGCCTTATTAGCAGTCAAGGACTGTGGCCGTTTAGCTATCAGTAACCGCTACATGTAAAGGAAATATATAAACGTTGATATGTTCATAATTATCGGCTACATCGAGTGTTCTATTTATTAAGACGAGCTATGTATTTATGTTAAGAAAATGTATATATATATATATATGGGAAAAGAAGGATGAAGGTAATCCGACGTAATGCGAAATGAAAAAGGAAAAACCAAAAAGGAAGTTTTTATGTGTTCATCAAGGTTTCATCTTTATTTGTAAGACTTCTTCAGGATGATAATATAAAGAAAAATGTCATGCAAGTACGTGGACATATAGGGTTGACTTGCATGACATTTTTCTTTATATTATAATCCTGAAGAAGTCTTACAAATAAAGACGAAACGTTGATGAACACATAAAAACTTCCTTTTTGGTTTTTCCTTTTTCATTTCCCATATGTATATATATATATATATATATATATATATATATATATATATATATATATATATATATGTGCATACATACCTATGTTTTTGTCTGTTTCTATCTCTATATATCTATATATTTATATACATATATGTTTAGGTGTCTATTTATCTAAGTGTGAGTGTATTTTCTCGTTCCTCAAACTTCATATCACCCGTGGGACTCATGCTTTTATTCCTCTTTTACGAACCCTAATCTCATTAAGAAGCAAACAGGTGTTATCTCTCCAGTAGCCTAAAGTGCACTGACACTGCACGAATGATCTCGATTACTGTTAATTAAACGAAATAGGATGAAAGCACATGCCGTAAGATATAAAAACAGTAATCCATTCCACACACTAAAGAAACAATGATGATTCTTTTAGAGATTAATTTATACTTTCTTAAAATAATTTAGTAATAACAACTGTTCGTTGCAACAAAATCCGACATTTGACAAAAAGTAAATAAAATACCAGATTGTGGTGGGGAGCGTGGTGAAGCCCTGGATTGACGAGATCGCGACTGGACACCCCTACGTCTTCCAGCAGGACCCCGGAATTCTGTGTGTTAACTTCTGCACTGACCATGAGATTATGTATGATATGAGCAATGTTTAATAGTTGAATCCCATTTATCATAGTAGAAAAGGAAAGTTTGAAGGTAGACAGAGGGGGCCATTTAAATGTCTTTAAAGATATAATGATATCACATCATGATAACAACAGTGTCCTCAAATGAAGTTGGCATGCCCTTAGGTGAATCATTCGTAGGCTGGCGGTAAAAATAGTTAAACATCAGACACCCTTATAAGTAGTGTCAAAAAGAGGGAATAAATATAAAGTTTTAAATTATTGAAGCTAAAACATCGAGATGGTTAAAGGAAGACAAATCATTCACCGAAACAAACACATTACCTGCAAATTAACCGCGTATCATTCAATTAGGGCAAATAAGTATATTAACAATCTAAGTAGTCAGAGAGCTAATTAATTAGAGAGGATATGTTTACACACAAAGATTGATAACCTGTACCATTAGTTTATAGAAGAGTAGAAAGTGAACATTGGGTTTACTTTCGGCAGCTTCATAACTCTCGCTTCTCTTATTTTGTCTTTTAAGCGTCACATTTCATGAGGGATGTTTCTGATAAAGAGGGAAGAATTGCTGTTTTCCTAGTCGGAATCTATCCATCTAACACTTATCGTTGGCTAGTTTTTAACCTTGAAGTAGTATTTTTTTAGCTCCTTACATAAAGTGGCTTCAAGCCTTTTCTGGAGTGATTTCCATTTACAAGAAATAGAATGATAAATGCAATACCACTTAAGTCTTTCAATTTGACTTTTCTAATCTTATCTCTCTGTCTGTCTGTCTGTCTCTCTGTCTGTCTCTCGCTCTCTCTCTCTCTCTATCTCTCTCTCTCTCTATATATATATATATATGAAGAGTTTGAACGCAAAACACAATAAATCCAATTCGTTTAAATTGAAACCTTAAACAATAAAAACACGAATATATAAAATCTAGACTTTAAATGAAAGCTGATTTTTATTTAAATAAAACAGTATTTCAAAATTATATTATGTAACAAATGGTGTTGGGGTGTCGTCGACTGTTGAAATGAAACACTTTTGTAGGGACAGTTTCATGATTTTGAAAATGGCGTTTATCGCGTTTTTCATTCGAAATCTTATATATATATATATATATATATATATATACACCGTTTTCTGTCATTGTTGACGCCATTCCCTATCGGGACGTGACTACAATCATTTCAGCTTGCCGATGATTCCACTGGGCACAGAGATTTACTAAAGATGTCTAAATCTGCCCTTTTGGATGAAACCGCGGTACATTGCTGAAATATGTAATATACAGTATCTAAATAAATTATATATATATATATATATATATATATATATATATATATATATATATATATATATATATATATATATATTTGACGTGTGTTTCAAATGTGTGCATCATTTAAGATGATCTAACGATATTCATATCTTTATATCCTTAGTAATTTCTGGTCTCGAACATTTTTAAATCCATCAACTAGTCTTTCCTTCCCCTTTCTCTCCTGTTCTGCTCGTCATCTCTGTCAGAATTCATCACTCTCATCTTTTCATGCCCTCAAGTTGTTTCAGTTTGAAGGTGTTAATTTCCGCCTATAACCGCTTTGCGGCAAACAAATCAAATGGCACACGAACATTCTATTAATGTCGTTAAATCAATTGTCTACGATTTTCTTCGTCTTGGGTTTTCAGTTGTTTTGTTTTTTTCCCCTTTAGTATTCGTTTATAAAAATGGAGCCAATATCTTTGACAGATTGCTCCTCGGGATAATATTTTTAAATCTTTCATTGTTATAGATTTGTGAAGAATAAGAAAATCTCGTCATTGTAATATTTTCATTTGTTCCATATCGTTTTGTGTCTTTGCAGTTTTTTTGCTAATGAGTCACCACTTATCAAGGCCAAAAGCCACTCGACGATAAAGGTTAAGGAGATGGTGGATTTTGATTTAAATGATGCAGACTATTATGCAAGGATTAAAAATGATGAATGGAATGAACAATGTTTGTTTACTTATGGGGATGATTTATGATAGGTATGTGTTTATAATGATGTCACTTCCGGAATGTGTTTATACGGCATAATCAAGTTGACACACTGGTTCTTGTTAGATCACCGAAATTAAGCAACATTGAGCCTGACCAGTACCAGATGGGTGACTATTTGGGAATACCAGGCACTGTATGTGCGATGGAAAGCAACACCACCCTACAAAAATACGGCGCTTAAGATGCTTTTAAAAAGTACTGGTATAACCTGTTAATACATGTCTTAACAACGAAATCTCAGCTCCATGAGTGGATGTTCTGTTCTTAATGATGTGGGGAAGCTCCCCCGCGAGCATGCAATTCGTTTTTGTTATTATTTTTACCTTGGATTTAAAAGCAGTCATGTTGTAGTCTGCAGGGAAGCGGCCGTTAGAATATGTCACCTATTTCGTTAGAATATGTCACCTATTTCGTTAGAATATGTCACCTATTTTCCCCAAATTTTGATTAAAATTGACTTTTAGTCTTAAATTGTATTTTATCTCCTAAAGTAAAATTGTAGTTTGATTTTTACAGGAAGGAACAATGGATTGCAGGGCACAATGGACAATCAAGGATCTCAGTTTAATTTCTATTAACATGTTTGTCTAGTTTGTCCAAGGATGTTATTATGGATTGCATTAGCCCGTATGTATTATTTTTAGTTTTTTTATATTTATCTTCCTCCCACGGCGGGAAGATTAGACACAATGCCAGGGAAAGTGGGATTTGAAAAGCCAGCGGCTCAGAGAAAGAGCACTGTGGCCGAACAAAAATTGCCTGGGCAGCCCGTCGACGTTACTCGGTAAAGGGCGCCTCAGGTAAACTAAACCCCTCATCCCTGATGTAGTTATACTCAGAAAAAACATTGACTCATACTTTCTGTGGCAGAGCTTGGGAGAAGACTGAAGAGAATCAACTGTTTTATGTTTTAATTTTTTATCGAATTTTGCATCTTACAATATTGATAGCCTTGTTCTGAATATCCTAACAACTTCTTTTCAGACATCTACAATAACATGTATTTATGCAATGTCTTCATTAGTTTCCTTCTGAGGAAACTGAGTTCTTCTATAATCAGCAAATAGTATGTCAATATTGGAAGTTGGGCACAAATGGTCAGTTTCAAATCTGAGTTGTTGCGGCCTTTTCAGCTTAACTGAGAAGTGTCTGTTAACTGTATGAACTAACGGCGGCCTCGAATATCAAACATCAAATAAATATCCATTGTCCACAATTGTGTTGGTTAAGAGAGTACTCTGCGTTGGTTAGTTTTGCTGTTTATTACAGGTGTGTCTGAGGTCGTAGACTTCTAATGGCGAGTATGTTGTTCAATAATTCTATCATAATTTTTTTTTAATGGAAATCGCTCCAGACAAGGCATGAGGCCACTTGATGTAAGGAGGTAAAAAAACAAGGTCAAAACCCAGCCAACGATAAGGATAGATTTTGATTCAGAAAACAGCAATTAAATTTAAGATACACTCTTTAGATCGACAAGGAAAAGAAAAAGAATTGGTTGCTTTGAGTTTAAACGTTTGCGGAGATTTTAATGAATTAAAAACACGAAAATTGCTCACAAACACTTGGTAGTATTTCTCTAATTATTATTTTATTATTTTCCGCTTTCGTTTTCATCTTTCATACTATAGTTAGACATTTTGTGAATAATTTTCAACTTCTCCTGTCTGTTACCATTTTGCTTATGCCACTGGCTATGATCAGGTCGTTATCAACTGATTTTCTGAATATTAGTAAATCCATTTATTATTATAGTTGGCCAAATAACAACTTAAACATTTAAAAGTAGAAAATTAAAGTTTATGATCTATTTATTATGGCAACTGTGACTCAGTAGATAAATATACAGCTACATAATAATAATAGATAATAGCAATAGATAAATAAAAGATATGTTTGTAGCACAAAATATACAGCAACATAATAATAATAGATAATAGCAATAGATAAATAAAAGATATGTTTGTAGCACAAAATATACAGCAACATAATGATAATAGATAATAACAATAGATAAATAAAAGATGTTTGTAGCACAAAAGATACAGCAACATAATAATAATAGATAATAGCAATAGATAAATAAAAGATATGTTTGTAGCACAAAATATACAGCAACATAATAATAATAGATAATAGCAATAGATAAATAAAAGATATGTTTGTAGCACAAAATATACAGCAACATAATAATAATAGATAATAGCAATAGATAAATAAAAGATATGGTTGTAGCACAAAATATACAGCAACATAATGATAATAGATAATAACAATAGATAAATAAAAGATGTTTGTAGCACAAAAGATACAGCAACATAATAATAATAGATAATAGCAATAGATAAATAAAAGATATGTTTGTAGCACAAAATATACAGCAACATAATAATAATAGATAATAGCAATAGATAAATAAAAGATATGTTTGTAGCACAAAATATACAGCAACATAATAATAATAGATAATAGCAATAGATAAATAAAAGATATGTTTGTAGCACAAAATATACAGCAACATAATGATAATAGATAATAACAATAGATAAATAAAAGATGTTTGTAGCACAAAAGATACAGCAACATAATAATAATAGATAATAGCAATAGATACAGAAAAGATATGTTTGTAGCACAAAATATACAGCAACATAATAATAATAGATAATAGCAATAGATACAGAAAAGATATGTTTGTAGCACAAAATATACAGCAACATAATAATAATAGATAATAGCAATAGATACAGAAAAGATATGTTTGTAGCACAAAATATACAGCAACATAATAATAATAGATAATAGCAATAGATACAGAAAAGATATGTTTGTAGCACAAAAGATACAGCAACATAATAATAATAGATAATAGCAATAGATAAATAAAAGATATGTTTGTAGCACAAAATATACAGCAACATAATAATAATAGATAATAGCAATAGATACAGAAAAGATATGTTTGTAGCACAAAATATACAGCAACATAATAATAATAGATAATAGCAATAGATACAGAAAAGATATGTTTGTAGCACAAAAGATACAGCAACATAATAATAATAGATAATAGCAATAGATAAATAAAAGATATGTTTGTAGCACAAAATATACAGCAACATAATAATAATAGATAATAGCAATAGATAAATAAAAGATATGTTTGTAGCACAAAATATACAGCAACATAATAATAATAGGTAATAGCAATAGATAAATAAAAGATATGTTTGTAGCACAAAATATACAGCAACATAATAATAATAGGTAATAGCAATAGATAAATAAAAGATATGGTTGTAGCACAAAATATACAGCAACATAATAATAATAGATAATAGCAATAGATACAGAAAAGATATGTTTGTAGCACAAAATATACAGCAACATAATAATAATAGATAATAGCAATAGATAAATAAAATATATGTTTGTAGCACAAAATATACAGCAACATAATGATAATAGATAATAACAATAGATAAATAAAAGATGTTTGTAGCACAAAATATACAGCAACATAATAATAATAGATAATAGCAATAGATAAATAAAAGATATGTTTGTAGCACAAAAGATACAGCAACATAATAATAATAGATAATAGCAATAGATAAATAAAAGATATGTTTGTAGCACAAAAGATACAGCAACATAATAATAATAGATAATAGCAATAGATAAATAAAAAATATGTTTGTAGCACAAAATATACAGAAACATAATAATAATAATAATAATAATAATAATAATAATAATAATAATAGGTAATAGTAATAGATAAATAAAAGATATGTTTGTAGCACAAAATATAGAGCAACATAATAATAATAATAGATAATAGCAATAGATAAATAAAATATATGTTTGTAGCACAAAATATACAGCAAGATATATAGCAATAGATAAATAAAAGATATGTTTTTAGCACAAATAACTCAATAACTGGTATCGTGCAAATATAGATTATTATAGTCACTTTTCAGTTCCTTTCAAGTTTGGTTAGGATGCAAAAATATGGTTTTTGGATTTCTATTATACAGTTTTGATCATTTTTTTCTTGGGGAGTTTCTGAAATGTATAAATTTGATTGTTCCCTATGCTTTCGTCGAATATGACAATCATTATTTGACAGCGTTATTAACACATTATGGACGAGTTTACTTTTGTTAAAAGTTGTTTCATGGAGGGGAGTCTAAAATGTTCAAAGCTTATTTTATGTATATAACATCATTTGTAAAAAGATTTTGTAGCTGCAAAAAAATAAACAAAATAGCTGCAAGCGATTAACACATTTGATTTTCAAGACTTAAACAATAAATTAAGATTTTATTTCAAGGCAAAACAGTAAATTTAATTCTTATCTTCGCTCAAAACATAAATGAATTTCGGCATGACGCTAGGATCAAAGTGTGGTATCTGTTCTGATATGACATTTCATCTTTTTGGTCATTGAAGGAGAAATTCTCATAGACAGAAGCAATTTTTATTTTGTCCCAATCTAGAGTGCTCTATTTTGCCAGCTAAATTCTCCACACTCTGCCCTCGTGGGGAGCCAAGTAAATAGAAACCTCCAAATACAAAAAAAAACACACTACAAAGACTAAGTTATCCTATTGTACATGTGAAACACCGAAATGAAAACTATGCTGGAAAAATATAGACACCATCTTAACAAACTCGTCGAGAATAAGGTCAAGGGCACACAACTCAAGTTCGCAATTCTCCAGTTAAATACAGGGAACGTTTTAAATTTGTCATTTTATATCAATCTAGCTGTTCTGATCAATCGATAAATCTATCTATTTATGCTGATCTATTGATCTAACAAAAGGCAGAATATGTTTGTCGATCCTGCATTCCTTTATAAAACGATTCCATAAAATGGGATAGTTCTTGTATTTTATTTAAATAAAAGATAAAATTTCACTTATTATACATCCATCAAGAACCCATGGCCGATTCGTCTGCTGACAAACCACTTGGACATCGATGTTAATTTATAAAAAAGCGGTTTATTTCAAAGAGAAAAACAGTCATAGAAAAGAATCAGAGAAACGGGCCACTTGCGTACGTGTGAGAGAGAGAGTGAGAGAGAGAGAGAGCGAGAGAGAAAGACGGACAGATAGATAGACAGATATCTTGTCTTGCTACAGCTAGTCATATTGTGTGCGACCGCCCCCCCCTCCACCACCACAGTGGGGGCGCCGTCCTGGACACGTCTTCTCTGTTTGGATTGACACCAGAAAAGAGATAGAAAATCTCCATCCGGAAGTCACGTGGTTTCATCGACTTCTATATTCTGGGGTCACCTCTGACCCTTAAGTGTCACTTAATCTCCTCCTTCCAAACATAACCCTCATTATGTAATAACTGCAGTGGATATGCTTTTACAAAGCACTTGACTTACACACCTAATCATATTTTGTATCTGTCATAATATACCTAAAAATTGACATTGATCAGTCATCATCGGCCAGTGTGTGGTCGACGCAGATCGCAACAAACGGTATAGAACTCTTCGTTGTACTTGCAGATTGGATGTAGGCCATCAATTTTAAAGCCATTAGTATCAGTATTTACATAGAGCAGCTGGTATTCCTAAATAATTACCCATTTAAATACTGGCCAGGCTCAATGGCGCTTAACGTCGGTGATCTTATGCGAAGTAGTATCTCAATGTGATTATAGACACATTTTAATAATACCACTGCGTGTTTTAATTTCTACTTTACAAATTATTTTAATTCACTCAAACAATTTTAGAAAACTAGATGGCAGACTTGCCCAAGTCCACTTCAAGTACTGAAAAAGCTCAATCTAACTATTTAGGTATTTTTTCAAACTCTCCAATTAATCTCATACTAATTCAAAGGCATAGAGGACAGATGATTGAAACGATAATAACCTCATTAAAATGTCGTGTTCGTTTTTTTTTTACTTTAAATGTTTGTGTTGGGTTGTCTTGTTCAATATTTAATTTTGTCCAATTATGCATCAATCGGATAGCTTAGCGTTTTTTGCCTTAACTTCAATCAAATAACCAGCACTTTCTCTCTCACTCCAAACTTTTAGTGTTCAGTTCTGTTTTCTTTTCCGTAAAGTATTTCTGCTTATTCATCTTTCGTAGCAATGATTTGGATAGGTACCCTATACGCCAATGATCTGAATGTACATGCTAAACTCCAATGATCTAGATATGCACCATAATCCTAGATATGAACCTTAATTTCAATGATCTTGATATGACCCCCTAATTACTAATGATCTGGATGTGCACGCTAATTCGCAATGATCTGCATATGAAACCTAATCCCAAACGATCTGGATATGAACCCTGATCCTCTAATAATCTAGATATGCATGCTAATCCCCAATTATTTCGAAATGAACGCTAATCTCCGATAATCTAGATATGCCCCCTAATTCCTAATGATCTCGATATGCACACTAATCCTCAATGATATGGATATGCACACTAATCTCCAAGGATTTGTATATGCATAGTAATACCCAATGATCTGGATAAGACCCCGAATGATCAAGATATGCCCACTAATCCTCAATGATCTAGATATGCACTCTAATCTCCAATTATCAGGATATGCACGCTAATATCCAATAATCCTGATATGCACCTAAATCTTCAATGATCTGGATATGCCCACACATCGTTAATAATCTTGATATGGACGCTAATACCCAATGATCTGGATATGCACCCTAATCTACAATCATCTAGATATGTACCCTAATCCCCAATTATCTTGATATGCACGCTAACCCCCAATTAGGAAGATATACCCATTAATCCTCAATGATCTGGTATGTACTTTAATTTCCAACGAAAAACATATGTACGCGTAACCCCTAATGAGCCGGATATACCCGCTAATCCTCAATGTTCTAGATATGCACACTAATGCCTAATTATATGGGTATATACCCCAATCTCCAATTATCTGGATGTGCACACTAATCCTCAATGATCCGGATATGTCCACTAATCACCAATGATATGGATGTGCATGTTAATTCTCAATAATTTGGATATGCTCCCTAATCTCTAATGATCTGGGTATGCATCCTAATCCCCTATGATCTGGATATGTACCCCAATTTCTGATTATCTGGATATCACCACTAATCCCAATTTTTTTACCTGTGGTGTGTATAACTACTAGTTTATATATATATATATATATATATATATATATATATATATATATATATATATATATATATATATATATATATATTATGTTTGTATCCAGTCAGCATTTTCTCATTTATGCAAACATTGTTAAAATATACAGAATTCGTCTGTTTAATTATACCTTTTTTATTTTTTTATTTTTCTGATGGTCTTTTTTGTATTAAAATCAAAGAAATTAATAAATGTTCCATAGGTTTCACAGGTTTCACGAACGTTTTCGATTCTTCGTCAAAAGCAAATGAACAAAAAAGCTGAAGAAAGAAGAGAATTTTTAAAAGACGGCAGAGAAACGAGAATGGAACGTTTTTCGCATTGTTCCAGGAAGTCGTTGACGATTTAAATTCAGCATATATATATATATATATATATATATATATATATATATATAATATTGAAAAAAACTATAAACATTAAATCCGCCTCCACTAATCAAGTTGTGTGTCTGCACTAAAATATTTTATTAAGAGCTATCTTCTTCAACAATAACTCGGGTTTTGTCAAGATAGAATTTTCATAGTGATATTACAATAAAACTATAAAAAAAACTCGTTTAGACTAAAATTAAAGGTGATTGACAAACCTGTCATGATAGGAAAATATTAAATAAAAAATAAACACTTTCCTTTTCCCCATAAATCTGAATTTGTTTACACAATAACAAGTCTGTATAACATAAAACGTTTTGTTTGTCCTGATAAAAAAATTCTACTTTAATTTTGAACGTATATAAAATTGAACTTTTATGTCCACGTTTCGACACCATTTCTTTTGAACAATTTGTTAGCAATAAAATATTATCAACTAGAAATTCCGTTAAAACTTTTTGTGTAAAAAGAATGTTCAAAGTTTATATTTTGTGCCAAAAATTTATTTGTGTATAATAAAATTCTAAATCAGTTCAAATATGTTTGGGGCTAGAAAATTTTTTTTTTTAATATTTGTTTTTTTTATTAACTTAAAGTTACATTTTAAACACTTTAAAAATAATTTTATTTCAGGACAAGAAATACAATTTAAATACAGCGAAATGATCAAGAAAATAATTTTATTTATATATTTATTTTCAAATATTTTTTAACTTTTATAATACTTACAAAATTCATTATTTATTTATTTATTTATTTATTTATGGTTTTCATTTTTTAAATTATTTAGGGTTTGTTCTTAATTGGTTTCTTTATGTAATTGCTGTTTTTGCAGAAAAAAACAATGATTAAAACATTAGATTAAATATATATATTTATAAATGAAATTTAAATTTTCAACACATTGTGGATTTTGACCCTTCGTGTAAATGTGGTATCGTGGTGACTAATGATTCTAGCAAAGAGTAACATAGAAAGAGGATGACCAACGACATTTCACTTCACATACTTTTGATGGCCTTGTGCCTAATTTGTTTAAAATTAAAATTGTATTTTTATATTTTTTGTAATAAAATAATTATAAGTGTAATATCTGTTCTGATACTACACTTCGTATTTTCTGTCCTCGGTCAGTAAAGGTGAGTGTGAAATTCTTCTAGGCTGAGGCAATTTCAATTTTTGTTCCAATTCAGAGTGCCCCTTTTTCGGAGCTTGATTTTACTCACATTAAAATCCGAACTTCTGTCTAACTGTGTCCTGTCCTGTCCTCGTGGGGAGGCAAGTAAATAGAAATAGTAAATAAAAGTTCATGAAACAACGTGATGTTTATTTATTTTAACGCAGCAATAACACAACTTAATTATCTATTTTGAATAATTGTTTTTTAAACATTTATATTGAATAAAGTTCACTTTCAGTTTAAATAGAATCGTGTTCCTTTCCTTTCTTTATTTCAATGCAATTTTAAAAGTTTTCTAATGCTTTTTAAAAGGCTCTCATTTATTACTGACAGTTTGACAGATCTCACTTGCTACCTACGAGCATGTCGTCACTTTTCAGTGCACAGGCCTTAGTTTACGACGACCACACCCCAACCCTGAAAAAAATTAATTAGTGTAAGCTGATTTAATATTTATTATTATTTTTTATAAAGCTCTACTTTGTATAAAGGACTTTTGAAAAATTATTAGTTTACGGTCATTCTATTAACATATTTGAACTTGATTAATAAATTAAATATATTTCAAAATTCATTATTATATCGTTTTATAATAATTTAATTTGAAGTCATCGTTTAATTGTTTAAAAAAATTGTATAGTAAAGAAATAATTCTCGATATTTATATCTTGTTCCAAGATTCTGAAGAAAAGAATTTGTTTTTATAATAAAGTACCTGGAATAACTTGAACAGTACGACATGTGAGTTGGAGAACTACGACTGAAGTGTGGAAGTAGTGGCTAGAAGGAGAGATCGTAGCTGACGTTCTGACTGTGTCTGCAGAATATAATTCGTTGAGAAGCCGCAAAAAAGTGTGGTGAGATCAAGGCAAGGCAATGCGGATAATGGCAAGAGAGATAGGCGTCGAAGTGGCGACTATGAAATAAAAGCTGAACGAAGATCTTTGCTACTCGCCACACAAGAGTTGCAAGGGCCAATTACTCACAGCCAAGGCCTCAAAAACCGCTTTACGAAAGTAAAAGAAAAAAACTGCTCAACACGATCAATCACTCAGTCGAGTCAGGGATTGTTTAGCTCTTTTCATGACTAGTTGCACAAAGTGCTAAACAACAGGTTGATAGCCAACAGTCTGCGTGAAGTTCTACGCATCATAGAGACAAAATCTCCTTCAAACTGATTGTCGTTGGGTTGGTGTGTTTTAAGGAAAAACTATTGACTATTATGCGTTGGGCGCAATTTAAAAAGACACCGATCGTACCGCCTGCAACACCAAGGACGAGCTTATTGCGATGATTGAATTGAATAAAGGGTACCATGAAGGGCATTGTGCTTCATGTTCATGTCAGTCGTGGACGTCGTGGTGGAGGCTCAGGGCGGCTTCGCCGAGTGAGCTGTATTGGACAAAAGATCCTCTAAGGATACATCAATTATTGGTCAAGATATCATTTTTTCTTTACTTTCCATGACGTGTAAAATTTGTCTTGAAACGCTCTGTAAATTAAAGCTCTATTACTTAAAAATAATTCCTAATTAATTCTTTATATCTATCTATCTATCTATCTATCTATCTATCTATCTATCTATCTATTTAATCCTTTTACGAAAGTAAGAGTTACATTCTCAGCAGCAATGAGTTCAATGTGTATTGTTCCCAGAAGAAAGAAGATTATCTGGTTCATGGTCAAATTTAAAGCGTTGCCATTTTATTGCCCGCAAAGGGTCAATAAGACCTAAAAGAAACCAAAGTAATACTATATCTATCTATCTATCTATCTATCTATCTATCTATCTATCTATCTATCTATCTATCTATCTATAATTATTTCTATCTATCTATCTATTTATAATTATTTCTATCTATCTATCTATCTATCTATCTATCTATCTATAATTATTTCAATCGATACTTATATCTATCTATCTATCTATCTATCTATCTATCTATCTATCTATCTATCTATCTATAATTATTTCTATCTATCTATCTATCTATCTATAATTATTTCTATCTATCTATCTATCTATAATTATTTCTATCTATCTATCTATCTATCTATCTATCTATCTATCTATCTATCTATCTATCTATCTATCTATCTATAATTATTTCTATCGATCCTTATATCTATCTATCTATCTATCTATCTATGTATCTATCTATCTATCTATCTATCTATCTATCTATCTATCTATCTATCTATCTATCTATAATTATTTCTATCGATCCTTATATCTATCTATCTAACTATCTATCTATCTATCTATCTATCTATCGATCGATCGATCTTTATATCTATCTATCTCTCTCTCTCTATCTATCTATCTATCTATCTCAAGTTTTTCAGATTAATCAACCCTACAGGTTGATATTGTAAAATGTGTCACTATGTTCATAGATATCTATTATTTTTCTCTCTCTCAACGTTTGTTTCTCTAAGTCTTTCTCCTATAAATGTGAACTAGAAGATTATCAGTCCCAGTCCTAGTCAAATTAATTAATGGTTTCGTTCGGATATAATTTCTCTTACTGAAACGAACAGTTTCGTTTAGCTCAGTTGATAGAGCACTAGACGCGAACAACTGGATCTCGATTTAGGATTTTGCTAAGTCTAGCTAAAATGATGAGTTGTACAGACGACGAAACATATGTCTTTGGATATATATATATATATATATTTATATATATATATATATATATATATATATATATATATATATATATATATATATATATATATATATATATATATATATATATATATAAATATGTATATATAAATAAACAATAGAAATTTAGATTCCCATAGCCATGTATTTATCAATTTTTTAAAAGATCCGGTTCTTGACGGACCGTTTCGTCATCACTTAGACAACCAACATACAGACAACCAATATATTGGATTTTCTATGAGTGGGACTCATCAAAAGTAAAGACTAATATATATATATATATATATATATATATATATATATATATATATATATATATATACATATATATATATATATATATATATATATATATATATATATAAATCAAACAACAAAGATAAATGTTACATTTCTCGATATAACAGATAAAGCAATAATATTAAAATTGAATGATGAAAATTAAAATTGGATAAAATACAATATTTATTAATTCATACAGTATCCAAAGAAGGAATATTAAAAAAAAGTATTGCCCTTAATCCATAGCTTTTGAAAAATAAGCTTTTTCATCAGAGGAAAAACTCAGCAAAAATTGTATTACTAGTCAGCACAAATTTTAAAATATAAAAAGTTGTGAACCAAAAACATCTTCAATGAAATTTGGGTAGAAAATATAAAGTGTCCATGTAAATACCAAAGAGATCAGATAAAAGAAGCAGATATAAGGTGAACATTGAGTCGTAATCCATAGTCCAGATAGTAACATTTAATATTGAAAGTATGAAAGGATCAGAATGAACTCCAAAATAAAAATCAGTTGATAATAAAATTATTCGACAACAATATATATATATATATATATATATATATATATATATATATATATATATATATATATATATATATATATATATATATATATATATATATATATATATATATATCTTTCTAGAGAATTCGTACGAAATCAAGATATAAATAAATCCCCAAAATATGAGAAGACGTCTAAACCGAAAAGAAAGAAAAAAATAGAAAGAAATAGAGAGAAATCTTTAAAAAAATTGCGAAGAGTTTTTTGGGAATTATCATACTCCATAATTCATAATTATAAGTTAAATAGTTTAGAATTTTGCCAAGAACATAGATATAATTAAGCCTCACACGCGCGCACCGATCCTTTAAAAAATGTATTACTTAATATAAATATTTTTTTGTATCTAATACGCATGATCACATACATACATATACATATACATATACATTTATATACATAGATATACATAGACAAATTCACCTAATATACCTATATATATATATATATAGGGTGAGCCAAAAGTAGGTAGACAGTAAAAACATTTTTTGTCGAAGCGTAATAGGCAGACTTCAAAGCTGTGAAAATCAAGAAGGAAAATGTTTTTTACTGTCCACCTACTTTTGGCTCACCCTGTATATACAAAGACAAGTTCTCAAGCACATACATGTACATATACAAAGTTAAGAAAAAATTAATATACACATAAAAACTGAAATATACATTAATTTCCGCAGCCTCGTAACTCTATCCTCCGTTATTTTGTCCCTTTGTCCTCACATTTCATGGGCGATGTTTCTGATAAAAGGGGAAAGAATTCGTGTTTTCGGGGTCGGAATTTATCCACCTAACCCTTATCGTTGGCTAGTTTTTTACCTTGAAGTAGAACTTATTTGTTTTACCTCCTTACATTAACCCATGTTAAAATGTCATCATAAAACCGAATTTTGTTCACGAACTGCCACAGATCATCTCCATTCACGATATCAAAAAGTATTAATCAAGTTAACAAATACCTTATCATGGTGTATTTTCTGTTCAAACCTAATTTTCCTGCAGTTGTCTGATAGAAAATATCATATATGCAATTCTTTTAACATTTCCAAAACTACACTGTGATTCCGGGAAGGCCTAATCAACAATGTAAATTAAGCGTGACAGTTAAAATGCTACACGAAATTACAGAATGCAAAGAAAATCCACGGCACTTCCTACAGTCATCCCTTATAGCTGATTGGAATGATTCTTCTCGGTATCTTCATTTGAAAATCTGTTCCGATGGATACTGCACCCTATAGACTGGTATTGTCTTGGCCTTCGGGGCTTGAGTTACGCCGGTCTATGGGATTGTCCTGGTCAGTTCTGGGGGGTCCACCCTCCCAGGCTTTGCCTCCCCTCTTTGGGGAGGAGTAAGTTAATTGCTTACTGCTTGAGGCGCCCCTACCGGGGAATGCCGACGGGGCTGCCCAGGCAATTTTTGATGGTCAGAGTGCTTACCTCTCGGGCGCTGGCTTTTCAACCCCCACTTTCCGACCCGAGCTTGGGTCACATCTTACTTGTGGGAGTAGGATAAAAACTGGCCTTGTGCCTAACTCCTGGAGAGGAGTAAATTACTCTTCATTTGAAAAGCCTTAAACTTTTTTACTAATGTTTTGGACGGTGTTTGACATGAAAATGATTTGGATGTATATTGTAAATATTCTCAGTTTCATCTGTTTACGAGCAGGATTGCTATGGAAGACTAATGCGTAGATTGCTATGGAAGACTAAGGCGTAGATTGCTATGGAAGACTAATGCGTAGATTGCTATGGAAGACTAAGGCGTAGATTGCTATGGAAGACTAATGCGTAGATGGCTATGGAAGACTAATGCGTAGATTGCTATGGAAGACTAATGCGTAGATTGCTATGGAAGACTAATGCGTAGATTGCTATGGAAGACTAAGGCGTAGATTGCTATGGAAGACTAATGCGTAGATTGCTATGGAAGACTAAGGCGTAGATTGCTATGGAAGACTAATGCGTAGATTGCTATGGAAGACTAAGGCGTAGATTGCCATGGAAGACTAATGCGTAGATTGCTATGGAAGACTAAGGCGTAGATTGCTATGGAAGACTAATGCGTAGATTGCTATGGAAGACTAAGGCGTAGATTGCCATGGAAGACTAATGCGTAGATTGCTATGGAAGACTAAGGCGTAGATTGCTATGGAAGACTAATGCGTAGATTGCTATGGAAGACTAATGCGTAGATTGTGTATGAAGACGACTCTCATATTTTGGATCTTCATAGAAGCTATGGTCGCAAGAATGCCATTCCTGGTTGATTTTGATACTTTATGACGGCCAACTGTGAAGAAAATGGACTTAATTAATTTGCCAGGTCTTCTCCGAAGCTGATGACCAATATTAATCAACTCGCTATCAGTAACTGTCTTAGATATACCAGCATCTGTTCCTTTCTTTTTTAAAGTTGAGTCTTTCAAGAATGTTTTTAAAATGCCGACATAACGACCTATTTGGGGGCAATAATATCAGAAGAGGCACTTTTAGTAGATAAATTATTATGATCGTCGATTATGGGTTTCCACACTCTCTTCGAAGTTAATACAGGGAATTAAAATTCATGTATTGCGATTAAAACAAAATATCGTAGTGAAAGGAAGACTAGTAACAAGTTTGGGGAGAAAAATGGGTGGGAGCGGGTCACATGTCGATTACATTAAACCCTAAGAGCCATTTCCTTTGCTTGCATAGGGAGGGTTTTAATAACATATTAGAAATACTGTTTTTTAAATTAAGTTTTTAAAATCTTTCCTATGTAAGCAAAAGGAGTAGTTTCTAGGGCTTAATGTGATCTACTTGTACCTCCCCCAATACATTTGTTCTCTCCAAACTTGTCACTGGTCTTCATTTCACGACGATATTTTGTTTTAATCGCTGTACATGAACTTTAATTCCACGTAGTTACCCTGATAAGTGTGAACGAAAGCCGGTTTAGTGAATTAACGTCAATTCATGTATTCATAAATTTTCTCTTGTTTTTACTAATTTTCAATCCCCCCCATCCCATGTAAAAAATGTCTATATTCCATTGCCGTAATAACATTTTGTACCACGAAAAATAATTTAAATATATATATATATATATATATATATATATATATATATATATATATATATATATATATATATATAATCTGTTTAATTATCCACTGAGCTCGAGTTAGAGTAGTTGGATCCCGAAAAAGTGAGTTTGAAAAGTCAGTTAAACATAAAACAATACAAAATCAGTCTTTCTGCTGCTATGTTTCACCCCCTTTTTCTCTTTATCTCTCCTTTTTCTCCTTCTCTTTTTCTTTCTCCTGCTACGAGTCAAATATCATTCATACTTATGGTGATCTTCCCTTTTCGTTATAATGGACTATTCCAATCTTTAACTATTTCATTTCTTTATTACATAACACTGCTAATAACCAGAGAGATAGAGAAAGAGAAAGAGAGACGGAAGCGAGAGTGATATACAACATATACAATAAGAGCGGAAAGGTCAAAGACCACAGTAAGTAACGGTGAGAGTAATATATTAAAAAAATCTTAAGATGTGCTATTTGGTGAGTTAATTTCACATTTTGGCTAATTAAAACAGTTGAAATGGCATTTTCTTTTCAGACAGAACTCAATTCTCAGGTTAAGGAATATTTTAACATGTATTTTGTGTGATTAAAATATATAAAGGAACAAGCCTTAGAAAAACAAACGTTGATTAACCTATCTTTCGTATAATAATAGATATATATGTATGTATGTATGTATGTGTATACCTGCTAGTGCTTTTCGTGTATGTATGCCCGTGTATCTATGAGTGTGGTTGTATGTGTGAGGTAATCCTACCGCAGGTACGAAATACTATTACCAAAGACAAGAGAGGAAATTGGTTCGCAAACCTCTTACCAAAGTGATTTCCATGCATATTTTTAAATATCCGGCAAGAGAAAGCAAAAACCTGATCAGATTTCGAGAACTCCATGAATTGTTTGTACTGTTTATCTATGTACATATGTTTGTCTATCTATCGATTTCGTATGATCATGTCTATCTGTCACTCTGTTCAGATCTATCTATTGATCTCTTTTATCTCATCATGTCTATGTATATGAATGACATTATTGTTTATATCTATGTCTATTTCTATCGAATAATATGAATATCTTCAATTGTAAATATCTAAAACAATAACATTAGATCAGTTCCGATCAAGTCTTTAAATAACAAAGGTGAGTTGTTACCATTCAAACATATTAGTTCATTTTATTTTATTGCATTTGTTGTATACCCGCATTTTCGATTTTATTTCTGCATATCTATCTATCTATCTATCTATCTATCTATCTATCTATCTATCTATCTACCTATCTATCTATCTATCTATCTATATATATATATATATAGAGAGAGAGAGAGACAGAGAGAGAGGGAGAGAGAGAGAGAAAGAAAGACCGAGAGAGATTTGTGTGCGATAAATATGCATTCCTTTAATGAACATTTACCTTTTATTTTGCTATTTTGATTGTCATAATTTTAATTCATTTTATTGATTTGTTTTAAGCTTGCATTTTTATAGATACACATACACTTTATAACTGTATCTCTCTCCCTCTCTCTCTCTCTCTATATATATATATATATATATATATATATACAGGGTGGGCCAAAATAAGGGTCCTATCTTTAAATTTGAATAACTTGAATTTGAATAACTTCCACAAAATAAAAGTTAAACTCACCAAACTTTATGTGTGTGTAGACTGACCCTTCCGAGATTTTTTGAAATAAACAAAACAAATTTTAGCCGAAAAACACTTCTTAAAACTTACAAAAACTAAAGTATTGTTTTTTACACTGTTTTGAGTTGTTTAAGCAAAAATAATGTTTTCTAAATGAGGGTACGTTCCTTAGGGCTAATACGGCTCATGCTTGCTTCGGAAGGGGTCCTTTACTTATTCTAAAAAAAAAATTTAAAAAAATCAATAAATAAAAAAGTTATGAATTTTTAAAAATAGGACCCTTATTTTTGCCCACCCTGTATATATATATATATATATATAATTTATTATTTAATTGATACATATATAATATAAGGTGATATAATATATTGGGTATAGATTTTCAGTATTTGCTTAAACAATGCTCAATATGGGCGTAGAACTTAGTAGGTATGAAACTAGAAGTATAATTTATACTTTTAGAAATCTGAACCTATCATGTAGTGATTGAAGCTCAATATACGGGATAGAGCAATAAAATAGATACATGAAATAGAGAAATAAAACATGTAAGAATGACCAATATATTTCATCTTCAGTTGTTCAATGCCGGGCTTTTCAAAGAATGGTATATTATCATCAGAGGATTTACATAGATAGATAAGTTGGCAGAGAAATAGGCAAAATTCATAATTTGATAAATTTGAGAAAATTATAAAAAGTGGATGTGAGTGTATGAGAAGGTTGCGAAAATGTCAAATATGTCCAGTTAAAAAAAAATGTTTAGCGACAAAATGCCCAGTTAGGAAAAGGTTAAGAATAGAAAGACAAAAAATTCACTATTAAAAGTTGGTGGGAACTGCGTCAAATATGGTCAACATATTGTAAATCCAGGAGGAATTAATCCAACAGAATAATATGTGGTTCTGCCGTAGAGAAACAAGTTTATTAGGTGTGGGTTGGAGATTTGAGGCCATCTTAAACCTTCCATGCACTTTAGTAATGTCATTTTTTAGGATATTAGTTCAAAATATTGTAGAGATTTCAAGTAGAATCCAAGAAGAAAGCAGGTTCGCTGTTGTTTAAATGTGTGTCCGATGGCTTCTAGAGATTGAAAGATGTTGTTAGGTGAAATTCATGGCTGGTGAGAGTATGGGGATGGGATAGAGGTGGGAGATGGGAAAGGAAAGGCTTGAACGACGGATACTCTTGTTGACGCTTGGTTTGAAGTGGGATGGGGGGTTGTTTGGATACAGCTCATCGCTAGTAAGTAAAAATAGATTTTAATAACTGTTGCTTTGTTTTGCCAAGCAGGGTAGGATATCAGAAAATATCGGTTTGCATATTCCGTATATTCAAAATGTATATTATTTATTATTATTTGCCTGAGTGGTAATATATATATATATAATTATAAATATTTCTTTATCAAATACTTATACGATTAATCTTTTCGAAATCGTAAGTGTAGAGATGCCTATTCAGCCAGTCACATGATTCAAAACTCCGGAACAAGAGTCATGTTTTATTAACTCAGATTCAACGTTTTTACCCTGCGCCCACCATGCAGAACCAGATAAATCGGTGAGTTTAAACCCATCGTCCCGAGCTGGCGCGATAATCAACCGACGTAAAAAGTGTTCAACTTATGAAGGAACATGCATTAAAGTTATGATTTTGCCGGCTGTATTAGTACTACTCATTAGAGTTCCCAGCCAAAATTAGGAGCGACAAATAATTATAAATACTTATATATCGACATACGTATAAGTTTTATTATCCTTTCGGAATATATATATATATATATATATATATATATATATATATATATATATATATATATATATATGTAGAGAGAGAGAGAGAGGGAGAGAGAAGGAGAGAGAGAGAGAATTACATAAACACTATTATAGTCTACGCCAATCAGCCAGCGTTTCGATGTTCTCACATCGCTTCACAGACTCTGTGAAGAGATGTGAAAACATCGAAACGCTGGTTGATTGGCGTAGACTATAATAGTGTTTATGTAATTTTATAAATGCTCTACTTGTTATTGAGCACTTTTGAAAATATTGGTTATATGTCTATTTGAACTTAATTAATTAAATTATATATATATATATATATATATATATATATATATATATATATATATATATATATATATATATGTATGTGTGTGTGTATGTGTGTGTGCATTGTTGAATCCTCAAAAGCGTATGCGAGATGTTATCTTTAAAATCTTACATGATTTATTTTCAAATATATTTCTTTATTTTTAATGTTTTTTATGTTTCGGACGAACGCCTACGTGTTATGTTTGCCCGTGCTTGTATTTGTAAATGTGTGCGTATGTGTGTGTTCGTAGAATGCATTTCAATTAGCTCACATGTCGATACGCAGACGACCGTATAGTTGTACAAGTATGTCTGCGTTAACTTCGACTTGGTAGTTTTAGATCAAAGTTAGCTGATTAAGAAATAAAGTGATAGAAACACAATAAAGTAATAATAAATAAATTAATTAATGAATAAATAAATAAACTTAACGATTAGTAATATTTTAATATTATTTGTAATTGTATGAGCTGGTCGCTTGTTCAGTTTCAGAGAGTATTTATTTACCTCCTCTCCAGGATGTTAGGCACAAGGCCAGTTTTATCTTACTCCCACAAGGTAAGATGTGACCCAAGGTCGGGTCGGGAATGTGGGAATTGAAAAGCCAACGCCCGAGAAGGTGAGCACTCTGGCCATTAAAAATTGCCTGGGCAGCTCCGTCGGCATTCCCCGGTAGGGGCGCCTCAAGCAGTAAGCAATAAACTTACTCCTCCCAGAAGAGGGGAGGAAAAGCCTGGGAGGGTGGACCTCCTAGAACTGCAAGGACAAACCCATAGACCGGCGGAATCAAGCCCCGAAGGCCAAGACGATACCAGTCTATGGGGTGCAGTATCCATCGGAACAGATACTACACTTTGATCTTGGCCAAAGTTTCAGAGAGTAATTTTGTCTCATTCCATTAAATGAGGACGTGAAAAATATGTTGGACTTAAATATGTCTGGCTTTAAATAGATATAACCGAAACATGTTTTGCAAATGTGTAGCCAAACAATGTCGGTATGAATAAAAATATTTCTGCCTATTAAACAGTTCTAATTATTATTGAGCACTTATATAAACACAGTAACGATTCTCTAGATTTTAACCTGTGGGACTGTTTATGAATTATAAATAGAGAAAAGTAAATACCGAAGTCCTATTTGATTGTATTTTTTAATGCTGGATGCGTGCCACCGCAGACACCTCCGTTCCATCACAGGTCATGCTGGCCGAAAAAACTTATCAGCAACAAGGCACTATACGCGTTGTGCAACGAAAACCCCTCTCCACAAAGGTCGCTGAACAAAGATGGTCTATGTTAGGCCATGTCCTACGAATGGACCCTGACACTCCCGCACAGAGGGCACTAGACTTTGCCGTTACTGGCTCGCAAGCCTACCAACCGCGACTAGGACGGCACTGCACAAATCTGCTGGGCACACTACGTGCTGACCTAAAGCAGGCGGGACTAGGACCACTACGTACAGCGAAACAACTTCATTGCCTACGACAACTTGCGCATGACAAGGCCAGATGGCCTGGGACTAGCATGGAGGACTGATTGCAGCTACGGGATGTCATTTGACTACCGTAGCCGCAGAACACAGTTTTTAATAAATAAAATAATGATACGTAGATATCTGGTGTTGGGACAGGTATCGTGGTATTATTGGATGTGAAATAAGTGTCAGTATGTAGGGTGTGGGTTATATGATAAAAGCCGAGTCCCGTTGAAGTGTTAATAATATTCAGTTTGTGTCTCGATATGGTTATGGCTTCAGTGATGGGTAAATTACATAGGTTCCTAACAGTAACAAGAATATCAACTTGATTATATGTTACAACATGAGATAATGTATTTGTAGAAAATAGAAAATGGTACAAAAGCCTTAGAGTGCTTCCTATGTAGAAATTATTACATATATTATATTGTAGCTTGTAAACTCTATAGATGCAGTGGCTACGACCCGCATTGAATATTGGGTAATTAGTCAGGATATAAGCTTCTAAGGTGTCGTTGTTGTTTGTGTGTCTTTTATAAAGATATTGCCAAAGAGTTAGGTAGGAGTTGGTCTGTTGTATGTTTAAGTTTTCTTTCGGCATGGCTATAAGAATGGGGGATGGTATTTTGTCGCTAAGGCGAGGGAGTTTTAGGAACCAAGTATTGGAAAGCGTGTGCAGTCAACATTTTTTAGTGAGATAATCTATAGTGGGTGCAAGATAACGACTGTTTTTAAGATCTGGTGGAAATCATTGGTGTGTATTATTTTGTCCACATTGTTTTGTGTTCGGGTGATTTAAGTCTGTGCATATCTTATTTTAACTTAAAAGGGCATCTCAGATTAATGTATTTCGGTAAAAAATATGTGGTTGTGGCAAGTGTTTAGTGCTTGTCGCTCGAGTCTGTTCATGTGTGTAATAGCTATAAAGAACCGAAAAGCTGGAGCCCATGTGTAGACCGGTGATTTGTTTGTATGGGTGTTGTTGGAATGTGAAGTATGTGTTGTCTATACTAATTCGTAAAAGCTGGTGTATGTCTGTAGGTATTATCCCGAAGCAGCCGAAGTTATTCGAGGATAAGAGGCCAGTAATAAGTTCGACTGCTGTGTTTGCGTCTATGGAGGTGTAAAGACAGAAATTGTATTTCAAAATACAAAATACCGGATTTTAGTGCTTCTTACTCCTTCCTCTTGCGTTAAGATAATATGCATAATTAATTTAATAACTTATAGAACTGTTTAGAATTGAATCTATTTCGTGATTTTTGTTTTGTTTTTGGTGAAAATTAACCTTTTTTGAACAATGATGTTGATTTGTTTTTCTGAGTGCTTACGGGAATTCTGTTCTTAAGATGATCCAATGTTTTAAACATTTTCTTTCATTGTATGACTTAAAATAAACATTGCCTTGAAAGAGCTGTAAACACTTATACTACTTTTGTGTATACTCTTTATTTGTAATATGATTTGAAAATGATTTAAATCCGCAAATATATATATATATATCTTTTTTTTTTTGATGGAAATTAACCTTTATTGAACAATGATGTTGATTTGTTTTTCTAAGTACTTACGGAAATTCTGTTCTGCAGGTTTTGACAAATTTTCTTTCACTGCTGTAAACAATTATAATATATTTGTGTATACTCTTTATTTGTAATATGATTTGAAAATAATTTGAATCGACAAATATATATATATATATATATATATATTTGTCGCTCCTCGAAAAAGTAGAGCACTGTAATGGTAGTATTAACACAGCATGACGTCACTTGCTTTATAATGCATCGTTCCTTCCCCTAAAAAGAAGTAGAATGCCTTGATGTTAAGCCGCCGATAAAAGTGTTAAAATTATCATTGTTTATCAGCTACTTTAAATTGGCCGAGCGGGTAAAAACGTTGGATTTGAGTTGAAAAATACGCATGACCGGTAATGAATAGTCATATCTCTATGCTGAAGATTAAAAAGGACGAAACGTATACGTACATAGATAATAAACAATAACATATATATATATATATATATATATATATATATATATATATATATACCTAAATATGTAATATATATCACTTTGTTCATGTCTATTTATATGTATAATTGATTTTACGGCATGTCAACTATCATTTACTCATTTTATGCTGACACAGTACATGTTTTGTATATGATTGATTTCTAGATTAATTTGAAGACATTTTGATTATATAAAGCACCTGAACTTTCGAACTAGTTACCCATTAATTACTTACCAAGTTCAACGTCTCTTAATTACGGTGATTTTACGGAACCGGTGTATCAACGTAATTATAGCCGTATTAATCGATAACCTATACTTATTTCTCATCGATATACAAGTATCTTCTTATATATATTTCATTTTGTGATTACTCTTATTTTAAAGGGTCTACCGGGGCAATGTTAGTGAACCTTGCTAGTAGATATGATTTGAATATCGCTAATCGTCCTATAAGCAATCTGTTGGAATAAGCTGCTCCAGAAGAAATTCTTCCGTTCACACTGTCTCCCTCTGACTCAGCGGTTATGAGTCGTATGTGGATTACACGCGTGTACACAAGAAAGGGGGCACCTGTCTTGGTTCCCTCGGATTCTTACACACGGAGTTGTCTCCCTGGGGAAGGGGAAAGTTGGGTGATGGAAACTGGACTCCAAGAGCGGGATTACGGATTAAGGCGAGAGAAAAAACGAAAGCGAAAGTTGAAGTAGCAGAAACGTAAAGAAAGGAGCGAAAGAAAGGAGCGAAAGAAAGGAGCGTAGAAAGGAAATTACAGAAGGAAAGGAATCAGGAAAAAATAAAACTGAATGAAAAAGAAGGAAGGAAGTCACAAAAAACTCAACAAATGAAAATAAGCAAGAAAGTTGATTAAGTGTTGGGTTTTACGGCATATCAACCGTCGTTTAGTCGTTTTATACCGAAATCCTACATACACAGACATGAAAGAAGTAAATAGACCCTCTTATTATATAATTTGGATTACTCGGACTACTGTTATAATCTTGAGTGTTATTCTCACAACGTTTCGGTTGATGTAACCTCCGACCTTCGTCAGGTGTATCGTGCCGAACTCAAGAATCTTTCTGTCGAACTCGGGAATCTGCACGGAATTTCGAACGGAACTCTTTATTTAATCAATGCAGGTAGCATGCTCTCGTTCCGTCAGCCATGATCGTGTAGAAGTCTTCAGGAATTCACAAATCCATCGTATCGCCCGCACCGTTATGGGAATTTTTTATTTCCATAATTTACTATTTTTCAACTACTTCTTGGCCTTCGGGCTAGGATCAAAATGTAGTATCTGTTTTGCCCTCAATCAGTGAAGGCGAAATCCTTCTATATTGAATCGGCCAAAGCGTTGTGAGAATAGCACTCAAGATGAGAACAGTAGTCCGAATAATCCAAATTATAATAATTATCAACCCTCAATTTAAAAAGCATAAGACGCTCTTATTATTAATAATGAAAAGATCGACCAGAAGATCCCGATTGCCCGAGACAATGGAGTGTTGTGCTCCATTTGATCTCAATGAAACATATTTATTCAAATACCTTAAGTAATGTAGTATCAAATATATGCTATAGTGATTTATCTCTAAAATCCTGTGGGTTCGCGAACAAACAAACAGCCAAACAAACAAAAGAGGGTATTGGAATTTAGCTGAGGGTGTTAATCTACAAATTTACCAAAGTTTGTTGTTAAAATTTTGGTATTCTCTGAGTAAAAATGTTTTTTAACTAAACTTTTTCTCCGAATTTATAGCTGCCCGGAGGGCAAGTAAGTTTTTTGCTAATATATATATATATATATATAAATTCTTTGTAGAATGGTAGGAAAAATCCCAGCAGAGTGCTCGATTAATTAAGAATCAAAGTTAAAAATTAAGAGCATAATATTTATTTATTCTGGTACAGAAAAATTACGAATGTTGTACTAATTTTTCTGTACCAGAATAAATATATATATATATATATATATATATATATATATATATATATATATATATATATATATATATATATGAATTCATATTTATATATACACATATATATATACATATATACATATTTATACATATATATATACACATACATATATATGTACATATATATATACATACATATATATATATACATATATATATAAACATATATGTTTATATATATACATATATATATATAAACACATATATATATATATATATATATATATATATATATATATATATATATATATATATATATAACAGCGAAACAGTCTGTATGTGGATGACTATATAAAGCTCCCTCCCTTGGTAGAGCTTATTTGTAAGGATATCGCCAACTGCCATTAGCTTTCAGGCATAGCTCATTAGGTAAAAATAATTCAAGCTCCCGGCAATTGCAATGTTTACATTGAGATATTTCTTACATTCAGTCAGTGTCGTATGATAGCGAAGGGGTTAGCAGCGCCGACTGTCAGCTCGACAGTCGAGTTTCAATCCCGCTTGAGGCACTAACTGGTCTAGCCGCACTGATGAGCTGCGAAACAGTCTGTATATGGATGACTATATATATATATATATATATATATGAATACAACTGGGGCTAAAATGATTCGGCGTAATGGAAAATGAAAGAGGAAAGCTAAAATCTATGTTATTTATGTATTCATTAACGTTTCGTCTTCATTGGAAGACTTCCTTGGGATGAAGAAAACAATGTAGAAAAATCATACATATTATTAAATATAATAATGAATATTAAAATAAAAATCATGAAAGGGCTAAAAAATAACAGAAAAGAGAGAATTGATGAAAAGTTGGGTATGTGTATATGTTTATATATTTCTATGTACATGATTTACTCTTAAACTAATTAACCGATCATATAGCTTTAGGAATACATATGTGGGTTTTATTTAATTTTATGAAAATTAACTCAAAAGGGAGTGAAAGCCCTTCGCGAAAATTCGGATACCCTTTATTTTTGTGAAATCTTATCAATAGGTATTAGACATGAATTAATATATATTTCCCAAATTTCAGTCTGAAGTATTTTAAAGGTTTTTAGAAGATATAGCTTAGACACACCATCTCATTTGATAATTCAAATATTTCAGATTTCTAATGAACTTGATCCATAGTCATTCAGCTGCAATTAAGCAAAAATCCATTAATTAAATTTTTTTACAGCCGCCTTAAGCTTAAGCTTTTCATTTTAGATCTTTTCTAGAATCAACATCATGTGATCAAAATTGGAATAAGGATACCACACATAAGGTTTAGTACTATTATATCTTGAGTTTAATATTCGTAAGAGGACATAAAATTGGTGGAATTTTTTTCTGTTCGGGCAATTAATTTCACACGTCCTGGGATGAGTAGTTTTCTATTTGTTATATATATATATATATATATATATATATATATATATATATATATATATATATATATATATATATATATATTCCATGATAAATGTCAGTATACTGAAATCATATGCCCTTAATAGGGTTAAGATGAAAATTCATATACACTAAATGTACAAAAACAAGGAAATTCCCAAATTTTTACACTTTTATTGTCATTAAGAGTATGCGAGGACAACAGGGCTATGTATTTTACTGGTAGGAATTTTTCTTCAGCGCACCCCACACACTTCATCCACTCATGCATAGAGATTTATAATGTAGTGATGTGATAATGAAATGGCTTGGTTGATATGTAGTCATACCCTTAATGACAATGAAAGTGTACAAATTTGGGAATTTCCTTGCTTTTGTACATTTAGTGTATATGAATTTTCATCTTAACCCTATTAAGGGCATATGATTTCAGTATACTGATATTTATCATGGAATGTCACTACTTTTGTAAAGGCTATGCCTCAAGAAAATGGTAATTTTTAAGTTTTTTTTTAATTTTCTGGAAAACTAAGGTATATGATAAACTGAAATTAAAATGCCATCAACTAGACCCTAGAACCTCTATCTCTGCTAAAAATCAACTGAATCCATCAAATAGTTGATGAGATACAGGGTGGCACACTCGTACGTACGTACACACGGATAACACAAAATCACTCCTGACCTTTCTGGATCTCTGTGTTGTCTTGACTAATGATGCTGAAATTTTACACACTTATAGAACCTATCAAATAAAAATTGCGTGCAAAGTTTTAAATAAATTGGTTTATTGTTTCTTTAGTTATGAGTGATCAAAGAAATGAGATCTCTAGCATAGGTCGTTTTTGAAGTCTATTAAGGGATAGAGCGCTATCGCGCCTCCCTTGATATATATATATATATATATATATATATATATATATATATATATATATATATATATATATAGTGTGTAGATTTCGATTTTGCGTTGAGAATCCGAATAAAAGAGCTCAATGTAATTTAAACAGAGCAAAACAGAATTATTAAAAGGAAAAAACTATACGCACATTAAGGTTGTATACATTATAAATTATTTCGACCCCTTAATTAGGTCTCCTCAGACGTATAAACAACGACGTCAAAGTTGTCCTCTAATAATACCATCGAAATTAGTAGACATGGTTGTTTATACGTCTGAGGAGACCTAATTAAGGGGTCGAAATAATTTATAATGTATACAACCTTAATGTGCGTATAGTTTTTTCCTTTTAATAATTCTCTCTTTCTCTCTCTCTCTCTCTCTCTTTCTCTCTCTCTCTCTATATATATATATATATATAAGCAACATTTTGCTAAATTCTAAATAGCAAAATTGTATTCATCTGACGAATAATTTGTTTTTTTCAAAACAAAAACATTTTGTACACTTACGGATCCGTTTAGTTCAGCGGAAAACCAACCTACATGTATAAATATAGGCCCTTTCTTCCTTGATATACACGACAATGCGACGAAGTAACGTTAAACAAGTCAAACAAGATGGCTACCTTCTCTAGGTAGTCATTTTAAAATCTTTATCGATGGAGGCGAATCCGATGTAAGTTGTTTGATTTTTTGGACTTTTGTTCGTCGCATCGCTATGTATATTTCCTGATTGAGAACTTTTTGTTTTTCTGATGCGTTAAAGGAAGAAAGATCCGATATTGACATACAAATGTCGGTTGGTCTTCTGTTGAACGAAACGGATCCGTAATTGTACCAAAGGTTTTTGTATTTAAAAAAAAATATTAGTAAAATGAATAAAATCTTGTTTTTTTTTAATGTAGCAAAATGTTGTTTATTTATATATGTTATATTGTTACATGTGGAAAATCATCGAGGTTTCACTTTGAAGAGGTTGGTATACATAAAGAATAGAAAGTATATGCTAAAACATATATTTTAACACTCCTACACTCCCCCCCCCACACACACACACACATATATATATATATATATATATATATATATATATATATTAATTAATTAAGTAAAATACAAAATTAATGACTTCATTAATAGTTTGTAATCATGCTCTTAAATCAACAATGATATGATAAATGATGTTATACATTTTGTATTATACTAAATTAAAATATATAAGCTCTGTTTGACATTAATTGTTAACCATTGAGTTGAAGCTTACCTTCGGTATACTGGGGATTCGTAATATTTGTGATATGTAATCTCTTTGTGATAGAGCAACATCTTTGTTTTTCATCTGAACTTTTCTTAATATATATGTATATATATGTGTCTGTGTATGGGTGTATGTGTGTATGTGTGTGTGTGCGCGCACCTGTATCTGTCTGTGTAGAAAAAGAGAAAAATACCTGACAATAAAATAAAGAGAGAATATTTTTCATTTCTCTAAAAATTGGAAAACATGGCGATATTTCACTTATTTATTAAGAAATGATGCTGAATATTGTTGGTAAAACGAAAATCAGATATATTTAGTGCTGTTTCCTTTTTCAACTGATGAAGTTTGGTGTGGACTTACATGAAAATGGTTATTCTAATGTTTATTAATATGTTTTCAGGGAGGAATACCCATTCGAAGTGTAACATAATGCTGTAAAGTCACTGTTCGGTGACATTGTGCAGTGTTCGCACGTGAATACAATGGTTAAATCTAGATCGACTGTGTGATGAAGTAAATAAAAAACTTCAGAAGGTCAAGATAATCTGATGTCACAGACAACCACGTAAGTACGAATAATTTGAAGGAAAGTTTACTATAATTCTACTGACGCAATTTCCTGTCTTCGACATGCCAATCACGGCTGCAATAAAGAAACTGTCTACGTAGATATCATGTCTAATCTGCCTATGTTTCCTATTAATCACTTCATTGCATTTTTATTTTTCTGATATCTCTGTTAATATAAAAAAAGTTTGTTTATTTAGGTAAGGACGAATAATTTATACACAGTGAATACTTTCAACTCTGCCGCGAATCATCTTCAGGGTGTTCAATCAAGCAAAAGGAAAATGACAAAAGCGATAAAATCTATAAACGTTGAAACCCGCAAAGTTTTAATAATTGTTCAAGATATTATTCTAATAGCATTGTTCGTTATTTTTTCCCATAAAATATATTGTAGTTTTTCTTTTAGAAAATCGTTCGTTATTTCGCTCGCTTAAAATTGTTCGTTATATTATTAACATAAATGTGTTTGTTATTTGATGCTCATAAAAATGTAGTTTATTCTCAGAAAATTGTTAGCTATTTTATTCTTGAAAATTGTTCGTTATTTTATTCTTGAAAATTGTTCGTTATTTTATTTTTGAAAATTGTTCGTTATTTTATTCTTGAAAATTGTTCGTTATTTTATTATTGAAAATTGTTCGTTATTTTATTTTTGAAAATTGTTAGTTATTTTATTATTGAAAATTGTTCGTTATCTTATTCTTGAAAATTGTTCATTATTTTATTCTTGAAAATTGTTCGTTATTTTATTTTTGAAAATTGTTCGTTATTTTATTATTGCAAATTGTAAGTTAATTTATTCTTCAAAATTGTTCATTATTTTATTCTTTAAAACTTTTTCGTTATTTTATTCTTGAAAATTGTTCGTTATTTTATTTTAAAAATTGTTCGTACATAAAATAATGAACAATTTTGAAGAATAAATTAACTAACAATTTTCAAGAATAAAATATATTCTTGAAAATTGTTAGTTAATTTATTCTTCAAAATTGTTCATTATTTTATGTACGAACAATTTTTTCGTTATTTTATTCGCAGAATATTGTTAGTTATTTTATTTTTGAAAATCGTTCGTTATTTTATTCTTGAAAGTTGTTCGTTTTTTTATTCTTGAAAGTTGTTCGTTATTTTATTCTTGAAAATCGTTCATTATTTGATTATTGAAATTTGAACGTGATTTTATTCTTGAAATTTTAATGTTATTTTATTTTTAAAAATTGTTCGTTATTTTATTCTTCAAAATTGTTAGTTATGTTATTCTTGAAAATTGTTGGGTTTTTTATTCTTGAAAATTGTTAGTTATTTTATTATTGAAATTTGTTCGTTATTTTATTATTGAAATTTAAACGTTATTTTATTCTTGAAAATTGTTCGTTATTTTATTTTTGAAAATTGTTCGTTATTTTATTCTTGAAAATTGTAAGTTAATTTATTCTTCAAAATTGTTCATTATTTTATTCTTTAAAACTTTTTCGTTATTTTATTCTTGAAAATTGTTCGTTATTTTATTCTTGAAAATTGTTCGTTATTTTATTCTTGAAAATTGTTAGTTATTTTATTCTTGAAAATTGTTCGTTATTTTATTCTTATAAAATTGTTCGTTATTTTATTTTTAAAATTGTTCATTATTTTATTCTTCAACATTGTTAGTTATTTTATTCTTATAAAATTGTTCGTTATTTTATTCTTGAAAATTGTTAGTTATTTTATTCTTGAAAATTGTTAGTTATTTTATTCTTGAAAATTGTTAGCTATTTCATTCTTGAGAATTGTTCGTTATTTTATTCTTGAAAATTGTTCGTTATTTTATTCTTATAAACGTTTTCGTTATTTTATTCTCATAAAATTGTTCGTTATTTTATTCTCATAAAATTGTTCGTTATTTTATTCTTATAAACTTTTTCAATATTCTTTTTACATAAAATTGTTAGTTATTTAATTTTTATAAACTTTTTCGTTATTTTATTTTCATAAAATTGTTAGTTATTTTATTCTTGATAATTTTTCGTTATTTTATGTTTATAAAATTGTTTTGTTATTTTATTCTCAGAAAAGTGTACGTTGTTTATTCTCATAAAAGTGTTAGTTATTTTAATTGTATTCTTATAAATGTTTTAATTATTTTATTTTCATGAAAGTGTTCGTTATTTTATGTTCATGAAATTGTTCTGTATTTTATTCCTATTGTTATCTTTTGAATAAAAGAGGGAGCAGTGGACCGTAGCGATGTTATCTGCTCTATGGAGTGCCACTTTGTTCGGCCTATGTATTTCATTGTTTGTTTTGTTTGTTAGCAGTGAATATAATTTGTCATTCCTTTATCTTGCTGATTCGGAAACCCTTTCTTGATTAATGTTTGTTTTATGCTGGGAGGTTATTTGTAGAATTGCCTGCTAACGCGGGAAATTAGATTGATTCTGCTGATTCACAACATCTTATGTTGGATGATAGCTTATACCTATATCGATATACGTCATTATAATTAAATAGGAAATACGCACGGATATATGAATACACATACATATAGTATCATGTGAAAGCTGAGTCAATCAACATTTGTTTTTCTAATGCTGTTTTTCCTATATATTTCAATCACACAAAATACATGATAAAATATTCCTTAGTTTTGGGAGTGTGTTATGTTTAAAAATCATTTTGATTGTTCTGATTCGTCGTAATTAGCAATTTACTCATCAAGTCACCCTTTCTCTTATTAAATTTCTGTTTATTATTCTCACTCTAATTAAATCGATATTGTTTTACCCCTTCGTTTATTTTATACAGTGTCTATCACTCTTACGTCTCTCTCTCTCTCTCTCTCTCTGTTTATTAACAATCAAGAGTAACACAACTGACTATTAAACAAAAGATTGGAATAGTCCATTATAAACAATAGGGAATATTATCACAAGTATTAATACTATTTAACCAATAGCTGTAGAGTAAAATGAAAGATGGCGAGAGAGATTGAGATCGTGAACAGATAGATTAATTTTGAATTTTGTCTTTTTAGTTTTAAAATTTAACTGATTTCATAAACTCACTTCTTCTTGATTCAAATAATCTACATCGAGCTTAATATGTAACTCAAAGAGTCACAGTTTTCTAGCACCCACCCACCCACGTGCGTGCGCGCGCACACACACACACGCATATATATATATATATATATATATATATATATATATATATATCATAATATAAAATGAAATAATAAAATAAGGTGCCAATCAAATTTTATTAGAATTCAAAGTTCAAGCAAAGTAGCTTAACGTCCTTAACTCATGACCATTACCGCAGTGACATTACTGCATGTAATAAAATTACACTTTGAAAATATATAAAAATATATACAAAAATACATAAAAGTATATAACATCAAATATATCAACCCAAAAACATACTTTTTGTTAAATCTATACAATCCATCCAAGTCATACAATTTAAAAACATATTGAGGAAAGATATCCAGGAGGTTGACTGAAGATTGATCCAGGTAATGAGTGACAGTCCAAAAATGAAAAATTGAAAAAATTGAAAAAATTGAAAAAGTTATCCAGTCGTGAGATGCGTCCGCAATCGATGCAGTAAAAAATGCATCCAATGTTTATGTTAATTATTACAACGATAAATAAACCAAATCAATTAAAAAGTTCAGTAAACTCACTATGTGTAGACATCATACTGTTAAAAATGTAAGGTTCTAATGATTTGATCGGAGCAGTACAAATCAAAATTTGCTGGTTAAATGGATAATCCGTTAAATCCGATTTGAATAAAACTAAAATTGAATTGATCCGACAAACACGGGCATCTATTCCCCCGGGTCCAACAAAGATAATTCCAATGAGTAAAGTTTGAAAGTATTCACTCTCCCGCCAGCCACTTTGCTTGAACTTTGAATTCTAATAAAATTTGATTGGCACCTTATTTTATCATTTCATTTTATATTATGATATTAATGCTCTATCCAGTATATTGAGCTTCAGTTTTTATCGGGATGTTTCACTAATTATAAGATATTAGTTGACTCTTATATCTTTTGTTGGATTACTATATATATATATATATATATATATATATATATATATATATATATATATATATATATATATATATATATATATATATATATTCTTCAAACAGATATAAAGGTTCAAAATGTTTGTTAATACGATTAGTCGATAAATGTTCAACTATCAACAAATCCCTTTGGTTGATAATTAACTCGTAGTAACATACATGTTTGTTGTTAGTACATGTTAGTTGTCACTTAGCTTTCGTCGTCTGCTCCATTTGGCGATTGATATGATGTATATTCTTCTGTCATACGCTGCGTTCTTAGATTGAGAAAGGCAGCGTGTCGTCGAACGATCGTGGGGCACGAACGAATGCCAAAGGAAAGAACACAAGTATATTATGATTGTTGGGTTATCCATAGAACTTCGATGCTACTTGTAATCAATAATCAAAAAAGTTCCTATACTGTTGCTGTGTGAATGATTCGACAGATTCTATTCGATTTTTTATCGATATCGACGCTAAAGTTATTTTAAGTCTATTCTTGCTAAACATTCGGCTGAATTCTCTTTGCATGAAAATAGTTAGTTTTGGGATAATATCAGTCAAGTCAAAGGCTAAACTGACAAAGCTATTTTCTTGTGTTGTCCCCTCTCAAATGAGTGAGTAATAATAATTAGTGTAATGTTAGTACATCATTCCTGAAAAAGGTTGTTTTTATCTACTAACGAGTCAACGCTTATCAAGATACAAAATGAATTCAAAGATAAGAGTTAATGAGTTTCAGGTGGACGGAGAGATAACACCGTGAGGATTGGTAACGATGGTTGAAACAGGACAGAATTTGGTTATTTAAGAGGACGGCTCAACATGAATTTGGTTATTTAAGAGGACGGCTCAACATGAATTTGGTTATTTAAGCGGACGGCTCAACATGAATGTGGTTATTTAAGAGGACGGCTCAATATGAATTTGGTTATTTAAGAGGACGGCTCAATATGAATGTGGTTATTTAAGACGATAGCTCAACATGAATTTGGTTATTTAAGAGGACGGCTCAACATGAATGTGGTTATTTAAGAGGACGGCTCAACATGAATGTGGTTATTTAAGAGGACGGCTCAACATGAATTTGGTTATTTAAGAGGACGGCTCAATATGAATGTGGTTATTTAAGAGGACGGCTCAACATGAATTTGTTTTTTTAAGAGGACGGCTCAACATAGATGTGGTTATTTAAGAGGACGGCTCAACATGAATTTGGTTATTTAAGAGGACGGCTCAACATGAATGTGGTTATTTAAGAGGACGGCTCAACATGAATGTGGTTACTTAAGAGGACGGCTCAACATGAATGTGGTTATTTAAGAGGACGGCTCAACATGAATGTGGTTATTTAAGAGGACGGCTCAACATGAAATTGGTTATTTAAGAGGACGGCTCAACATGAATGTGGTTATTTAAGAGGATGGCTCAACATGAACGTGGTTATTTAAGAGGACGGCTCAACATGAATGTGGTTATTTAAGAGGACGGCTCAACATGAATTTGTTAATATTGAACTTGAGAACAACAATGATGTAATCAGTTGAGAAGCAGCCCCATGGTATTTTTTACACATACAGGTATTTATTTGAGGAAACTTTGCTCATGGAAGTTCCGTTTTGTTTTAGGTACATAGAGGAAGAAATAAACATTATTTACAGTGGTTTTAGCTAGACGAGTTTTTGCTGTGAATGTTTTAATCGGGAACAATAGACTTAATCCCAGTAGAGCATCTACCATGAAAATAGCGATAGAGTAGAGAAAGACTAGCAACCACCTTTCTGTGAGAAAGAGACTGTGGGGAAGAGAAGTCGATATCACCCAATAGATTTCGAAGTTGCTGTTTTACTCTGTCAAGGCAGGAAACGATGACGTGAACGGCACCTCCCCAGATGTGGAAAAAAGTATTCCATCTTAGGACGTATTTGATTCTTATACAGGTATAATATTGCGTAAGGAGTTAGATACCATCTAGAGCAGTAGAATGATCCAACTATTTTTCAGCTACCTTAGCAATATATTTGATGTAAGTCTTCCATTTCATGTCTGAAATGAAGAGCCATTGATTTCAATTGCAGCAAAGTAAGGATCCGAGCATTGGTGGTGCAAAGAAACACGTACCTGACACATTTTCCCCTTTGTACGCGTGATCCAGATCGAAAGAGAGAGAATCAGAAAGATCCCGATCATCAATGCTCTTCGAAGTGTTGCCATAGATGGCTGTGACATGAAGAGGGTTGGGCTCAGCTTGGATCATTGAGGCACTATGTGCTTCAGACTTCTGCTCTTTCAATGACTACTCTTTCAAACGTATAAAGGAACAGGTATGTGATGGTTAAGAAGACATTTCCAGATATTCCATGGCTATAAATCTTGTGAAGTAAACCTTAGTGCCAAACCATATCAAAGGCATTTGATATGGTAAAGAGCTCTTGCTCCAGAAACAAACCCTCCATCAATAGATTCACTGATTCTCTTTGATATTACAGTCAGCACATCAGCTGTTCATTTTGATAAAAATGTACCTTAGTTATGGGATTTAGTTATGTTTGAAAAAAACTTCGATTTTAATAGATCTAATAAGCCGTATTTTATAATTAATTGAAAAGTCACCCATCAGTCTCTTAGCCATCGATGTACTCCTCTCGGTCCCTCTCTCTTTCTACCATGATTAAACTACTCTCTGACATTTCTTAATGTTTCTGTTAGCATTTAAACAACCAACATAAACTACGAACGTTAACCAGCCACACTTATATTGAAGTATAAATAAAACATAGAAAGAATATCACACGAACCCAAACGATTACATAAAATAATCACCCCTCCAAAAAATCGCATACGATAGCACCAGCCTAGCCTGGTACCACACACACTATGTGTGAAGGAGGATGGAAATACCGAGAAGGTAGAACACGAACTAGACCTCCACTGGAAAGATGCAGACAGTGCTTAGACCTTGGGTGAGTGAGGCTTATTGCGACTGAAATTCCAGAGAGGACCAATGGTAGTTGCCAGCGAGAAATAAATGCTAAACGCATCTTGTGATAACACAAAATAATTTGCAGCGGTTATCGAAAGAGGTAGAGAGTGCTAGAAATCTGGAGAGACTTGTTGTCACTCAAACTCCAGGGGACACCACTTGTTACTGCCAGGGAAAAATCACTGATGATGACTTGTGTGAAAACTAGTGAGTAAATGATAGACACAGTGTAGTTGCATTCTTCTTTTCGTCTTTTCTGATGTTGAATCCTTCTTTCCTTCTTTTGTTTCGCTAGTCGAATTATTTCTTCTCTTCCTTTTTCTGTACATAATTCATTTTCAGTTCTGCAAAACTGCCAAACGAGGCGGTTGTTCCATGTTCGACTGATACGACGATCAAATGGAACGAATAGAGCTTTAAAAAGTAAATTATATCGCTCATATAAAAAGGGAATAAAATGTCTTATTCAATTTTTATGAAGTCATTTCATTTTTAGCTGCGGAATTGAATTATTTTCCGTCCTTGAAGTCACGCCGATTGATTCCTTGCAGAGAATTAATGATAAATGCCTAATGCGACCGGCTTACCATTCACTTCGAACAGAGCCGCAGAAAACTATAGGTTTCATAGATCTTCAACACAACGTGAGGCGGAACGGTTTTCTGGAGCAGTTAGTCAGAGCGCATGTGATCTTCGGGGCATCAGACAATATTCAGTATCGATTCACCCAGAATGTCACAATGAGCGACACCTTGGGCCACGAGGGTCTCATAAATTTACACGTACATATGTAATTATTGAAAATAGGTATCAGTTGGTTATAACAGAAGTATTGTTCGTGTTTTCATTCATTTCTTTTAAATCAGATGATTCTATTGTTGGGATTCGTTTCTACGAAGACATCTGGTACTTACAGAAGAGATCACGGGAAGATTGCCAGCATCCTAAGTGAAAGTGTTTTTGTGGAACGAACTGGATTCGAACTTGGCACACTCAGGTTCTCAGTCCGTGTCGGTAACCACTTAGCCACCGTTATATCCAAGAAGTATTTTGAAAACAGAAGAAAAACACTAACATTAGATAAGATGTGATTTTCCGTGAGAAACTGTGGAACGACGTAGAGTCTCTATCGATCGTGCACTCGCCTTTTACATGATTTTAATTGGAATATTGCTTTTGAATTTAATAGGATTGTATGTCCGTAACTACAAACGGTAAAATATAATACATTGAGATTTGGACTTTCTAGGGAGATTTGTTTTGTTCAATGGAGTAAAGAGTGTTGACTTTGTTTCGTAAACATAGTCTAGAAAATTATTGTTTCTTAATACTAATAGTTCACCACTTAGCAAGGTCAAAAGCCACTCGAGGATAAGGGTTAGTGTGATTTTCAATTGAATGATGGAACAGTACTATTTGAAGGATTGAGAAATATAATCAAACCACGACATGACATATTTGTTGACGTTAGACGTGAAAACGACCATGTTGTAGTTTGTAAGGAAACATTCCTGAGGTAACGTGGGAAGTTCTTGGAAAGAAACTTTGTTCATGGAAGTTTCGTTTGATTTTAGGTACACAGAGGAAGAAAGAAGAGCTCTGTGTAGTATTAGTAGAAAGACAAGTTCTTGCTGAGAAGGTTTTTCGGGGGGTGGGGGTCCAGAACTTGAAGCTTAGTCGAGCATCTACCATGGAAATAGTGATAGATTAGGGAAAGACTAACAATATCTCTTCTGTGAGAAAAGGGGCTGCAGGGGAAAAAATAGATCAGAGATCATCTCCCAGATTGCGAAGTCGATTTTGTACTCTGCCGAGGTAAGAATCAGTGCTCTGAGCAACACCTCTTAAGATGTGGCAGCAATAAATGGAGCCCTGACAGGTACTAACGGTAAAATCTAATACATTGCGATCTGTGCTTTTTAGAGACATTTGTTTGATTCAATGAAGTAAAGAGTGAACGAGGCAACCGTGTCCTTGAATCTATGCGTCTTAGCCCAATCTTATTACTATGCCCATTCATCTTCTATCATTGCTTGGTTTAGGCTGTTGAACATATTTTGTCGTACACCCTGTAGATGTGACAGCGAATCTCTATCAGCGACTTATTTCAGTTAGTCACTACGGCTGGCACGTTTAAGTTCTTTGTTCAGTAAATCTAAATATGTTTAAAACTAATAAATAATTCTCACAATTGCCTTTAATTCGTGCTTAAAAATTGGATGGCTTTATCCAAGAGATTTCGGTTTGAAATAGCATTTTGACAATAACGATCTTTATTTGTTATATGCTTCCATTTTTTTTCACATATTTTTATAGTGCGGCAAGCATAAAAACGAATGTCAATGTTACGCTGCAAGGAAGCGTATTTATAACGGTATTGTAATTGAATAATATGAAGCCCAACATGGGAACCTATTAACAGTATGAATTGGAATTTCTTTTTCGGAACTATCAAGAACGGATATTTTTACGATACGGAAACATTTCAAAGAAGTCAACTTTGCCGACCTTACAGAGTCTGCGCATTTAGCCGTGAAAATTCCATTTTAATCTTAAACGTAAGAGACGACCAACAGACAGATCCTCCTATGAATGGACGGATCTCACTTTAGATACGTCCAGTCATATCGACTGGACGTATCTAAAGTGAGATCCGTCCATTCAATCTGTGCGTTTTGCCATGAAAATGATATTTAAATCTTAAGTGTTAGAGACAGACAAAAACAACATTTTAAACTGATAGATTGACTGACTGTAGAACGTAGGTATTTATAGAGATGCGTGGACGCATCTAAAGTAAGATGCGTCCATTCAATCTGCGCATTTGACGATGAATAGCTTATTTGAAAGTGACACATTATAGCCAGATCTAGCGACGGACGAATCCGCTTATATAGACGCAAGGACGCATCCAATCAAAATTGTGTAACTCCGGAAAAGAATGAAATCGAATTATAAAAAGCCACCCCCACAACAAAAAGAAAATGTTTATAATATTAATATGAAGTGGGAAAATTTTCTTAAATTCTATTTTAAAAAATTGGATTACTTTTCCATTTGCGGTGATTATTTGATGTACGCTGAATGCATAACGGTTTTCGCTGACACAGAACAAAAGAATATTAAAACGGTTTCATGCGGGTCACGCGAGCAAATCATAGATGAAAGTTTTTACGAGAAGCAACGTGTATTGACTACGAAGAAATTAAAATAATAAATACGTAGTAAAACAATGCAGGAATTGTACAAGGTCGGCAACATTGACTTCTATTAAAGGTTAATAATGGCCGAGTACAAATAGGCAATGAGCTTATATACATATAGCGTATCTTGGTTAAATATATATATATATATATATATATATATATATATATATATATATATATATATATATATATATATATATATATATATATATATATATATATATATATAGTCTCGGAAGTTTCTCAACCATTAAAACTATATAAAAAAAAAATAAAATAAAATAAAATAAAAAATAAAATAAAAAAATAAAAAAATAAATAAATAAAACAATAAAAAAATTAAAAAAATATATATAAAAAATATATATATATATATATGGGGGGTGACCTAAGCAACGTGACCTAAGAAATTATCCCAAAAGAAACCAGACAGAGTAAAATCGGCCAGTTGAAAATTAACCTCATTAAAAGTGTAGAAACCTTCCCCTACTTAAACACATTTGACGAGCGACTGTACACCCAAGCCACGCGACACTTATAAGACTTTCTAACCTCCCTCCGCAACCCTCAATCACCGAGATGGTACGTATATTAACATTTACCGCAATCAATTCAAATGAACTAGAAATGTCTGCACACCCATCATCCAGACATATGTAAAACCACCCTTTCCATATATATTCCACCGTATATTAAACATTTACATACATATATTATGTGGAAACAGTTCGCAATAGTATACACATGATACATTAACTCATTACACCCACATTTATATTACGAAGTTAATATAACCAGAGACAAATTAAAATAAAATTAAAATGAAAATAACATTTATATTACGAAGTTAATATAACTACAGACAAATTAAAATAAAATTAAAATTAAAATAACATTTATATTTCAAAGTTAATATAACTAGAGAGAAATTAAAATAAAATTAAAATTAAAATGACATTTATACTACTAAGTTAATATAACTAGAGACAAATTAAAATTAAATTAAAATTAAAATAACATTTATATTACTAAGTTAATATAACTAGAGACAAATTAAAATAAAATTAAAATTAAAATGACATTTATATTATTAAGTTAATATAACTAGAGACAAATTAAAATAAAATTAAAATTAAAATAACATTTATATTACTTAGTTAACTAGAGAGAAATAAAAATAAAATTATAATTGAAATAACATTTATATTACCTAGTAAATATAACAAGAGACAAATAAAAATAAAATTAAAATTAAAATAACATTTATATTACTAAGTTAATATAACTAGAGACAAATTAAAATAAAATTAAAATTAAAATAACATTTATATTACTAAGTTAATATAACTAGAGACAAATTAAAATAAAATAATAATTGAAATAACATTTATAATACTAAGTTAATATAACTAGAGAAAAATTAAAATAAAATTAAAATTAAAATAACATTTTTATTACATAGTTAACTAGAGAGAAATAAAAATAAAATTATAATTGAAATAACATTTATATTACCTAGTAAATATAACTAGAGACAAATTAAAATAAAACTAAAATTAAAATAACATTTATATTACTAAGTTAATATAACTAGAGAGAAATTAAAATAAAATTAAAATTGAAATAACATTTATATTACTAAGTTAATATAACTAGAGACAAATTAAAATAAAATTAAAATTAAAATAACATTTATATTACTCAGTTAATATAACTAGAGACAAATTAAAATAAAATTAAAATTAAAATAACATTTATATTACTAAGTTAATATAACTAGAGACAAATTAAAATAAAATTAAAATTAAAATAGCATTTATATTACTAAGTTAATATAACTAGAGACAAATTAAAATAAAATTAAAATTAAAATAACATTTATATTACTAAGTTAGTATAACTAGAGACAAATCAAAATAAAATTAAAATTAAAATAACATTTATATTACTAAGTTAATATAACTAGAGAGAAATTAAAATAAAATTAAAATTAAAATAACATTTATATTACTAAGTTAATATAACTAGAGACAAATTAAAATAAAATTAAAATTAAAATGACATTTATATTACTAAGTTAATATAACTAGAGACAAATTAAAATAAAATTAAAATTAAAATGACATTTATATTATTAAGTAAATATAACTAGAGACAAATCAAAATAAAATTAAAATTAAAATAACATTTATATTACTAAGTTAATATAACTAGAGACAAATTAAAATTAAAATCTATCTCAAATTTAATTTACTACTATATTTAAACCCGGTAATTAAAAGAGTTGGTCGGTGTTTACAAAACCTATTGATTTTAAACTAATAAATAGTAAGAATAGGCGACAAACATGCGTTTGGTTTAAACACCGTTCAGTGAGCAAACGAAAATCCCGAAACTTTTCTTTAGAATTATAGAGACAACTTTAGGGGCTAACACAAACATAACAAACCCTTCAATAAGAACATAATCAGACACCCTTTCTCTACAGTACCTAACTTAGAACAACAGATCCAATACAGTGAAAATTAATATAGCCACAACAGTAATAACACTTTTACCCCAGACCATGAATACAACTGTCTTGATAGGAGTTCATGTCCATTGGATGGTCTATGCATGGATATGAGCATCATTTACAAATGTACAGTTAAACTATGTATAAACCACGGCGATAAAACTACTACTACTACTACTACTACTACTACTAATACTGCTACTAATAATAATAATGACAGAAATGATATAAATATTAATGATAGACCAAGTTTAATAGACTCTCTTGTAACTGAGGTCGTATACATAGGTGTGACGGCAAGTCTTTTGAAGAATAGGATCTTAAAACATACATATACTTTTAGAAATAAATCCATCTCTAAATTCACATCTTCGGCTAACTATATTTAGGATCTAAAGGATAGTAACATTCCGTGCAACGTTAAATGTTATATAATTAAAAAGATTAGGCCTTATAGGCCATTGGGCAGGTGCTGTAGACTATGTAGGGATGAGACTTTATCAATAATTAAACACATAGATCCTTTACAAAATAAAAAGATGGGGTTCTGCTTACCTGCATGCATAAAAACTGGTACAAATATAACCGCTTTAATCAACCACTCCCACCCTATGCAGAATGAAAAGCATTTGCTCACTATTGATAGTTTGTGTTCCTTAGATATTGTCTCCCTTCCTTAATAATTGGTTTTAACCGTTTCCCTCTTATACTTAAATAACTATGAATATTATCTTTGTTCCTCTCTGATCAGTATCTTCCATGGCAACTAACAATATAGGATAATTCTAAACATGTAAAAGGTAAGTAAATATTTTTAGACGTAGAAATTCTTATATTAAAGTAGTTTTACTCCATGTCTTTACCCCCATATGTATACGATCTACACATACACTAGATTTACATGCACATTATATTCTATTATATTATAGATTAGATCGAAGTATCTTCATAGCATATCCTTTGCTTTTCCATTGGAAAACTGTTAATCTATGATAATATATCCCTTTAATTAAAAAAAAATTGAGTTCACCCCAAACAAGGCAAGTTGCCACTATAAATGTAAGAGGGTACTGAAAATTAGGGTGAAAGTTTAGGGGATCATCTTAAATTGGGAGCTGTGCAGCTAGATGTTTTTGTTTACATTAGTTTTAAACTTCTATTAAATTTCTAGATATTAGCTAATATCAATCTAAAAGCATCCCCCTGAATTGGTTTTCCAGCCATTCTTACACAGGCGCTATTTTATATTTTATTTGATTTTATCTTTTTTATTAATTTCTTTTCTTTTAACTTCTATAGATATTCTTTTAGTATCTGCCAAGTTTCATTCACCTATCACTACTATTATGTTATTCAATTGTGACACTAAAATAATATGCCCTTTTAGTAATGTATAATCTTAAATACAGCAGCTCTTCTATATAATCTGTTTAGCTTTTCCCTTTGATGGCTTTGAACATTAGCTTAATTCCTACGTAATCAACATCACTACAAATATGTTCTTAGAATTCAACTATCATGGGTAGGTCAATAAATTTGTGTAATCGACACACTGATACTTTTTTTATACACTACGGCAGTAGGTGTATTATATTCTTAAGGTCCCATTTCGGTCACTCGCGGTATTTTCAAGTCTTTGTCATTAATTCAGTTTTTAATTACATTTGATTCGTTTTTTGGACTTTTAAGGACTCCATGAAAACTACATTTTGACATAAAAATATTGAATTTTGTCCAGTAGAAAATAAGATATATTAAAATATGTAATGACCAAAAAAGGGAGAGTAACGCACCTGATCCGCTTCAACTTACTTTTTATTTTATATTTTGAAAGCAATTTACATTTGTCTTTGTCTTTTACGATAGAAAAATGCATGAGGAATCTAATGATGGTGTTATTCGCATTCTACAAAAATTTGTAGTAAAAAAGATGCAAGGTAAAATGTCATGAAAATCAATGTAATTAACGCCCGCCATCAGCTTTAATTCAAAATGGTGTCATTATTTTAAAAGCAAACTATACTTACTTTGAACTTAAAAGATAATAAAATGCATGAGGAATCTGATGGTGTTTGTCACATTCTACAAAACATTGTAGTACAAAAAATGTAAGGAAAATGTTATAAAAAGACAATTCACTAACGCTTCCGGCCATGTTCAGATAAATTTATTTCTTTATTTAAAAAAAATGTATTTTATTTAAGCTTAAATGATGGAAAAATGCACGAGGCATTAAATAATGAAAACCGCATCAGAAAATATCCTGAAAATAAAAAATAAATGAATTTAAAAAAAATTTTGGGTGATAATTTCATTCAATAAAGAAAAAAAGAAAAAGTAAAAAAAAAAATTGTTACATCAATATTTCATACAGTACACTACAGAACATTAATATTTCGTTGTACAATACAGCACATTAATATTTCGTACACGACTGTACAGTATGTTAATATTTCGTACAGTACAATACAGTTCATTAATATTCGTACAGTGCAATACATACATTTTAATATTTTGTAAAGTCGTCTGCTAAAATAAAATCATCCAGTCTCTCTGTCTCTTGCGTTCCCTCTTTTTCACAATGAAGAAAATGTAAATAAATACCAGCTGGCAGAGGATCTTCCAGTCCTCTTACTTGAACCGATAAGATCATTCTATCTCTCCCTCCTACTCTTTTTGTAATCATTACGGGTGCAGAGGGAGGAGGCATGTGGATGCTTATCTGCTATAATATATCAGCTGAATACTATTCTTGTCAATCTCTCTCTTCCCCCCTCTCTCTCTGTTACACCAAAACAATTGCACAATGCGTGCAGCACAAAGGCAATCGAGCGTCTCTGTTCGAAATGAATAACTTTGGTAAAGTTGTATTCTTCTTTAATGTTGGTGTGGATTTGAAGCATTTCAGCATATTTTTATATTTGAAATAGTATTCAATAAAAAAATAACTTTTTAAATTTAAACTAATAAAAAATACAAGAAATTTTTAAATAAATTTTTTTTTAATTAAAAAAATCTTTCATAAGACATGAATCAAGATTTTTTTAAATGTTTCTAGAAGTTTATGATTCATTATACAACATTGCTGTCTTTCATAGCAAAAATCTGTTTTGAATTTTAAAATTTCTTAAATATCATTTTTGAAAGGAAAAAACAAAGATGGATACATTAAAAAATATGAATAAAAAATGAGTGAAAAAATTATTATAGAAAATAATAATGCCAAAAGAAAAAAAACTTTTATAAAAAAAAATAATAATAATTTTTTTAAAAAGGCATCACTCTAACAATGAAGATAAAACGAAAGTGATTGAAGAGCAAAAGAATAAAAATTATGACAAGAAAATTTTCATTAATATATATAAAAAATATATATTTTTGGAAGATAAATTGAAGAAATGTTCAAATTTTTTTGTGCAAAAAGTAATTATAATTCATAAACTGACAAAGTCTTATTCATTCAATAATAATAAAATTACTACTAATAAACAAAAATATAGGAAATCTTATAAAAATGGAATAAAAATAATAAAATAACTGGAATATACTCATTTGCTTTAAGCATTAGAAATTTTATGTTCAAAAAATTTTTAAATGTTGCAAAAACTGTTCATGATTTTGCTCAAAATGTGGAACAAAAGGGACTTTTAGCTGTATATTGGGGACACAATTTGTACAACTCTTTTAGTAATCAACGTAATGTATTGACATGACGTTGATTATGTGCCAGTACTTTTTAGAAAGGTGTATTTTTGAGACTGGTAAATACCAGTCTGATGATTGTGAGTGCAATCATGCAAGAAATAATGAAGAAAATGCAAATATTATTATTAATGTTTAGAATGAAGAAGAAATTGAAAATTTTGAAGCAGAATTTGGAAGACTTTGTGACATTAATCATGAATGAAAAGACACAACTTATTGAATCAAAGCACACACATAAAACATTTCAAAGATTTTTACTAATTTTAAAGTTTTGTAAACTACAAAAATTATGAAGAAAATAGAAGAATGCACTGCCATTCATAAAAACAATTGCACCAATGGACTTCAACACATTAGAAGAATAGTACCACTTAGTCCAAAATTAAGAACTGTTGTAACTTATGTGTACAAATTGAGAGCTGTATGCATTTAGTTACATTTGTATGACATTTCTTTATTAGAAAGAAATGTTTAAATGCTTGAAAGATTAATTGACAGAAAGACACTAGATGTAAAAAATGGTGATATAATTGCAAGAAAAAGAAAATCAATCACATTCAAAAGTGAATGTTGTTAATAAATTTGCATCTTTAATTACAAAATTTAATAAAGAAATGCAAAACATGAAAGTCAATTCTTGTAATGTTTGCAAACTAAGAAAATATGATTACTTTTTGAAAGTTTGGACTGAATGGGAAAGATGACTAAATTAAAGAGAATTACACTTTGCCATGCAAAATTTGTAGTAGCAGTAGAGCAATTCTGAATAAAAAGCAAGCATTCCTCGATATGCATCAATTAATGGCTTGGAAGTGGTTAAAACACCAAAGGAATTGGTAAAATTGAACTTTAATGAACAAATTTTGATTTAAAGAACAAAATGTTTCATCAATGTTGGAAGTGGTTAAAATACAAAAGGAATTGAACTCTAATGAAAACATTTTGATCCAAAGAACAAAATGTTTCATCAATACGATAAAACTTATGCCTCAAAGATTCAAAGGACCATCTTCAGACATGTTATCTGCCATAAAACAAATAGTCACGCATTTTCCTATTCCAATAGAAAATTCAATCAATCATGTAATGAATACTCTACCTTCAAAGGAAGAACATTCTTGACAAAGTTGTTTACACATTGTCAACAAAGTAGACAAAATTGAAAATTGTTGGTTAATATGAAAAGTGTGTTTGAGGCACTTAAATGGCTAAAATAATACTGTAATCTATCAAGATATTGAAATTGAGAGAACACATGATCTACAATAACATTGTTTTCTGTACTGGACAAAATAGCTCAACTGAGTCTGATGACTATTTGTTGACTCATTTGACTAAAAAAGATGCTGATACTAGATAGGAGCATATGAGCATCATACCGTACAAACAAATGTATCAAACTTTACAAAATAAAAAAGGTATTGAAAATTACAAAATGAAAAAAGTTGAAAGGATTTTGTTGAATGACGGCAATCCAAATTTGGACCTAATGTGCTTTCCCATATTGTTTCTAAAGAAAATTTGGGATCAATTGCAATAAGCCATATAGAAAAGTACCATCATACATGTTTATTAGAAACAGATTAAAACATTCTGATCAAAGATTTAGAAAAAATATTCAATATCAATTCTATCTTGTTGATAAAAAAGCTTCAGATTCTGTTATTTTTGCAATAATGAAATCTATGAGATCTAATAGAATTACATTGGAAGAATTTAATTAAAAACTTTAAAATAATGACAAAAGACTTGAAGGAAATCTTTCAATGATGATGGTCAATGTGAAAGGTTCCAACAAATTTTGGAATAGAAAAACATCTGATCTACATTCAATAGATGACATTTTGGTCCAGCAACGTTTTTTATTACTTTGTCAGTGCTGAATATTTTTGGCCAGATTTGCAATAATTTTTGGAAAAATTGAACACTAACATTGCAAAAGTGGAAACTATATAAACAAAAACTTTGTGCGTGAATGATGTTGTAGCTGTCAGTGAACATTTCTACGATAGACTGCAAGCTGTAATGAATAATGTTATTTTGGTAAATTAAGTATCAACAAAGAAGACGTCTCCATTTTCTCATGAAAATATTGGTATTTATAACAAGGATTCTCCAGACATAATTCAACAATTCATCAATTCATACAACAACATATAACCAATGTTCAGTCTTACTCTTTATAATTTGGTTTCTCGACTCCCAAAGTATTCATGTAGCAAAACTTGCTGGATAATATTTGGAAATGGGAAAAATTTTGTCAAAAAATGTAGATTTGGGTTTCCTAAATCTAATGAAAACTTCAAATTCTCTTCTGTAGCTGAAAGTGTGAACTATAGAAGGACTGGAAAAGGATTAACAAATCTTTATCAATTAGAAAGAAAATATTCAGAAAACTGTATCAATGACTATAATCCTCTATTGTTGTTTATATGGAAAACTAATATTGATTTCCAATCTATAGTTGAAGACAGTATAATTTAGATAAGATATGTGACAAGCTACGAAACTAAATCTGAAAAAAAAGAAGGTGTTTGGGAAAATTTGGATGAAAATAGATCAAAATATGCAAGATACAAATCAGCAGGACTTCAACTAATTGGGAAAACAGATATTGGAGCATATTAATGTGTTGGCAAATTATTAGGCCATTTTTTATTTGACTTACCTGATCAAGTCATTTGGGTTGGAGCTGATATATTGCTAGTAGAAGAGGAAATAGATTGAGATCAAAATAAGATTTGGAAAAACTTTCTGAAGCTTCTACGAGCATATTTCATAAAAATATGATAGAAGATTATTATCCTAACAGACTATTTGTTTTGGAAAATAAATCATTGTATGAAGTTGATATTAAATATGAAAAAGTAATCACTAAACCTACTGATCAAGAAGAAGTTAAGGTAAGTTTAAAATGTTTAAAGGAAAAGTTGTTAAGTCTCTTAAGATTCCTCTGAACAAAGAAAATAAAGTAAGATATTATCACAATTTGCTTATGTTATTCAAATCTTGGAGAAATGAAGAAAATGATTTATTAAATGGTTTCAAAACATATGAATTACCAGAATTAATTTATTATTAAAATATAAAGAATACAATTCTTAAATCTATAGAATTGTTAAAACAATTGAAAATTGAAGGAGAAAAAGAAACCTATTAAGGATTGTTGCAAAAATTGAAAATGTTTATGGAGAGGAAAAAATTGAAAATAATTTGATTACTGATTTTGTTGAAATAAAAGTTACAGAAGAATCTGTAGCTGCCAAAGAAGGTCAATTGAATGCTGATCAAAAAAAGAATTTATGATGATGATGATGATGATGATGATGATGATGATGATGATGATGATGATGATGTTATTATGCAAAAGCAACAACTTCATTGGAATGATGAAAAACCTATTCCAAGGTTCAGATGTGATGACCGTGCACAATTACTCAAATTTATTCTGTTTTTGGTAGAACTAGAAAAAGCTATTTGATTGACACCATCTTTGACAAAATTACTTTAATGACTTATCACACTGAAAATATTATTACTATTATAATGTGTTTCTTGCATATGGGATTACTACACATAAATCATAAAGGATTAGTGTTGATGGAATAATTGGTGATCTTGGAACTCAAGCGTTCCTTGATGGAATGGCCTATGTTGTTCTGTCAAGATCTAGAATACTGTGCAATGTTTATTTGATCCTAGACCTCTTATCATGTGTGACAAATCGTCTTGGGAAGAGTACAATAGACTAAAAGCAATTTCTGGCAGACCTGATTTGCGTCCATTGCCACCTTGCAGAAAACAACCACCTTGCATGACAAGTACTTCCAGAATGCTTAAATTAGATAAAAAAAAGATTGCAACTGGAACAAGTGGGAGAACAAGCAACTAATAAAAAGAAAAAATGAAATTACTTCAAATAATTTGATTCCTAAAATGGCTTGAATTAATAGAAACAATCATTGCTTTGTTAAATAAATCATTCAATTTTTAATGTGTTGACTGATGTTCATGAGTATTTACTTAATTTGTAAAATGACAATGACTTTTCTCATATTCTTTATCATAATACAAACACTGTTGCTAATTTGAAAAGCATTATAGGTGGAAGATTTAATGATGAAAATCAACAATGTGCTTATGAATTTATGAAATAAATTTTCAATAATTTTGAAATTGAATTTCAACAAAAATTTAAATTCATTAAATATGATAATGTCAGATGTTTAGAATGCATCAACCAAATTGCCAAATTTTGAATAGTCATATTTGAATTGCAACAATACTCCAGTATCTGGTAGACAAACTGAACTACTTCTTGATTTGAAAGAAGAATTATTTTTGCAACCGATTAATGACCCTCAACAATTTAAATATTTGATTACTATAACCACAACAACTTCTATTATTAATAATTATGAAACATGTTCAAATAACACTGAATATACAACTACTTCAAGAATTAAATTTCCTCCAGAATTTAAATATTTTGTTATTAAATCAATAGATTTTTAATTAATCAAAATATTAACATGGATAGAGAATCAAATGTGATTTAGTTAAAAAAAGCAGCAAAAATTTGGCACAAATTTCACATTGAACGCTGCTGTCATTCATAAAGGGTCAACATCTACATCAGGCACTTGTTAAAAGTGGAGATTAAATTTAGGATGAAATTAGTGATAAAACTATTACAAAAAGACACACTAAATTTCTTCTTAAATTGCATCACAATGTTCTTTTATTTATGAAAAAAACAGGCTTATAGTTGAATGATCCTTGAATATATTACTATTGCTATAACATTTGAGTAAGTTTAACTTTTATTCCATGATAAATGCCAGTATGCTGAAATCATATTCCCTTAATAGGGTTAAGATGAAAATGCATATACACTAAATGTACAAAAGCAAGGAAATTCCCAAATAACTGAGTTTTTATTTTATTATTTTTCATTTTCGAATCAATTTTCTATTCTAAATATAAAAAACTGAACTTAAAAAAAATGTTGAACTAACAAAAATTATCATTAAAATAAAGTTAGAATTGAAAATTTTAACTAATTAAAAACTCATTTCTGTTTTGTGAATTAACTATAATTCATTTCATATTATCTTCATTACTAACTCTATCATCAATATTATCTTCATTACTAACCATTATTATTCATTCATATAATCTAAAATAATATAAAAAAACAAAAAACTAAAACTAAAAATATATAAATGTTTTGAATCTAATAATTTGCATTTCTCTTTTCTGCTTTTAATAACTTAATGAATGAATTAACACTTAATTAATACTCAATTAAACTAAAATTTTTAATTTTTCTAATTAAGTAATATTTTAGCTTGAATCACTACTTGATTGACTAATATATTGATTGTTATTTTTCAGTTGAAAGGTCTGAATCATTATTTAGCAATTCGAGTACAGCATTTGCTGATTACTATAATGATAGCAGATTCAACATTATTTGATTTCTTTTGTTGTTTTTTAGCATGATCTAACACACTGACAATATTTACCATTTATTTTACTATACTGACAACCTAATTGGTTGAAGTCTAATATCAAGTTGTAAATACACATTACGTTTATATAGAACACCCAAACGATTCCGGCTCACTCTCTCTATATATAGAAATGTGATATTTAGAAAGCAATACAATGCAGGGTGTGACGGATAGACACAAGTTGGAGTAAATAAGACATATAATGGTGGAACAAATGAATTAGTTTCAACCTTAACACAATGTGTACATACACATATACATATATATTTTTTTCCTTTCACAAACACATATATATCTGTCTATCTACACAATGTTAAACTTGAGTTGAAAACGGTTCTGAAGAATTGAAGAGTTTCCGAAATATTAAAATTTAAAAAAAAAATCATATCATACAGAATTTCCACCAGACCATCTTGATACAGGTATTACATAACATTGTAACATTGTGTAGATTGACAGATATATATGTGTTTGTGAAAGGGGGAAAAAAATATATATGTGTATGTACACATTGTGTTAAGGTGGAAACTAATTCATTTGTTCCACCATTATATGTCTTATTTGCTCCAACTTGTGTCTATCCGTCACACCCTGCATTGTATTGCTTTCTAAATATCACATTTCTATATACCAATAAACAATGCTTCAAGAAAACTACTTAACCTCTTATATATATATATATATATATATATATATATATATATATATATATATATATATATATATATACAGACTGCTTATGCCAGACGAAAACAACTGCCTCTTAGAGGGGAACTGCAAAATTGGTTACCTAGTGTATGAGGCGATTGTCAAAACCCAGCTCAACAACAGTACTGAAAAATACATAGGCATGACGCCGGGTATACATTTAAATACAATCACAAAACCAACACAACACTTGCGACCTGGATATGGCAATTACAAGATGTGGGGGACAACGTTCACCATTGAATGGAAAGTAATAACAGATTTCCTTGATCTGACGCAGAAAAAATTACATGTTAAAGTCAATTATTGACCCAAATACAAACTGTTTAAACATCATGGCGAAATTTACGAAAATATGTGTCCATATGAGAAAACACTTCTTATAAACTTGACTGACCGGTACACATAAAGGATCTTCGATAGTCACTACCCATTGCCACAAACATAACCTCAAAATAGCCTTATTCAATACCAGACTTGCTCTTATATTCGTGATTTAAATCCCCCCTGCTCTTCCTTCCCGGAAAATTATAATTATCACCTTCGCATTAATATAGTCAACTTAGTATTTTTATCTCAATACAAAAAATTAAAACCAGTAAAATAAATTATGAAAATATAAAAAAAATTCCGGTTGTTAAAACAGCTGACTCCTTATTGTCTAACTTTTTTCATGGTACGGAAATAGTAGGCTTAAAAACTGTTTAATTCTTAAACAGAATTAAATTTTCTTTCTAAATCTTATTCTTAACTTTAAAACAGGCTTAATCACCCACATAATAAATTAATTTCATAATAAATTGATACTCCATTATAAATTTTTATTTAAAATTTTCATGTTATACCTTCAAAATTAATTTTAATAACGATGTGTAGACCGTTTTTTACCGTTAGCGATAACTGTGATAAAGGACTTCGAAAATCATAAATAGGATTCACCAATAAATTGTGCCACGTCGATTAAACTTACATGATTGTTTTGGAAATGTCAGAGACGATGTTAAGTATACGCTGTGCAGTTTTATTGATAATACCTTTAATTATTTGCTCATTCATAAACTGTCTATAGATATAGACCTTTCCATTTACACGAGTCTTATCATCATTCATCTTCTAAAGTAAAGTGAGATGTAAACGTGCTTCTAATTTTCCTCTATTTGAATTCTATAAGTTAATTAACAAAAGTTACATTAAAAAATCTCTTTTATAATTATGTCCATTTATTGTTTTGTGTTCTAAAATAGCAACAAAATAACTGCTTAACTTTTTATCGTTAATATTTGCAGATGACCCCCACCCCAATTCTTTTAAAAATACTAGATAGGAGAAACCACCCTCGAATTTAAAACCAGGCATAATAATAACAAAGGCAAATTCAATACAAAATATACCGATTTAAAACATCATTATTGCACCATTAATGAAGGCTCAAAGAAGACAGACGCCCATGAAGACAGACGGTAATAACTGAGCAGACAATATTACGATATGCCAGGACATGCAGATATTTAGGCAACCCGTGTAAATAAGGGTTGAACGAGAAAATTAAAAAATGTTAAAGATCACCCAAAATGACATAATTGTAGCAGCGAAATGGCAACTAAATGTAGACGTGGAATTTTGTTTTACTTTAAGACAACTATTAGGAAATAAATAAATAAAAAATATATACCAAGAATTGCGACGGGTAATAAAAAATAAAACAGATGAATTATTTTAGTTTGCAGGTGTTTGAGTAAGGTTACATGTTAACATGACCTACTTAAAAGTAGGAAGCACTAAACTCTCTTTCAAACAAAGGTTTAAAACCCATTGTTTGAGAGGAGTTTGTCCATTGGTTAATGAAAATAATTGTTCGAGAGCAGTATTAATACCAATGAATCACATTTGTTAGTTTATTAGAGCAAAGGAAGTGTAGTATCTGTTCCGATGGATACTACACCCCATAGACTGGTATTGTCTTGGCCTTCGGGACTTGATTTACGCGGGTCTATGGGATTGTCCTGTGCAGTTCTAGGAGGTGCACCCTCCCAGGCTTTGCCTCCCCTCTTTGGGGAGGAGTAAGTTAATTGCTTACTGTCTGAGGCGCCCCTACCGGGGAATGCCGACGGGGCTGCCCAGGCAATTTTTGATGGTCAGAGTGCTCACCTCTCGGGCGCTGGCTTTTCAACCCCCACTTTCCGACCCGACCGTGGGTCACATCTTACTTGTGGGAGTAGGATAAAACTGGCCTTGTGCCTAACTCCTGGAGAGGAGTAAATAATACATGATCATGGGCGTCACTCGAATCGAGTATACGGATTTACAGGGGCTTCATTTGTGGAAACAGTCCAATTCGAGATCCACACATCCTATCACAAATAGAACATGGGTTATCGTTTGGCAATTGATTTTTCGCGTCGTATTATACTTCCTGCTTTCAGTTCTTCAGCGTGATGACGCCGTTCACTTTCAGGTATTTTCATACCACTCCTTATTCCATTTCTCCACTCCATTCTCCCGAGTGCACTTGTTTCCCATGTTGTGTGATCAATTCTACACCTCTTCATAACATTCCTTCAAACAATCCTTGTATCGCTTCTTCTTTCTTCTAACCATCATAGCTCCAACATTCAGTTCAGAATAAAATATTTTCTTAGGATAGGACTGGTCACTCAAGCTTACAATGTGACCAGCCCATCCCACTATACTAGAGCAACCAGACTCTTCCAGGACACTGATGTTGGTTCGACAATCTTGCCAATTAATGTTTTTAAGTTTTCGTAAAAGTAGTTGATGTAGTTTTTCGAGTGCTATAAGATGTCGACGATATGTCGTCCAGGTCTTCGATGCATACAAGAGTGTTAGAATGACAATGGCTCGATACACTAATATTTTGTATTAAGCCTTTTATTTAAACATACTTCACCCCAAACAAGGCAGGCCGCCACTGTAGACGTAAGGGGCTACTGAGAAAACAAAGGGAGAAGTTTTTTTTTGTTCAACCTAAATTGGGATCTGCGCAGCGAGATGTCTGTTTACATTAGTTTTACATTTCTGCATGTCAGTACCGTCTGGGAAACAGGGAACAGGGAGGGACTTCCAGAAGTAAGCAGCACGAGGAAAGAAGCTATTGAAGTAGAAATTTCTCCGGCATCTGGGGACCTCCACAGTGAATGGATGGGATTTAGCTGATTGTCGAGTTTGTCTAGTGAATTTACGTCGAGGGGGCACCAGAGTAGCCAATTCATCGGAGCATAATCCATTGAAGTATTTGTAAAACAAGCACAAGGATGCTACATTGCGGCGATGGGACAGGGTCTGGAGCTTGGATTACAGTGAGGGACCTATTAGGTTGGCGACTCTTTTTTGGACCTTGTCAAGGAGAGAAAGACTAGTAGATGATGCACCAGCCCAGATGTGGCAACAATACTCCATGTATCAGAGGATTGGTGGCTTTGTAGAGATACAGGATAATGTCAGGTGTGAGGAGCTTACTAGCACGGTAGAGGGAGCCCACCTTCTTTGCTGCGGCCTTGACAATGTCTTCAATGTATTTGTTTAAATTCATGTTACCTGTGAAGGTTAAGCCGAGGAGTTTGAATGTTGAACCCTCAGGTAAGGTGTTATTTGCCATGACAATCGGTGGTTGGAGAGGTTTCTTGTAGTTATTGAAGGAAATGAGCTTTGTCTTTGCGGCATTAAAAGTTACCAACCATTTATGACCCCAATTCACTACAGCCTGGAGGTCATTTTCGAATTATGTTGTTACACAGAATCAATAATTCAAAATTATTAATTAATAAAACATTTATTGAAATAAATTAAAATGTGATTTTTGTTTTCTTTTGCAGTGCTTTAATCTTTGGACGCCATGTTGGATTTTTTACATTTTCGTTAGCGCTTGACATCTATAAAAAAGAAAATACGTTTGAAAAAAAAATGAAAAAGTTAACAATCATTTGCAATTAAATGAATAATCTTTAAGAGGGTAGACCTGTTCTTGGTAGGGAAATAAAGTCACAATAGCAGTAAAAAGTTAAATATGATTTCCAAGTGAATGAATAATCCCATGGAGTCGAGTCTCTGATTACAGATGAGGCATGCACGTTATATAACATCTCACTTTCCGTCCTGATTAATAATGGTAGTAAGAACCACTATGGATGACACCACCAGAAAATCTCGACAATGTTCCGGCCTGGATTTATGTAGGCCACGGCTCAGCTGTCCTGCCATTCGAAAACTCGCAGCAGCTAATGTCTCTTCTCAATTCACGCACGCACATTGTCATATGCTTTTACACACAAAAAAGGCAACACACTAACGAAAGTCACTCACACACTGCCACACGTATAGCTACACTTACTGCCTATTGAAATCTACTCACACTCTGTCACACGCATACACACATTGATAAAGGGAACACACAATTCCTAATCCTATCACATTGTCACGCGCATAAACACGTTGATACAAAACAAACGTATAGACACATTCACTTCCTTCTAACACTCGTATCTTTTCTCCCTCCAAACATTCAATGATATTAGAAGAACACTTTTCAAACGAACACTTTACTCACACAAAAATAACTTTCAATCCATTTTAAATCTGTACATATATTGTTTAATCTCTTTTGCTCTTATGTATCTATTATTCAACATTTATTACAACGTAATTGCTAGCGTGGCACATTTAAAAAATGCTAACATCATGTAGACCTTATCCAAACTAAGATCAACGCCACCTACATTTATTCTACGCTTATATATCCATTGTTATTACTTGGTTAGAATTATTAGACTTTATTAGTGTTCAGGAAATATGGAAAAAAGTATAGGTTATTTGGACTATTGGTAGCTATAGAAGGCTGGGTGTCTTTTACATGAATAAATGATTGCATTGTCTGAATGTTTACTGCACACGCCCTCTCTATGGTCGTATTCGTCGGTTCTTTTGACGTTGTGTTCATATTCTCTTATTTCGACGCTAGTTTATAATCGCGCCGTTTTTCTTTCTTTGGCCATTTTGTCTCTTTGGTTCGGCCATTTTGTATTTTTGGGGTCATTTCTTTTTGTTGGCGATTTTTTTTTGGGGGGGGGAGGCAGCCCTTTTGTTTGTATTGTCGGACATTTTTTCAGCCATGTTTAGACTCAACGCTTTCATTCGTTTCTGTTTGCTTTTATCTTTAATTTCTTCCTCCCCAACGTACATTCGTCCCACCCTACACCATTTATTTGCACCCGTAATTACAACCCGTTTATCAACATATCCGGACAGCTCCACCATCATACATCATTACGTATTCTTTTTAGATGTTCATTTTTGTTTGTTGATGTTTTTTTCTTATTTCTTTTCTTTGTCTTTGCGTCTGTTCGTTTGCGTTTTTGTATTTTTAATTTTGCATTTTATCTTTAAATGCATACATTTATTTTATTTTTTATTTGTGTACTTATTGATTTGTTGGTAAGTGATTGACCTAATGACTATCGTCATGTCATGGCGTGTTCAAATCCTCTCGGATCTATTCTAGTCATTTACATCTGTAGTGTTACCTACTTTTTTCACATATTTATTTACACATACATACACGAGAGGACACTCATGCCTAATTGTCTTTATTCTTCGCCACGTTACGAGGTGTTGAGATCGATACTATAAAAGCCGAAACACAAAACTATTCTCTCTATTTTCTCTTACTCGCCTCGCCCCTAACACAATTTAGGTTATGTGAGACACATTCTCTCAACTGATTCACACACAACCGCACACACTCTTCTCAGACTTTTTTGGACCTACGAACACATTTTTACGCATACAATCCAACTAGGATCACATCTTTTCAGGCTCGCAGTAAATAAATGTTATTTTAAACATATTGTTTTGTTCCTTTGTTTCATAGATTTGCTTGTACGAAAAACACATAAGGAGGGACGCTGCCTAAGCGTAAACTAATCTCAACTTTAATGCTGTTTACTAAAAGTATTAACACGCAATTTCGGGATTAAATAAATTAAATATTGTAGATATGCCGTAAATCAGATGAATCAAACCATAGTTACGGCCCTTTATTTTTATTCTTAGCTCGTTAAATAAAGGTTACAGTTACCACTGGAAGGTAATAAGTAACAGAAAGCTGAACAATAAATAACAGAGCTTGAAGATAACGATTGATGTTCGACTTTTCGAGAAAATTTCAAATCCACAAATATAAAATAAGATTGATCAGGTTGAGAAAAGAAGTTGCCAAATAAATTGCCTTTTTGCGACGTAGTATGATCATCTGATAATTTGTATTCATGAACGAAAAAGAAAAAAAACTAGACTGGAAGGATACATTTCTTCACCGTCGGAACAGACACAGTAAGAAGTAAAAAAAAGAGGAAAGAGTAAGCTAAACGAGCGGAGAAGGAAAGAGAGTAGCTTAGTAATAAGATTACTCCAGGGTCATCAAAAAGGTTGGATAGTAAATAAGTAACGTGATGTAAGGCAGGTGTTAGGGTAGACGTCACGTTTGGAATCCGATTATGATTGTTTTGATAATTGCAAGGTTGAGATAAAAATGTAAACGTTGTATTTCTTTTATTTTGCAGAATACGGCTGAATAATGTATTATAAACAATTGCAGAGTTACATCACCGACCGGGAGAGGATTGTGAAAAAACATCAAAACAGATTTGACGATCGAAGTGATCAGATGTTCCGTCTTTTGCTCCATCAGCTGAGGTTGGGGAGTTGAATACATCCGTAAGGCAGTCGTGTAACAAAGGAATGTCGACATTCTACTTGTCATATATCGTAAGATTTTGTAGCAGTACTGTAGAAACCTATTTTGTTTAAATGTATGGAGGATCGAGGAGTTTAGTGTATCGGTAAAAGATGATGTCGACATTGTACTTGCAATAAAAATAACAATAAACTTTTTTCTTTTTTTTCGATTTCTTCGTTGCTGCTGCAACATGGAGATGGATGAGAACTTAGATGTGGACAAGAACATTCAAAATGGCGCCGCTGTTGAGATTGTTGAAAAGTTTTATTTTATTTTAGTAATACACATTTTTGTCATTCGGTCTTTATTTACGTCATTCCTCCAAATTAAAAAAAAACAAACAAATAGATAATAGGGGGAATGACGTAAATAAAAGCCTCTGAATTAAAGCTAAACTTCTAGTTCCGTCCAATTAGATTTGTCGAACACTATATGGCGGCTTACTATATGTTCTGCCCATAAAACAGAATAGACTTTATTTCTCTTCCTTCCACATAGCTGTTACGATGACCATGCCAATTAAGATGTTCGCATTTGAGTTAAAAGGTGACTCGTGTAAGAGGCGTCACCTGTGCGACCGGTGGAACACTTATCTCCACACTGAAGATTCTGTAAGGATGAAACATATATCTCTGTGGATAATAATTCAACATATTAATTATTAAAATAATTATATATATATATATATATATATATATATATATATATATATATATATATAAAGTGGTTGTGTGTGTGTTTGTGCATACGCACGTGATTAATCCAAATATGCTTTGATTTGGATTTAATTTTAAAAATTAAAAAATAGCAATTATTGTGAAAAATTAATTAATATAAAATTTTTCTGAAACACTGTATATATACTATACTATCCCTCCAAAACAGGAGTTAATGCCCGGGAGGATGTTTTATGATAAATGAACATATATTGCACCACCTAGTCCCCCATAAAAAATGAAATTCCTGAAAGTACAGTATTATGATACTAAACTACCTCCAGCCCTTAAAAGCAAAGGAAGAATTAATGCTGTGGGGGATTCGTATCATGACTACAGATACTACACTACCCCCGAACATTGAAAGATAGTATGCAGTACATTAGTCTTAAATAGTATAGTAAACTGAATTCAGCATTAAAAGATCGTACAATAGTATAGTTTCGGCTTCAGACAGACAGATGCCAAATCTCCATTAGTAATAGATGAGTAAAAAATTCAGTTGAATCGGATTGTGTTCATATTATTATACAGCAGAGTCTGTAGAAATTCCACCATTGTTTTTCTTTCTTAACGTAAAAGTACTCGTCAGCTAAATACTTTTAAATAAATAACGTTTTAACGTTTTAATTAATTTATTTATTGTAACTTGTTATCTGACATATACATTTTTCTTGTCGGATTTTCACAGTCAGACCAAAATAGCATTTAAGCTAGTAAATAAAACTTTGGTTATGACTAGCAAATTTACATTTGTTATTGTTGTGCTATGGTATTGTTGTACGATTGTTATTGGGTACAGTAACGTTGTTACACTTTGTTTAAACATGACTTACCATAATAACCACTGCTAATATGAAACATTCTAAAATAATATCTCAAAAGTAAAAATCAGTTAGGAGATAACTCATATTCTCGATTGAAGAATATAGTAGGAGTTGTCTACCTTATATGCAGACGAATAAAAATTAAAAACTAAACTGACTTAATTGCATCCCGACTGGCGCCGAGTTGATACAGCTAGTTCATTATTTTAAATAGGGTCTTTCTTACTCTGGTTCGACCATTCTACCATTCCAGAAAGTACGCCAGTCCTGATGCAATTCCAAGTAGTGGATAAAACTAAACTTTCTAGTTCGAATTTCCGTATAGATTTCTGAATTCGATAAAAAAGGTTCCCGAGTTCGACAAGACGCACCCGAAGAAAGCCGGAGGTTACATCGGCCGAAACGTTTTGAAAATAGCATCCTAGATGAAAAAAGTAGACCAAATAAAACCAAACAATAAAAAATAATCAAATCTCATCTAAAAGAGGTTTTTTTTTTTTTCGAATGACGATTCGTTCCTGGTTTTAATTTCAATAAATTCTATGACCGAAATATTCTTGGACTCAACAATAAAAGACTAACAGGAATTTCACCATTTTTTGAACATATATAATCTGTATAAAAGTCAGACACATCTCAAGATCGAGTACTTCTGTCACACCTGGAGAAGTACAGGTCAGGGCACCGTTTTTGCATTGACAAAGTATAAATTCGACATTGTAATCTGGTGGGGGATAATCTCTTCTCTTCTCTACAGACATTTCTAAATCTTTCTCTTCTCTATCGTTACTTCCATAGACGGTGCTCGACTGAGCTCCAATCTCTGGTTACTCGCTCTAAAACATACATAACAAGAACTCGTGTACCTATCACCAGTGCAAAGAACTTTACTTTCTGTGTCTGTGTTCCTAAAACCAAATGTAACTTTTATGAACAGAGTTTATTCAAAAGAATCTCCCATATTTGGAACGCATTGCCACATGACTGCAACATGTCCGTCTTCAAGTCCAATGTTAACAAATACTTTTCAAAACGTTCTTTTAAATAATAAAAGTTTTGTTCATTTAATTCACCGTTTTCAATCATCTCATTGTATCCAACTGACAATTTTATTAAGTTTTATCCTCGAGAAACTTATGGCCTTCATAACTAGTAACTCATTAGTAAAAATGACAGCTAAATATCATTTCAATAAATCAAACGAATGTCACTTTTAAGTCGACGACAACCACTTCATTTCTGACGTTTTATTCAATTTCTGAACAATTTATTTTGAAATGTATAAAATCTAAATATTTTCACAACAGTGAGAACAAATATTTCTCGATTACTTTTGAGAATAAAACGGTCTCATTTTTTAACATAAGTGTGGAAGGTGACAACGTACGTATAAACGTGGATATGCGCCTATTATTCAATAGATATTACTAGATTATGTTCATTAATAATAGTAATCTGATGAATGAAGTGTTACCTGCTTTAATAAGATGGGAGCGAGACGTTAGACTTGATGAGATCACGTGTTACGGTGACGTCATATGTACGAGATTTGGTACAATCTTACCTTACTCGGCGTTTGAATCCTGATTGGTGATTACCACTCGAATGTCGCGTCGACTGTGAGTATATAAACATACTAGAAAAAATGTGACACGTTGGGTCACCCATTGAGCTCGGATTAGAGTGTTTGAATCAGAAAAAAAGAGTTTGTAAAGCTAGTTAAATATTTAAAAAATAAAAAGACAACATCCCAAATTAGTCTCTTCTCGCTGTATCCTCCTTCTCTCTCTCTCCCTTTCTCTCGCTCTCTCACTCTTCGACTGTTAATAAACAGAACAAGAGAGAGAGAGAGACGGTAGCAAGAGTAATATATACCATATAAACTAACATTTTAATCGTAGTCATGTCACTTTTCTTCCTTAGATTATCATGGATGGTTCTGCTCTTAAGGAGAAATCGACTCTGAATCTTGGTCTTTCTCTCTTACCAAATCTTTCTTGGAATTCATACATTTGATCAATTGCTCTTTTTGCTTCTCGTAAAGGCGGTTCTCTCTATCGCTCAAAACACTTTCTCACATCTACAAATCTGCTATCAGCCCATGTATGGAGTATTGTTTTCATATTGGCTGGTGAATCTCTGTCCCATTTGAAGGTTCTTGATTAGCTGCAAAAACGTACCTGTAATTTGATTGGCCCTACCCTTTTCCTTTCCTTTCCCCTCTCTCTCTCACACAGACGTCATGTTGCTAGTCTCAGTTTTTTCTATAAGTACTGTTATGAGATGTGTCCTTCAGAAGTGTGAGATCTATACCCCGCTTCTTTTGTTTCAGCTCGTGTAACTTGTTGGTTTAGTGGTCTTCATCAATTCGCTGTTTTGATAACTCATTGTAATACAGCTTCTTATTCCAGTAGAAGACATGTGAAACTCACTTTCTGCTAACTATTTTCCTCCTTCAAGACTGAGGCCAATAGGTATCTTTTGTTTTTGCGATAATCATATTTCGTTCTTGTTAGCTCCTTTCATAAAGTGGCTTCATGCCGTGTCTTGAGTGATTTTCATAAAAAAGATTTTAAAATAGAGTTAGAGAGGGTGAAAGTGATAGATAGAAACTTCTGTCGTACTGAGGTATGGTTCTATTACGTCTCAGGAGGTCTAACTTCCCAGGCTTTACCCTTTCTTAGAGAAGAGGTTCGTTTATTGCTAATCGCATGAGGTGTCCCTACCTGACCTTGTGTCTAACGTCCTGGGGGAAAAGTAAATAGAATACTAATGAGTCACACCTTTGCTTAGTACAAAAGTTAGTCGAAGATAAGTGTTAGTGAGAGTGGTAGTTAGATTAAGAATAGTACTATGAGAGGATTGGAAACTATGAATGGAAAGGACATACTGTGATTACTTAAAGAGAGGGTCCAACATTGTATATGAAGACGACCATCTTGTAGTCTGTAACGAAGTACTCTCATGGTTATGTGCTTCATAGATGGGAAGTTTTAGGAAAATAACTTTGTTCAAAGAAATTCCGTTGGGTTTTGGGAACACAGAGGAAAAAAAGAAAGTACTTCAAAGTGGTGGTAGATTGATGAGTTCTTGCTGTGAATGTTTTACAGGGATGAACTAGAGATTGGAGCTCAGTCGAACAACCAGGGTTTTTTACCCCGCCTAATAAACCGGTATTTTCCGGGTCTTTGAGTCTGGATTTACGCCGGTCTATTGGGGGTTGCCGGTCCTGTGCAGTTCTAGGAGGTGCACCCTCCCAGGCTTTGCCTCCCCTCTTTGGGGAGGAGTAAGTTTATTGCTTACTGTCTGAGGCGCTTCTACCGGGGAATGCCGACGGGGCTATCCAGGCAATTTTTAAATGGCCAGAGTGCTCACCTCTCGAGCGCTGGCTTATCTAATCCCACTTTCCCGACCTTGTGTCACATCTTACCTTGTGGGAGGTAGATACATAAATGGAGCTCAGTCGAACACTTTCCATGGAAATAAGGATTGATTAGATAAAGACTAACAACGTCTCTTTTGTGAGAAAGTGGCTGCAGGAAATGGAAGTGGGCATCACCACTAGATTGTGAAGTGGATTTTCTTCGCTGTCAAAGTGTGGACACAGCACTTTATCTTAGGATGTAAAGTAGATGATTGCATCAGGAGTCAGGTAATTTCTGGAGAATCGGTAGAATAACCGAACCATTTTTCAAAAAACCTTAGTCACAGATTTGATGTAAGTCTTTAATTTCAGGTCTGGAGTGAAAGTCAGTCCTAGAAGTTTATCAAATCAAGGGTCTTCGTGAAGGAGATAACCATTCATTCCAAGTGCAGCAAACCAAGGATCTGAGCGTTGGTGTTAAAAGAAAAAGTAGCTTGTCTTTAAAGGTGTAAAAAGTAAAAAGCTACCTTTTCCCCATTGCATTACGTGCTCACAGGCTGTAGGACAAGCATTTAGCATATAAACACGGTAAAACTAACCGTGGAATTTCCATGGGCCGCGTTCGTATGTGTAAATATTATGAAGCATGGATTTGTTTGTTATGATCTTTCATAGTTTCGCATTAGTCAACTAGTCAGTTTTGTTTTTGTAACATTAAAATAGAGAAAGGTCACTTCCTGTTACGTAACAACATTTCATATCGGAGCTTTCATGTTGTCAGACATTTCCGAAATAGATTTTACAGCTTTATAGTTGTTTTCTACTCATCTTTGTTTCAGCAATTAGTGTGTGCGTGTGTTTAGATACGTCATCGCATCGCCATAAGAGGCTTTGTCGGTCTGTCAATAGGTTCATAAATCACGCTTGCGTTTAGTTTGTTGAACTTAAGTTTCAATAGCATGGTCATAATTAAATGCGTGGACTGAATTTTAAGAATGTACATTTTTGTGGATGCGTTCTTCTATCACTATTGTGATTTTGTCAGTCTCTCTGTCGGTCTGTTACGCCTAAGTTTTAAATAGGATTTTCATCTGTCCGTTATGTAAGTTTGAAATAGAAATTTTCATTTGTTTGTTATGCTTAAGTTTGAAATAGAATTTTCATCTGTCCGTTACGTAAATTTAAAATTGAAATTTCCATTTGTTTGTTACGCTTAAGTTAGAAATAGAATTTTCATCTGTCTGTTAGGCGCTTGAGTTTAAAATAAGATTGTTCATCTGTCCGTTCCACTGAAGTTTGAAATAGGAATCAAACGCCATCAATAAATATTTGAAGATATAAAGGACTTGAAGCATAAAACCTTTACAAAAATGACCTTATTCGGCATTAAATACCCCGAAAGGGGTTGATATGCTGTAAAACAAAACAACCAAACCAAACATCATGAATAACTATTTTAAGATATAAAGAATTTGAAGCTTAAACACTTTTACCAAAATGTTTTGATTCGGCATGAAATTACCCGAAAAGAGTTGATATACTGTAAAAAAAAAACAACAAAACTAAACCAAACCGTTCCACTGACATTTGAAGTAGCATTTTTCGTTTCTTCGTTACTTTTAAGTTTGAAATATGGTTTTTCATCAATCTGTTATTTTTCAGTTTGAAATAGGATTTTCATCTTTCCGTTTCTTTTTAAGTTTGAAATACAACCTTCAATATAAAGCATTATATTTGCCTTTAATATTTAACTTGACCTACCCATCAAGTGCAAACAGGCAGTAAATTTAAACATCTGGTTTAGACGGAATTAAAATGAGAGAAAGAAGAGTGAAAGATTATCTCGGTTGATAAAAATAAAATGCTCGCAAATGGAACTTTGTTACGTTGTATACTTTTCTCAGACGACCCCGTATTCAATGCAATAACGTGTTTGCCATTGTAGCTTTATTACGTATTAGACCTTTTCTGACGACACCGTATTCAATGTAATAACGTGTTTGCCATTGGAGCCTTATCACGTAGTTGACCTTTTCTGACGGCACCGTATTTAATGCAATAATGTGTTTGCCATTGGTGCTTTATCACGTAGTTGACCTTTTCTGACGACACCGTATTCAATGCAATAACGTGTTTGCCATTGGAGCTTAATCACGTAGTAGAACTTTTCTGACGACACCGTATTTAATGCTATAACGTGTTTGCCATTGGAGCTTAATCACGTAGTAGACCTTTTCTGACGACACCGTATTCAATGCAATAACGTGTTTGCCATTGGAGCTTAATCACGTAGTAGACCTTTTCTGACGACACCGTATTTAATGCTATAACGTGTTTGCCATTGGGGCTTAATCACGTAGTAGACCTTTTCTGACGACACCGTATTCAATGCAATAACGTGTTTGCCATTGGAGCTTAATCACGTAGTAGAACTTTTCTGACGACACCGTATTTAATGCAATAATGTGTTTGCCATTGGAGCTTAATCACGTAGTAGACCTTTTCTGACGACACCGTATTTAATGCTATAACGTGTTTGCCATTGGAGCTTAATCACGTAGTAGACCTTTTCTGACGACACCGTATTCAATGCAATAACGTGTTTGCCATTGGAGCTTAATCACGTAGTAGAACTTTTCTGACGACACCGTATTTAATGCAATAATGTGTTTGCCATTGGAGCTTAATCACGTAGTAGACCTTTTCTGACGACACCGTATTCAATGCAATAACGTGTTTGCCATTGGAGCTTAATCACGTAGTAGAACTTTTCTGACGACACCGTATTCAATGCAATAACGTGTTTGCCATTGGAGCTTTATCACGTAGTAGAACTTTTCTGACGACACCGTATTTAATGCAATAATGTGTTTGCCATTGGAGCTTAATCACGTAGTAGAACTTTTCTGACGACACCGTATTCAATGCAATAACGTGTTTGCCATTGGAGCTTAATCACGTAGTAGAACTTTTCTGACGACACCGTATTTAATGCAATAATGTGTTTGCCATTGGAGCTTAATCACGTAGTAGACCTTTTCTGACGACACCGTATTCAATGCAATAACGTGTTTGCCATTGGAGCTTAATCACGTAGTAGAACTTTTCTGACGACACCGTATTTAATGCAATAATGTGTTTGCCATTGGTGCTTTATCACGTAGTAGAACTTTTCTGACGACACCGTATTTAATGCAATAATGTGTTTGCCATTGGTGCTTTATCACGTAGTAGACCTTTTTCTGACGACACCGTATTTAATGCAATAATGTGTTTGCCATTGGAGCTTTATCACGTAGTAGACCTTTTCTGACGACACCGTATTTAATGCAATAATGTGTTTGCCATTGGTGCTTAATCACGTAGTAGAACTTTTCTGACGACACCGTATTTAATGCAATAATGTGTTTGCCATTGGAGCTTTATCACGTAGTAGACCTTTTCTGACGACACCGTATTTAATGCAATAATGTGTTTGCCATTGGTGCTTAATCACGTAGTAGAACTTTTCTGACGACACCGTATTTAATGCAATAATGTGTTTGCCATTGGAGCTTTATCACGTAGTAGACCTTTTCTGACGACACCGTATTTAATGCAATAATGTGTTTGCCATTGGTGCTTAATCACGTAGTAGAACTTTTCTGACGACACCGTATTTAATGCAATAACGTGTTTGCCATTGGAGCTTTATCACGTAGTAGAACTTTTCTGACGACACCGTATTTAATGCAATAATGTGTTTGCTATTGGTGCTTTATCACGTAGTAGACCTTTTTTGACGACACCGTATTTAATGCAATAATGTGTTTGCCATTGGTGCTTTATCACGTAGTAGACCTTTTCTGACGACACCGTATTTAATGCAATAATGTGTTTGCCATTGGTGCTTAATCACGTAGTAGAACTTTTCTGACGACACCGTATTTAATGCAATAATGTGTTTGCCATTGGAGCTTAATCACGTAGTAGAACTTTTCTGACGACACCGTATTTAATGCAATAATGTGTTTGCCATTGGAGCTTAATCACGTAGTAGAACTTTTCTGACGACATCGTATTTAATGCAATAATGTGTTTGCCATTGGAGCTTAATCACGTAGTAGAACTTTTCAGACGACACCGTATTTAATGCAATAATGTGTTTGCCATTGGTGCTTTATCACGTAGTAGAACTTTTCTGACGACACCGTATTTAATGCAATGATGTGTTTGCCATTGGTGCTTTATCACGTAGTAGACCTTTTCTGACGACACCGTATTTAATGCAATAATGTGTTTGCCATTGGTGCTTAAGCACGTAGTAGAACTTTTCTGACGACACCGTATTTAATGCAATAATGTGTTTGCCATTGGTGCTTAATCACGTAGTAGAACTTTTCTGACGACACCGTATTTAATGCAATAATGTGTTTGCCATTGGTGCTTTATCACGTAGTAGAACTTTTCTGACGACACCGTATTTAATGCAATAATGTGTTTGCCATTGGTGCTTTATCACGTAGTAGACCTTTTCTGACGACACCGTATTTAATGCAATAATGTGTTTGCCATTGGAGCTTAATCACGTAGTAGAACTTTTCTGACGACACCGTATTTAATGCAATAATGTGTTTGCCATTGGAGCTTAATCACGTAGTAGAACTTTTCTGACGACACCGTATTTAATGCAATAACGTGTTTTCCATTGGAGCTTAATCACGTAGTAGAACTTTTCTGACGACACCGTATTTAATGCAATAATGTGTTTGCCATTGGTGCTTTATCACGTAGTAGAACTTTTCTGACGACACCGTATTTAATGCAATAATGTGTTTGCCATTGGTGCTTTATCACGTAGTTGACCTTTTCTGACGACACCGTATTTAATGCAATAATGTGTTTGCCATTGGTGCTTTATCACGTAGTAGAACTTTTCTGACGACACCGTATTTAATGCAATAATGTGTTTGCCATTGGTGCTTTATCACGTAGTAGAACTTTTCTGACGACACCGTATTTAATGCAATAATGTGTTTGCCATTGGTGCTTTATCACGTAGTAGACCTTTTCTGACGACACCGTATTTAATGCAATAATGTGTTTGCCATTGGTGCTTTATCACGTAGTAGACTTTTTCTGACGACACCGTATTTAATGCAATAATGTGTTTGCCATTGGTGCTTTATCACGTAGTAGACCTTTTCTGACGACACCGTATTTAATGCAATAATGTGTTTGCCATTGGTGCTTTATCACGTAGTAGAACTTTTCTGACGACACCGTATTTAATGCAATAATGTGTTTGCCATTGGTGCTTTATCACGTAGTAGACCTTTTCTGACGACACTGTATTTAATGCAATAACGTGTTTGCCATTGGAGCTTAATCACGTAGTAGAACTTTTCTGACGACACCGTATTTAATGCAATAATGTGTTTGCCATTGGTGCTTTATCACGTAGTAGAACTTTTCTGACGACACCGTATTTAATGCAATAATGTGTTTGCCATTGGTGCTTTATCACGTAGTAGACCTTTTTCTGACGACACCGTATTTAATGTTACGACATATCTTCTTCTTGATCTTTATCACGTAGATTATTCCAACAATACCATATTCAATGTAACAACATATCTGCTACTGGATGTTAATCGTGTAGTAGAACTTTCCCAAAGACCGTTTTCAATTCTGATTTTTATTGCTCAATGATCTCAGCTTTTCGAGTGTTAAATCGATTTCTGTCGCTTACTATCAAGCCCGTCTCTTATGAATGACAAAGCACGCCGGAACACGTGGTTGATACGTATGAATACTCTAATTCCATGCATACTTGTGCTTTCTCACATCGAAGTTCTACAAGGTAGACAGATACATGCTTTTTTATGGTGGCAATAAGGTAAGTTTAATATTCGATCCATCATTGCCGCCAAAGATTTGATTTCTCTAAACAGAAGATTTACCCCATCAGCACGACATATTCTTCATCATCTAACTATTGTGAGGGTGGAATATATCAGTATTTGTTACTATGAGAATAAATGCATTTGAAAACTAATATATTAAACTAATACAGTCTCCATAAGAAAATTAGTGAAATGTAACAAGATTATGACCGTCTAGCACAGCTTAAGTAGGTGTGTTCGTACCAGCTCGACACTAAGTCTGATAGAGAGTGGGCCGTTGTGGTTTTTTCTTGGCCCTGCTATCGGGCTGAACTATGGTTCTGTTGAAGCTCAGGATGTCCAATCTCCCAGCCTTTACCTTCTCTGAAAAGGGGTTTGTTTATTGCTAATAACTTTAGGCGCCACTACCGCTGCTTAGGCATTTTCGTAGGACAGAGTGTGCCTTGTGTCGAACCTCCTGGAGAGGAGGTAAATTAAATACCATCTGGATTCTACTGAACTACTATGATCTACGATGAGATTAAAAGATAAAAGATGGAGACTTTGACAGACTAACTTTGCCAGATTGTGTGATCTGCTCTGGGTGGAAATGGTGGTGAATTCTTCAGGATATTCATTAGTTACAATTATTAAATTAAGTGAGTAAACCCACTAGTATATAAAACAGTTACTTTAGTAAAACATAAAATGAAGTTCAGTCAGTGAAATTTGCTGAACTAGAGGTGAGGATTATTAGAATGTTTAAAATAATAGAAATAGATATGACATCACATGGTTCAAAGAGAGAGAGAGAGAGAGAGAGAGAGAGAGAGAGAGAGAGGGATAGAGAGAAACAATTAGTTCCTTGGAAGGCCAGAATATGTGAACATGAGAAAGTTCAACGCGCGGAGAAAATATGATTAAACAGTGATTATCGATCTCTTTGTGTTTCCGCACCACCTCACTGGTCAGTGATTTGGAACGAAAATTAAGTCGAAAAAACTCTTCTATTTTCCAGGAGTTTTGTCTTGACTTAGTCTCTTTGAAAGTATAAATAAAGAGGTAGCCCTCTGTTAGGAAGGATCACATGGGCGCGTTAAAGAGCAAATGACTAACAATGTATGGATAATAATCATAACATTTTTATGTGTTTCTGTAACGATTACGGCAACTTGGTTTTCTGCATGTATGACACAAGGTTGTAATGCCATACAATTAATTAACACGAAGACACTTGCACCCAAAATACATACGTTATTTATTTATTTATTTAAGCAAAATATTTTTGCAGAAACAGATAGAGAGAGTGTGTTTAACCCTGGCTCTTTTTAAGAGCTACATATCAACACATGTGTTCGTCTTTCTCGCATGCTTATTAGTCACGCAGTTCCTGACTTCCGCTTTTCGTCTCTTGCACACTTTTCTTCATGTATTTGACCTTCCGATCCCTTTGATAACTTCTTATCTTCATCCTCAAAAGACATCTCAATATAGGGCACAGCTTGTTTCAGAGTTGAGACTTATTGGAGCTTGGGTGATTCAGACGAAAGGAAATGTATATTTTGTTTTCATAATATTAAAAGAGATATATTTCGTAATTCATATTGGTGTTCGATTGTATCTGATGATGATTAAATGATCTTTATGTACTACGACTTCTGAACTCCAAACAAACTGGAGTTGACGCAGTAGCGTGCATAGGAGGTGGGATGGAGAGAATTTGGAGCAAATCAATTCATATTACAACTATCTCTTTTTCTCATA
>OY744552.1:25243444-25255944 GCA_963556195.1 Sepiola atlantica | reverse complement strand
TTTTTAAACCAGAAAAAACCCTCGACTCAAATACCACCAACGAACACTCGATTTCAAAACCGCACGATCAAATTTTCAGTTTAGTCAGCATCAATTATCTCCATTGACTCTATATCTTTATAATTAGAGTGATATTTCGCTTTATGAGACAAACTATGGGTATGTTATTGAGAGATACTGTGTTTTCTCAAAAGTGTGTGGCTGTGCCCGAAAACAACGTATGTAGTTATAATGGTATCACTTCTCCATTACAATTATAGTTGGCTGTGATAGAAAGTCCATCTGACTCCATACACGAATAAATACACGACAACAGACGACATTGAAGGTTACATAGAAATACTTTTTATTTTGGGCTGTGTTGAAAAGGAATCCAAAACAGTTAAGAGTCAATCTTAACAAAAGGCACCACGCGTCTTGGTAGATTTATCGTGTTGTTGGTGAGGTGGGACACGTCCTGCTCATATGATATAGTAACTCTAACTGGCTATACGGGAAAAGCAGATTGCGTGTGTGCTCTAAGTAGCCCAACAAATTTCTGTGTTCCCACGCCAAGACCTAGTGATTGGCTGGTGGGTTAATCACTGCAATAAACCTGTCTGTTATAGCCAAGAAAAATAGTACATAAAGGTATGTAACTGCTATATTGTCAATAATAATTGAAAATTGCATTAATTAAAGTATTTGTTGAGAAAAACTACGGAAAGGAAAGTAATAGTATGTTATTAAGCAATTTTAGATGTAGAAAAATAATTGATTTCTCTTGACCAATGAATATCGATAATATGCAACTTTGAAAACGCATTACCTCAAAATGTCCAGAAATCAGGGCAGATAACTTGACAGATCTGTTATGGAAGAAATATACCCAGTCTGTTGCTAAGGTTGCCAAATATGGTTGGATCATTCTACCACCCCCGAAAGTACCCCAGACCCCAGATGGAATCATTTAGCTACACAAGAGTCAGATACTGTTGCCACATCTAAGGAGGCTGCGCTGAGAGCATCCTTTCCTACCTTGAGAGGGTACAAATTTGACTTTGAAATCTAAAGAGATGATTTCTCACCGACTAGATGTTGCTAGTCTTTCTCTGCTCTATCATTAATTGTTTTTCCATAAGAGGTGCTAAACTGAGCTGCATCTGTAGTCCCTCTTTGTAAAAGATTAGCAGACAGAACTCAAAAGACTTCCCTTTCTTCCTCCATGGGCATCAGGCGTAATTTCCATAAACAGAGATAGAATGTATGACAAAGTATATCTATGATGAAAAATACTTATTTTTATTGTCAATTAAGACAATGCAAAATAAAGTGTTAATAAAGAATGATAGTTCAAAGAGTCCAAAAACATTCTAATAAAACAGAGCTGTTTTGTATGTGAGGAAACATTCATTACACGTGTTAGTTTCGGCTGGCGTCGTGTGCGTTTACGTGTGTGTAAATGAATAGAAAGTTGCACGTTAAATTCCAGGAGTGAATATTTCCGCGACTGTGATCTGTTGAAAGAAACTGCTAATCTGAGATTGTATATTATCAAAATTCGATATGTAAAATAACATTTGCTGTCTCTGCCTTTTTGAATGAACTCACCGTCGATGTTATTTAAATACAAAAGCAACAGGAGAATACGAAAAGGCGCATGTTTTAGATGGTGAGTGAAGGGCGAATAACGTAAATAAAGAAGGAATGATGATAGAAGTAATGTGAAAATGGAATGATGTAAATCATTAAAAGAGAAAGAGGAGAACCCGTTCTTATAGTCCGCATCAAATCGCCAGCATCTTTCAGAGATCGAAGAAAACGGGAAATGATAATGAAAACAATGAAACAAAAACTATTCACCGCATACATATAGACGGTGTCTTTTTCAAAAAGTCCCATTGTGGAAGAAATTCCGTCTTTACAAAGAGATCGATTATTTGAGAGGATTTTGGATGGGGTTTTAAAGTTTAATTCAATATTATTTATTTTGATATATTTTTAGTTTGAATTTCGGAGCATTAGTGTAAATGCTTTATTTTTCGTATTGGTTTGAAAAAAGTGAAAAATGTTTCATAGAAGTAATATAAAGTAGTATAAATGATTTTTGAAAAAAAAATGATTGAACAAAAATAAACGATGTTGCAAATGTATAACAAATAGACTAAAATGATGTATAACAAAACACTACAATGTATGCATCTAAATAATCATAATACACCAGAGAATCATAAAATAATGTTTACTCATAATTATAATTACCAGATTTCAAAGTTCAGGCTTTTGAATTAGGCAGATGATACACCGATGAGATTCGCCCGAAAATACTGATTACCTATTTAGCGGGTGTGCTGATGCAACATCATACAAATATGCCCGTTGCAGATGTAAAGCAAGTTGCAGTTTGATACATTTTCATTGGATATTATATAAAATAGGCATTTTGTTGGAATGTGTCATATTTTAAACAAACACTATTTAAGGGTTAAAGGTTTAGGTACTTATGCAAATTAAGACCCAAGTTAACCCTAACCCTAACCCAAGCTAGACCTAACCCTAATCATAAGCGACGCCAATTGATTTTAGCTTGGTTCCTAATCTGCATAACTACCAAGGTTTATTATATGCATATATATGTATATATAAACGTGCGTGCGATGTTATTCTATTTTCAGCATTTTTATCGGATATTCTGCGTTCCTATGTAGCTGTCTATTTTCAATTGTAGATTTTAAGTATATTTCATTTATTTAAAAGGCTCGTATATATATATATATATATATATATATATATATATATATATATATATATATATATATATATATATATATATATATATATATATTATTTGTAGAGAATGTTTATATTAGAGTTTAAAAGTGGGTTAGTACATGCTTATCTTATTTCTTTAGCTTATGCTCACCGATGTCAGTTGTGTGCGTACACACAGATAACATTATTTCATGATTGAACTTTCTGGATCTCTGGGTGTCCTTAACTAATGATGCTGAAATTCTACACACTTATAGAATCTATCAAATAAAAAGTTTGTGCAAAGATTTAACTAATTTCGTTTATTGGTTTTTGAGTTATGATTGATCAAAGAAATAAAATTCCCAGCATAGGCCATTCTTGATGTCTATTAAGGGATAGAGCGCAATCGCCCCTCCCTTGATTTGAATAAATTACGTTTATAGTAAACCAAAACAATGCGATATTTTTTATATTTTTTTTATTGTGAAACTTGAAATTTTCGGGCAATTATAATGTTTTCTACAGAAGTTAAAAGACATTTCTAACATTTTTCTACTAAATGAGCAACATCTTTTTTTATATAAAATAAAATAGTCACCGTTGCCTAAAGTTGGAAATCCGTGTATTGATGATACTGGGTCAGGACAATCGGCTGTCAAGAGAAGCGCGAGGCTGCGCAAAGTATATAAAATTAGGAATGTATCCTGTTAAAGCATCGTAAAATGTGAATATATGACGGTTTTAGAAAGCCAAAACAATGCTAAATTTTTACATATTTTTTTGAAACTTTAAATTTATATATATATATATATATATATATATATATATATATATATGTATATATATATAAATTTATATATATATATTTATGTATATATATATATATATATATATATATATATATATATATATATATATATATATATATATATATTAGGTCGTTACAAAAATAATAGCCGATTTCAGAAACCCACATTTATTAATGAACATATTTTCATCTTTCTAATACTTTGAAAATGACGTGAAAATGTTACAGTACTGACAGGAAATGTGTGAGACATCTCTTTGACACTTTGATATGGATTTTGCTCAACAAGTGCTTGCAATTGTTCATTGTCAAGATTACACGGCCGTCTTCCACCTTTTTTTATCTTCAAGGCTCTCCTCTCCACTACAGAATTTCTAAAACCAGCTTCGTACTGTCCATCTGCACGATTGATATTGGCAGAATCTCGAAGGCATTGTGGCAAGTTTGATCTCATGCAATATGGGAAGGCAAAGGTCATACGTTGAGTGTCTTCTATGCTTGAAAAACATTTTCTATCTGGAAAAAGTCACATTTATTGAGAACATATTAATTATTGTATATGTTAAATTTACCAGAAATAAACTACAAATTGTATGTTAAAATGACTTTTTTAAAAACTAGTGCTTATTATTTTTGTAACGACCTAATATATATATATATATATATATATATATATATATATATATATATATATATATATATATATAATGGAAATTGCTCTAGACAAGGCATGAAGACACTTGATGTAAGGAGCTAAAAATAAATTTAAAATAACTACTTCAAGATCAATGACTAGCGAACAATAAGTGTTATATGGATAGATTCCGACCCAGAAAACAGCAATTATTCCCCCTTTATCAGAAAAATCGCTCATGGAATGTGAGGAGTAAAAGACAAAATTAGGGAAGCGAGAGTTACGAGGCTGCCGAATGTAAACCCAAAGGCCATTTTCTACTCCCTTTATTAGCATAATTCAATACTCTAAGCCTCGCCTATTGAGTTCTCTCGACGGCTTGCTGATATGGCCGTTGAATTTGCCATTTACAGGTAAATTTACTCTTCCAACATCAAAGGCTATGCGCAGTGAACACATCGGTGCGCATGTCGACTACTGGGTCAAATATGCTTTCGTATTGGGCGTTGAACCGTTTGACAGGCAGGGACTGTCTCCTCCTATACTGATGATTGCAGGTTTTTCATGAAACACATGCTATATGGGTTAATTTGAAAATATTATTTATGAATGATGATACAAAGCTCTCGCTTGATTGAGCCCTTTAAGTAAGTTAACAACAATACGTTATTTATAGTGTAATGCACTACTCTAGACCGCCGCCTATTGAGTTCTCTTGACGGCTTGCTGATATGACCGCTGAATTTGCCGTTTACACCTGAATTGACCCTCTCATTTTCAACGACAATGCGTAGTGGAGACATCGATAAGCACTCCAACTATTGAGTTAACTATAACTTCTGTATTGGGGTTCGAACCGTGTGACCGACAAGGATTGTCTCCTCCCATACTGATGATTGCATGTGGATATGGGTTAATTTGAAAATACTATCAATAATTATATATATATATATATATATAAATATATATATATAATATATATATATAATATATATATATATATATTATATATAATATATATATGTATACATATATTATATATATAATATATATATATATTATAGATATTATATATATATATATATATATATATATATATATATATATATATATATATATATATATATATATATATATATATGATTTTATGAAGGCTTACCAAAGCATTCCTTTCAGGACACCAATGATCACCATTAAATATATTTTTTCTTACAAATACTATTTATTCAAATTAAATGTTTTTTCCTACACGTGTTTCACTACCAAGCAGTTACTTGCTTGGCAGATCATCAGGGAAATTATATGTCTGGAATACTGGTTTCAATTGCCGACAATACACAATGTGGCGTTGCAATAGTTGAGGTCACCCCCAACCTAAGTCTCGAGTATCCGCTAATAATTGAATCAAGACATACCTTAGCATAAGTACGTGTTACTAATTCTCATCCTCCATATTATACACTAATTATTGCCCCAGATTGCCTCAGGAAGTGTCCATCCTGCCTATCTCTGCTGTAAGTTTATACTTCCCCCAATTCCCCTCCTATCCAGATAAGGTAGGAATATTCTATCGGAATAAGGTCCAGTGATAGTCAACTATAGTAAATACTTATTCAGCGGAATAGAGGGGGGAAATTTTGTTACATATAAAAAGATAGTGGAATAATAAATAATAAATCACAATTTATTCTCAGAAATAGATATATTATACGAAATGCATTGGGAATTTCAAGTAATTTTAAGTGAAAAATAAGAAATAGCAACCTGGATGCTATTTAATTAAATTAGGTTAAATTAAATTAGTTTTTAATTAGATTAAAATAAATAAAACAATTGGGTGGCAGGAATGGAGAAAAATAATTAAGGAAAAAATAATTTTAAAAACATGCATGCCGACACGGACTTAATTTCTAAAAATAGAAACAATTGGATTTTTATAAAAAGTATTTTGTACGGGATTTTAAATTAGTAATAATAAAGTCTCCTGTCATTTAACGAGTTAGAGTGATATTTTCCCGTAAAGTTGACAAAAAAATAAACCGGTCCATTAAAAAAAGGTTTTTTCAAAATAGAAAATAGATTTCTGATAACGATATTCCGTAGTAACATTTATTTATGGAATATAGAATAATATTCTCCACAGAGAGTTGCAAACAGACACAGCCGTTAAGGAAATATTTTAAATGATTTAAAATAATAACTAGATGTTTGTAGAAAACTTTTTTATAATAACATTTTATTTTTGATATATGAATAATCTTTTAAAAACAAATTCTGCGGGATGGGCTTTTTTCGCTTCGTTAAACAACAAAACGATAATAATTCGGCAGTTAATTAAATGAAGGATATTTTCCCAAAATGTAAAATGACGTCCCAGACACTAGATAATTAATTTCTATAAGGAATAGGTTTAATAATAAATATTTTTAGAAACAGTATTTTGAATAAATAGTTTCTATCTACTAATTAAGACTTTTTCTTAATGTAAGGGAGTTTTCTGCGGGATTGACATTCAACTCGTCGTGTGTTTGTTTCGAAGGGTAATACATCAACCATTGAAATAAGACTCTTTGAACTCGGACGAACATTTGTGTTGACTTTTCTTTGTGAGAAGTTGGATTTAGAATTCCCATACTATCATTGGATTGGAATGGTAACTTGTGAGCGGTATCTTGAATGATTTAGTTCTTTTGTTTTTTTTGTGGGGGGGGGGGATTTATTCATCATTGTGCCGGCCGACGTGAAAGTGTATTATCGCACAATGTTCCGGTTTTATGGTTTTATTGAATGTATTTGGGACCGATTATTTGCTTGTTGGCTTGGTGGAAGAAATAATGCACGAGCTACTTTTCTAAGACTTTTCTAGGACTTTCTTTTTTTATCGTTGTTCTTCATTGCTTTTTAATTTTGACTTTTATTTTTATTTTTTTCCTCTTCTCTTCTTAAGTGACCTCAACTATTGCAACGCCACATTGTGTATTGTCGGCAGTTGAAACCAGTATTCCAGACATTTAATTTCCCTGATGATCTGCCAAGCAAGTAACTGCTTGGTAGTGAAACACGTGTAAGAAAAAACATTTAATTTGAATAAATAGTATTTGTAAGAAAAAATATCTTTAATGGTGATCATTGGTGTCCTGAAAGGAATGCTTTGGTAAGCCTTCATAAAATCACATAAATGCTCTGTACTCTGTAATCGAGTATCATCGAGCTTGTTATTTATTGGAACAACCCCGGTCTTCACTGAATGATCTATTTTATAAGTGAAAAATCCAAATCTATATATATATATATATATATATATATATATATATATATATATATATATATATATATATATATATATATATATATTGCAGAATTCGAATCTACGGATCGCTTTGATACCCTTTAGATTGCACTATGATGTTGATATAACTTCACATTTTACCGAGGTATTTGACATTGGATCTGTCCTTGTAATTTTTGTTTTCTTTTGTATATTGTATTGTTTTGCTGGGTACAAATAGAAGGTCTTCCAAAAATGAAGCTGTTATATGATCTACCTGAAAGTATGCACCGTCTAGAAACAGCTCAAGACGACTTTGATTATTTGGGATATGATATGAAAATAATTTATACTTTGCAAAGTACACACACATATATATATATAGTTCAAATCTATTTGGACCGTTTGCATTAATTTATCTTTTGCAAATATGTGTGTGTATGTGTGTATGTGTATGTATGTATATGTATATGTATATATATATATATATATATATATATATATATATGTGTGTGTGTGTGTGTGTGTGTGTGCGTGTGTATGTATGTATGTATGTGTATATAATTCAACCTTTATCCCCCTCTCTGTCACTATAACCACACGCCTGTGTGTGCGCGCGCATGGATGTGTGTGCGTATTTATGTGTGTATATGTGTATGTGTCGCTCACCTATTCACAAGACTCAAGGTTAGACCACACGCATACGGACACGCGCGCGCGCGCACGCAGACACCACTTCATTTTTGGAGACGACAAAAAGCAATAAAAATTATTAAATTTCAAAAGAAATTCTCGCACCCTGGGAGGCTGGGATGACCGATGGATCATGGATGAGTAACACGCACTTGACCAAGAGAAGCAGGAAAAATGACAAATAAAAAATAAAAATAAAAATCAAAGATACCCACACACCCGCAAACCCACGCATGCGCAAAAACAATAACAAATTCCTCAAATGAAACAACATTTGCTCGAATCGAAAGACATTTCTTCAAATGGATTTTCATATCTGATGAAAGCGGGCCACCGCTTGAAACGCGTTATATATAAAATCATAAAATGGTAAAACAACAAAATAATAAATAAATGTTGAAAAAAACAACAAAATAATAAATAAATGTTGAAAAAAACATTCTACAAATGTTGGTAGCCTTACTCCTTTACATATATATATATATATATATATATATATATATATATATATATATATATATATATATATATACTCGGCTCTATTTAACTATACGATGGAATATCGAGTTTTTATAGATTTTGCAAATTGATGATTACACTTCATAGTTTACTGAAAAAGAGTTTTCAAATTGATTTAAATTTGAATGTATATATATATATATATATATATATATATATATATATATATATATATATATATATGTGTGTGTGTGTGTATGTGTGTGTATGTGTGTATACTAGTGTGTACCCGGTCCTTGAGTACAGTACCTGGGTATGTGAATCTTCATCTTTATCTAGTTTGTACCGCTTTATAAAGTACAGAGAACAGTATTTGTGTAATTACGTGGAAAACATACGCTACTTAGAATTTGCATGAAAAAAAGTAACTTATTGACAAAAACCATTAGAAATTATTTTTTAAGCAAAATTAATTCGCTTTGAACAAATGTCGAATAGCGTTTATGTCTACCTTTTTTGTTGATTTTCGAAAAATATTACTTAATTTTTTAAAATATTTATGTAATGTTTATATATTAACTTATTTAAATGCCTATAAAATCTCAGATAATGAGGATCAGCAAACCTTATTTTTCGACCTATTCTTGACTAAACTGCCCGAGACTTGTGTGACGGATACCAATTCGGGAACGCTGATCACCAAACTGAAGCGCCGTTATTCAAAACAACGAGATACTACTCACGCGCTGATTGTAAAATCCATCAGCGATCACATCAAAAACGCTACATGGAGTAAAACTTTTTTCTACGGGAAATATTCAAACTTGATGATCTGATCATCACCCTTCCATTGTTCTGCAAATCATATAAAACCATGACACCACGAAAGCATGGTAACCTGATCTTATCCTTGCTATAGTAATAAAATAATGCTCTGCTGACATGGCTCCTGTCCTATCCAAACTCTATAATAAATGCCTTGCCGAATCTTGCTTCCCTGATAGTTGGACAATTGTCTCTGTGGTACCAGTGTTCAAGAATTCTGGTGAAAGAATTGATCCGCAAAATTATTTCGGTATCAGTCTCCTCCCGTTCGTCGCTCAAATGTTTGAATCAGTAATCAATCTTGCGATAGTCCAGCACCTTGTAAATACTAAATTTCCTTCTGACAAACAATATAAATTTAGGAAAGCCTGTTCTACAGCGGGTATCCTAACGGCTATCTCTGAACGCATATGCCATACACAGAATAAAGTAGGTGAAGCTAAGGCGATAGTACTTGATATATTCAAAACTTTTGACAAGGTCTTGCATGAATGTCTTTTCATGAAAATTTATCAGCATAGTATTACTGGACGAGCATTTAATATAATCAGATTCTTCTTAGCTAAAAAGAAAGATCCAGGTCGTCCTCCATGACTGGACATCTAAATAACAGAGGTCTATATTTGCATATGATGTAATTTTGTCCGAGAGGGGTATATTTGCTAATGACACCACGCTCTATTCTCAACATGTGGGCAAAACAAACGCACGCATATCCAAGACAATGTTTTTTAAAACATAGTTCACCCCAAACAAGGCAGGCCACCACTGTAGACGTAAGGAGCTACTGAGAAAAAAGAAAAGGAAAGGAGGTTGGGGGGGCAACCTAAATTGGGATCTGCGCAGCGAGATGTCTGTTTACATTAGTTTTAAATTTCTGCATGTCAGTAGTGTCGGGGAAACAGGGGGTAGGGAGGGAGTTCCAGAGACCAGCAGCACGAGGAAAGAAGCTATTTGAGTAGAAGGCTCTCCGGCATCTTGGGACCTCCACTGTGAATGAATGGGATTTAGTTGTATTGTCGAGTTAGTCTAGTGAATTTACGTCGAGGGAGGTTTAATACTTATTAAATGCCCTCTAGTCTGTAGCGAATTGAGCCAAAAATTGGTGATTACATTTCATGCTTCTTTCTTTTTTAACAATTATAATAAACCTTTCGGACCAGCGATTGCCATGGCTGATAGCACCTTACCTGAGAGTCCAACATTCAAACTCCTAGACCTAATATTCACTAGTAACATGAATTGGAACAAATACATCAAATATACTGCCAAGTCTTCTGCAAATAAGGAACTGCTTCTATCGGGCTAAAAAAACTCACATCTGCCAGTATCCTATATCTCTACAAAGCCACCATTCGCATATGCATGGCGTATTATTGTTGTTACATTTGGTCTAGTGCACCAACCAGTAGTCTCTCCTTAGACATGGCCCCAAAATAGCCCCTAATTTAACAGGCCCCACACTATATACCAATCTTCAGCCCTTGTCCGATCCGCTATGTTGCATATTTGCTTGTTATACAAGTAATTTAATGGAATGTGCTCCGACGAACTTGTTGCATTTGTGCCCTGTCAACGTCAATACCCCCGTTTAACCCCACAATCAGCAAAATCCCACTACATATACTATACTACTATACTACAGAAATCCTCAGATGTCGGGAAACTTTTTACTCTAATTGCTTCTTTTCACGAACTGCTTGCCTTTGGAATTCCCTCTCTTCTCCCTGTTTCTCCGATTGTACAAACATGCAGAAATGAAAATGCAATGTCAACAAATATCTCGCTGCACAACTTACCACTTAAGATTCCCTTCTATAAAACTGGCCTCTAATTCACAGTAGTCTCTTACGTCTCAGTGGCAACGCGCCTTCTTTGAGGTGAATATAAGTAAAAAAAAACTTATGCAGTTCAAAGAAAATCCTTAAAAAACTACTATCTTAGTAATGTGTATTCTGCCTATTCTTTTTCTGTCAACCCATCATATGTTCCTATTTGTGTACGAACAGACAAACTCCAAAAAGACCATAAATCGCTGTACATATATATATATATATATATATATATATATATATATATATATATATATATATATATATATATATTCCTTTAATGAGATATCGTGTATTTTATCCTCATATACACAACTGTATATATATATATTTCTTTTTATGATTTATCGTGTATTTTATCCTCATATACACAAATATATCCAACTTACTTTTCCCCTTCAATCTTGACCGCAGCCATCTGGTCAAACACCTCCCTCCCCCTCTCCTCCACTCCCTCTCTGCCATCCACTTTACCCCTGCTCATCCCCCACCTCTTTTCTCTTACCACCAGCCACAGTAGTCCTTGCTCACCCCATCCTTCCATTTTTCCCCACTCATTTTCTTCAACATTCATTTTTATTCTCCAACAAGTACGGACGTCCACCCAGTAGTGGCCATTATTTTATTTTACTTTTCCTCCCAATATGTCTACCCTACATGTATCTGTACTTGCATGACATTTTTTCTCTATATTATCATCCTGATGAAGTCTTATAAATAAAGACGAAACGTTGATGTACACATAAAAAACATCCATTTTTTTTGGTTTTCCTTTTTCATTTTCCCATCACGTCGGATTACCTTCATCCTTCTCTTCCCATATATATATATATATATATATATATATATATATATATATATATATATATATATATATATATATATATATATATATATATATATATAATATATATATATATATATATATATATATATTCTTTTTATGAGATATCGTGTATTTTATCCTCATATACACAACTGTATATATATATATATATATATATATATATATATATATTTCTTTTTATGATTTATCGTGTATTTTATACTCATATACACAAATATATGTATATATATATATGTGTGTATATGTTGAAGGTAGTTTCTATAGTGTGGTAAAAGTGAGTTAAGGCTGTTCGTTGCTATAAATATATAGACATATATTTATCAATCTCGCAACAACAATGGGATCCATTAACAATCAGGAAACTGATTGCTTGTCGATGCCATAAATACTGTCACACATGT
>OY744552.1:25230944-25238444 GCA_963556195.1 Sepiola atlantica | reverse complement strand
TACATTAAAAAAAATACATTAAAAAAATACATTAAAAAAATACATTAAAAAAAATGGAAAACGTTTAATTGATTTGAAGAATATTTAGCTGACAATTATGTTTACGGTAAGATAACAGGGCATATTTATTATTTAAAAGAATTATATTTCTACGATGTTAAAGGAAGTAAGAAAGAAAAAATATTAAGCGGGCAATGAAAATTGTTTTTACCAAAGAAGAAAGAGACATTCTTTTTTAATATTATTGACTCTGGCAGACTTATATTGCTTCAAAAGATATATTGTTTTTAGCAGTGAATTATACAAATGGTATTAGAAGGCACGTAGAATTTCCACGATGTCTCACTAGATATTGCTGTTATTGTTATTGTTGTTGTTATTATTATTATTATTATTATTATTATTATTATTATTATTATTATTGTTGTGGTGGTTGTGGTTGTTGCTACTTCTACTACTTTGACTAATCGTAGTAGTAGTAGTAGTAGTAGTAGTAGTAATAATTTATATCCGCTCCTTTAATGGTGTTGATACGTGGGTATGTAAATTTCCATTTTTACCTAACTTCTACCGCTTTATAGCTACCATGAACAAAATATTTGTGAAATTTCGTGGAAAAATACGCTGCTTAGTATTTTATGAGAGAGTAAGTAACTATGACAAATTTAGTTACGTATTTTTTATTGTCAAAAAACAATAGAAATTTTGTTTTTAAGCAAAACATGATTCGCTTTGAACTAATTCCAATATATTTTATGTTTACTTTTCGCGGATTATAAAAAAGTATATGTAATACTTTTTATGTTATTATATTAGGTTAATTTCTTTAAATTTAAACATTACGTATCCAGTTTATTTGCGGACGAACAGACAAACTCCCAATACATCGTAACTTTTTAATCGTATATAGATCATCATCATCATCATCATCATCATCATCATCATCATCATCATCATCATCATCATCATTATTATTATTATTATTATTATTATTATTATTATTATTATTATTATTTGTACTCACTAGGAGTTTTCACCCAACTTATCGTCAGTGATTGCTCACCGACAATAACCAGTGCTGTTCCCTGAAGTCTGAGTGACAACAAGTCTCCCCAGAGTTCCAGTACTCTCCACCTCGTTTCGATCATCACTGCTAATGACCTTGCGGTATCGCAACAGCCGCCTACCATTGATTTTTCGCTGCCAGCGATCATTGGTATCTACTGGGATTTGGGTTGTAATAAGCCTCTCCAACGTCCCAGGACTCTCCGCACTCTTCTAGTGGAGGTCTGGTTGGTGCTCTCCCTCCTCGGTCTTCTCATCCTACTTGAGCCGCTACGACTATTTTGTGTGGTATCAGCCGAGGCCGGTGCCATTTTATTATTTTTTTTGGGGGGAGGGGGGTCAGCTTGTAATGATTCTTGAAGTTTCTGTTCCTTGGTTCGTGCGGTGGTGTTCTTCCTGTGGTTTCATTTTCTTCTATGTGACTGGTTACCATTCGTAACTTATGCGGGTTGGTTTCCGCATACGATGATTTACCTTAAGATTTCAGCTGTTTTGATCATTGCCGTCCTTCATTTCGTCAATTTCTCCCAGTCTTTCCTCCATGTTTTTTGGGACTGTTTCTAGTGCTCCTACGATTATTGGTATTATATTGACTTTCATCATGCTCCATATTCCTTTTAGTTCTATAGCAAGTTCCGTGTATTTGCTTCGTTGTTCCGTCTTCTTTATCTTCACTGTGGTCTATTGGAACGGTAAAGTTTACGATTTGGCAGGATTTTTCCTTCTTGTCGATTATTATAACATCCGCTCCTTGCTTGTATGAGTTTTTACATCTATATCTCAGAGGATTTTATGTTTTTCGTTTCAAGTACTGTCTCTGTTTTATGTTTGCACCATTTGTTTGCATGTTCGAAATCCAATCGTGTGCACAGTTCCCAGTGTACTGCCTTCCTCACGCAGTCGTGTCTGTTCTTGTATTTTTTTCGGATAGTTTGATGCATTCACTTATAATATGATTTACTGTTTCGTCTCTTTGTTCACACAGTCTGAATTTACTGTTTTCTTTGGTTTTATCTATTTGAGATTTGCTGTAGTTTGTCCTAATCGCATTGTTCTATGTAGCCGTTAGTAAAGATTCCGTTTCTCTGTTCAAGTGTCCTTTTCTTAGCCATGCCTAGCTTGTTTCGCTGGTCTCTTCTCTTGTCAGTCTTATGAAACGTCCACGTGGCTGTTTTCTTTTCTTGTTTTTTTTTGTTTCTGGTTTCTATGCTTCCCGAGTTGTTCATTATGACTGTGTCTCTTGCTGCGTTGATTAGCCTTTCCGTGTGCTGGATTATGTAATCCATCCAAAGTGTTTATGTATTCCACACAGATTTATATACTTACCAGTCATCTTCGCCTTCGTTTATATTCATGGAGTGTCTGTCCGTATCGTATTTTGGGTGTAGTGCGTTGTGCATGGTCATTAATTTTTTAGTCCTCTGGTCAAGGTGCCTGAGTTCTTTAGTCCAGCCTATAAATGGTCCAGAGTATCTTATTAGTGATACTGCAAAGGTATTTATTCCTGTTACGAGATTTCTGCTATATAATGCAGTTTCTAAGAGTTTTCTTGTTGTTTGTAAATATTCTTTTCCAATCTTCTCTTTAATTTCTGTAGACTTGATAGTGTCTGCTTCCAGAACCCCAATACATTTGTAGCTATTCTGTTCGCCTCGCGCCCTCATTTCCTCTTGGTTGGGGAGTTCCATGTCCTCTGTTGTCTCCAGTTTTCCTCTTTTCATCTCTAGCAGTGCACACTCTGTCATTCCGAATTCCATTTGAATGTCCTAGCTAAATATTCTGGTTGTATTCTTTTATTTTTTCAGTTCTTTTTTGCTTTTTGCAAATAGTGTCAGTGTGTGTAAACTTTTATTCGGCATCACATTTTATCAGTATGTAATTGAGTGGCATCATGACTATTATAAACAGTAGTGGTGACAGAGAGTCTCCTTGGAAAATGCCTCCCTGTATTTCAGTCAGGTGATGTCATACAGCTGTCAGTTATTATTATTATTATTATTATTATTATTATTATTATTATTATTATTGTAATTATTATTAATTTTATTATTATTGTTATTATTATTATTATTATCATCATTATTTAGTCACGAGGAGTTCTCACACAGGTCTTCATCAGTGATTGCCGATAGAGTTCCCTGGAGTCTCCGTGACAACATGTCTTTTTAGATTTCCAGTATATTCCACCTCTTTCGATAACCTTTGTAAATGACTTTGCATTACCGCAACAGCCGCTTACCATACATCTCTCGCTGACAACGACCATTTATGTTCACTGGAATTTGGGTGGCAATAAGCCTCCTCAAGGTCCCAGTACTAATCGCACTCATCCAGTGGTGTATGATTAGTGATCTCCTTCCTTCGTCCTACTATCCTCCTAGGCCCTTCATGACTATTTTTGTACGGTATCAGCCGAGGCTGATGCTTGGGGCACAATTTATAAGATTTCTTGCAGTTGCAGTTCCCTTGGGTGAATGTGGTGTTCCATCCTTCTTTTCGTTTTACTTCTGTTGCAGTTTTCATGAGACTGGTAAGTGTTAGTAGTTTATGTGGGTTGGTTTCTGCATTCGAGGATGTTCCTTAAGATTTCAGCTGTTTTCATCATTGCCGTCCGTTGTATAAACTTAGTCTTCCCTTTGATTCCAATTTATCCTAGTCTTTTTTACAGTTTTTTTCGGGACTGTTCCTAGTACTCTTTCAATTATTGGTTTTATATTGATTTATTCATGTTTCATATTCCTTTCAGTTCTTTGGCAAGCTCCGTGTATTTGTTTTGTTTTTCCGTCTTTTTGATCTTTACCCTATGAGCTGCTAAACAGCAAAATCTAAAATTTTGCAGTTTATTTCCTTCTTGTTAAGTATTATGCCGTCCGGTATCCATGCGTGGATGTTTTTATCTGTTTGTACCTCCATGTTCAAAACGATTTAGTGGTTTTTGTTTTCTAGTACTGTCTCCGGGTTGTGGCTGTACCATTAGTTTGCATGTTCAAAATGAAGTTGTTTGCATAGTTTCCAGTGTACCACTTTCCCCACGCTGTCATTATTATTATTTTTGCTCACCTGGAGGTATCACACAAGTCATCGATTCCCCTAAGATTTAGGTGGCAATAAGCTTCCCCAAGGTCCAAGCACTCTCCAAACTCTTCCAGTGGAGGTCTTGTTAGTGCTGTGTCTCCTCGGTCTTCCCATCCTCCTGGACCCGCTACGACTATTTTGTGTGGTGTAAATTATTATTATTATTATTATTATTATTATTATTATTATTATTATTATTATTATTATTATTATTTCTTACCTCCTGTATTACAGGTGGTGTTCGCTGGAGTCTGAGTGACAACAAGTCTGCCCAGATTCCCAGCACTCTTTGCTTCTTTCGATCACCATTTCAAATCATTTAGTGTTCTAGCAACGGCCGTTTACCATTTAGTTTTCGTTGACAATAGCATTTGGCTTTCTCTAGACTTTGAGGTCTGTCCAGGATTCCACTATTCTCCATGGCCTTCCAGTGGAAACCTGGATGGTGCTCTCCGTCCTCGGTCCTTCTATCGTTACAGCCTCTTTCATGACCATCAGCATTTGTGTTGGTTTGTAATGCTGAGGTTTGAAATTACATTTGCGTTTGTCTGAAATGTGTAAGTTTGAAATATCATATGCGTTGGTCTGCCAGGCTTCAGTTTTATATATCATTTGCGTTTCTCTGTCACGCTTAAGTTTGAAAAAAACATTTTCGTTGGTCTGTCACACTTAACTTTTATATATTATTTCTTGGGTCTTTAACACTTGGGTCTTTAACGCTTGACACATCATTTGTCTGTAACGCTTATGTTCGAAATATCATTTTTTGTGATTTGTAACGCGTAATTTTTAAATATAATTTTCGTTGGTTTGTAACGCTGGGTTGAAATATCTTTTGCATTTGGCTCTCATTCTTAAGTTTTATATAGATTTAGTTGGTCCGACGCTTCGGTGTTAGATAGCATTTGTGTTGGTCGGTAACGTTGAGAGTTGAAATAACATTGGTGTGAAACGCTTTGGTTTCAAATAGCACGTTAGTATGTCATGCTTGAGTTTGAAAAAAAATCATCATTAAACGCACAGTTTGAATTGACCTATTTAATGAAAATGTGTCTTCCTGTGAATAAATAATATGCTTCTGAGTGGCATCAGTGATTACAGGAATGTTATACCGAATTATAAAAGAATGGTTCCTTCAAATTTACAACCAAAATGTTACTATAGTACAACAATTAAAGTATTTATTATTGAAAGAATAATGTCCAATGTCCCATTTCAGAAACAAACATTTGTTTCGGAATTTTTTAGATGGTGATTGATAAGTGATATTATTTGGAGCATGTTCTCATCTTCGATGTTGTTCACATAACGTTTCGGCCGATGTAACTCCCCACTCGCGTTGATATTTGCGATTATTTAGGGAGCATTATGACGAAAATTAAACTCATGCAAGAAAAGTATTGGAATTTATTCTTTTCCAAGAAGGTCTGAGGTTCATTTTATGGCAGCGATGTCAAGCCTATTTGCACCACTTGATTCAAGATATTGTTGATTACGTCCACTAGAGTGTCAATCCTATTGGATCCGTGGTGAATCAGTTGGAAAAGCTATGAATATTCAATTTCTTCTTCAGATATGGGAAAAATAGTATATGACCTTAATTAATCAGACACAATGAATAGATCACAATGGGTCAAGTTTTGCATTACTTAACTGAAAAAGAAGTGCATATCCCATGGAATAGACGCACCAAACCAACTACTAATTCGGTTATAAATAACAAAACAAGTTTTCTCCTTGAGTCATTCATCTATTGATGATGAAACTATTTTTGTTGTTAAACTCATGAAAAAGTAAGGATATTTGTTGTCATTCACATACAAACAGTTTAGCTTATTCACAGCTCTTCAGTGTGACTAAATAGGCAACTCTATAGAGTGCGCCATCGACTCTAGCCATAAACGAAAACGTTACAGTTTATATAAATAATAGCAGAGCGTTCGAGTCGCTCTTTACAAAGATCTTTTATAATCATCCACATGTGGGTTTTCCTTGTCTGAGGCCAGTATAAATAGGCATTCCTCGTTGTTATTAACAACGGGGAATACCTATTTATACTGGCCTCCAATTCATTACCTCATGATGTTTTGTTCTAGGGAGTGGCATAACGGTAAAAACGATTCCAGAACAACTTTAAGAAGCTAACGTTTAAAAACATGTGAAAGAACATAAACACTGAAAGCACAGCATATGTCTTGCATTGTTTGGGGTAAACATATAGGACATAGTCACTGTCAAATGTAGCTTCTATCTATAAATACAAAACTTAAAGTGTGTGATGTTTCTGTGTTCCCTATAGAAAGAAAGGTTACAGAATCTACATACAATATGAAAGTGTATTCTAATGTAAAATTTACCGGGGAAGACAATGGTAGTATTCCTATATCTTTAAGTGCACCGCTAAGTTGGCTATGATGGCATGATCCCCTTAAAGCTTCAAATATATCGTATTTTGTGACATTTAAATAATATGTATACCATTTTCTGGGTAAGACAATGGAAGTGGTTCCAAATCTCAAAGTTCACCCCTGAGGGGATTATGAGGACAAACCTCTTTAAAACATTAAATTTGTATATCCAATTTGAATGAAATGTTACCCATATGTATAAGACAATAATTCAGAGTTTTCCAGCATTTCAGCTTCTTTCGACTATATTAGGGGCAAAACGGGGCAGAAGTAAAAACAAATAAAGTAATATGGTGGCTGAGCATTAGAAAAAAGTGCATAGTAGTAGTCCTCATTCAATCCTGAGAAATATCGAGTCGTCCTGCTAATATATATATATATATATATATATATATATATATATATATATATATATATATATATATATATATATATATATGTGATTGTTGCGTATGTGTGTGTATTTAAAAATATGTGACCTGAATGTTTAATTTTACTTCAGTCGAAGTTCTCAGAAATCAAGGGGCCCCTTCCTGGGGCTAACACTTGATCTCTATATGAGATACATAGATACCTGAATATTCTATTTAAATTCTCCTTTACTACTCAAACATTGAGTAAGTAAAAAATTTAAGAATAATAAATTTATTCTCTCCCCAACTGACCAGTCAAGTATGTAATAGTATATCTTTATTGTGGTCTGTTGGTCTTACCGGATTCCAGGACAAGAATACATCTAGTCTGGTGGAGTATCCAACTACGTGGAGTTACCTGAGGTAACATCACTAGGAGAAGATGCACTATTCCTCGTATGAGGGGATCTTATTTGTGCTGCAGATACTATGTAATTTTGAATATTTAGTCAGGGTTTACTTGTAGGGGTAAGTATCCTCATGTCAGGTTGTCCTGACAAACCCTTGCACAGAGAGACCGAATACACTCGAGGATAGTG